>CAIGQV010017602.1:8269956-8295533 GCA_903798115.1 Danio jaintianensis | reverse complement strand
GAAGCGGCATGGCCCGCAACGGTGTGGGCTCTGGCCATGAGAGACACAGAAAACCCACCCGCCTTGGACGGGGGTCTCAGCTTACCCCTCCAGGTGGCGGCCAACCACCTGAGGAATAGCTTCATACCCACTGGCCGCCTCGCCATCAGGGGAGGTGAAGGCGGAAGCGCACGAGGACCGGGCAGAGAAAAACGCCCTCTATGCCAGCGTGCGCTCGCTGTGCGCCCCTGGGAAAAAGTGGACGGGAGCTGGAAGATTCATCTTACATCAGCTCGCACGCCACACCTCTAGTCAGTCCGGCGGTGAGACTGGGGGACAAGCCATCTCCAGCCACACCGCCGAAGCAGCCCAGGAAGCGCAGCCATCATGTCTGATTCGAGAACCGTGACTACGCATTGCACCCCGTAGGATGGAAGCGAGCCCAGTCTGGCATCTGAGCATGACAGCTCGCCCTCCGATGTCGCGATGGACATCTGATCTCCGGTGTCATCAAGCGGAAGCGCGGGCATCCCGGGGGATGAACCGCACCACCACTCGAAGCTTGGATGGAGCGTGCTGTGGAGGAGTGGGGGGTCCGCGGGCCCGGAGGCGACGGATAAGCCCCCACTGTAATCCTCAGATCTGCCCACGTGCTAACCGCTTTTACGGGGAGCAACGGGGGTGGCTTGGAAGCCGCGATCTCAGCTGTGCAACAGCCATGCTCTCACAGTGAGAGCATGAGTTGTCCGCGAGCACCGCATCGACATGCTGGACCCCCAGACGTGTGATGCGATACCCGTGCCCATCATCCGGAGATAGGAACCACCGCATCCAGAAACGCACAGTCAGAACAGCGTCTTGAAAAAGACGTGTTGATTGACTGTGTTGCTCTCTTAGGGAATCTGCTCTTTTAGTGTGAAACTGCTCTTTTGTGAACACCAGCGAAACGCCCAGGGGACAGGAAGCCCAGATCAACTGCCGCTGTCGCGTCATCTCCCGCACCGGTGAGTAAACTGGTTTCAGTCTTGAAATCAGATTGGCAGATAGAGTGTCTTCAGTCTCTTGAGAGGGTCTGAAGCAAATAAATTCTGAGGCTCACTCCACAGCGTGCAGCTTATATAGCGCTGATAGCTCATTGCTGCCAGCTGTGGAGCAGAGCTCTGCCAATGCAATTTGGCATTTCATTGGCCCGTTTTCTTACTCTTCAGAGTGATTGGTCGTCTGACGTACTCCCATAGTCTGTTAACAGACGCACGTTGAAGTTCCCGTATGAAGGGGAACAAATTTATACTAATCTTTTCCCGAGATTCAACCAATGGGAGCGCTTTGCTGAGGGATTTGTTTTAAAATCATATCAATTATGCCAATGTCAAACTTCTTATTAGTATGCAAATAGCTGTTTTACATTTTTCTACCCATGGATTAGGGATCTCTGAATACATTGACATGAATTGCTCTTCATTACTCCATTAAAGGAATGGAGTAATTGGTCTATCAACTTCAGTAAAGGAGCTAATCCTCATATTGACTGATAATTCAAGACTAATTAAAAGAGAAATGGATCATTCAAATTCCATATAGAGAATATGTGTGGCTACACATGTACATTAAAGCTGTAATGTCAGACATTTAACAGTTATCACTAATTTAAAAGCAATACATGTCATTGAGTATGCATTCTCATTGTTTAAGCCCCAGGGAGAGTGATTTAGAAGGGTTTCTTTTACCGAAACCACACGGATATAAATTTGGTTCTTGTTTTCCAGCACAGACGCCAGTGCATTCAGTCGTCAATGTGCTTCTGACAGTCTGCGGCAAACCAAAGAATATCAAAGCTGTGATATCATTTCAAAGGATGTGGCTTTAGGACTGCTAACAAAATCTTTTCACTCACTCTCTCTCACATACAAATCCACAAGAGAGTAAATAAAGTATATCTATGGGAATGGTCTTTCAGCATAGTTGGTTTTGATTTTACAGTAACTTTTGACAGGGTTGTGTCTACTACAGTACCTGTCCTTGAAGAAGCGGCGAAATCCAAAAGCAACAAGCTTGAAGATGGACTCCAGCACAAATATGACTGTGAAGATGTAGTTACAGATCTTCAGGGAATCACTCAAAACCTATTCAAGAGAATGCAACAGTAAAAGCACAGAAGTGACAAAGCTTAAAACAAGCATATGTCCACCACTTCAGAACAATGAATCAAATACAAAAAACTGTATTCTACGAATGGCTGAATGACACTTCATAAGCAGATTTATAAATCAGTGGAAAAGATGGAGAGTTATTGAAAGATGCTAGATTAGCACAAAGGAATTGCCTATCATTAACTGGCATCTTTAGGTTTTGACAGTCAGTGAACATTGACAGAGAACAGGCCTTCTCTCGTCCAGCACAGTAATTAAGGCCAGGCTAAGTGTGATGATGATCCAAGAAATCAATTGATTCTGTTGACGGAGCGAGCGTGTAAGTGGTCAAAGCCTAACAATCCTCTTTGCTCCACTTCCTCCAAGATTGTGTGGGCCACCGGGGCTCTAATTAAAACAGACGGCTATTTTTAGCATGAGGTGAGGTTACAGACCTCCATTAACGATGGGTGAAAACCCTGGGAAACATCCTCATGTAGTTGACTGATGGGGATAGTAAACACAGATTTTGATTTGATCACAGTTAAAATACAATAGAATTAAACAAAATTTGGATTGAAGAAGGATAGATATACCCTATTTATTTATTTATTTATTTATTTATCAATCATGCCAACTATGTCCCTTTAATATTTACTAAATTAACTATACAATATATTATATGCTACTTACATTATATACTTCTGTGAAAAAAAGTTTTTATGTTTTATAGTGTTTAAGTAAAATAATTATTAATATATTCTGTAAAATACTGTTGAAATTTCTTCCAAATATAGAATAAAAATGTTTCTGCTTAGAGCACTTCACTTAGAGCTTTTTTGCGTTAAATAAAATGGTGGGATTTTTTCAGTTTATATTCAATATCAATGTTTTAACAACAAGACCAATACCAATGTTTAATTAAATATGTTTAATTAAATGTTAAGTAAATGTAATTAAATACCAAAAAAAATTTGTTGGAATAACAGATTTTAATTTTATTTATTTTTTATTGGAAAATTAGAATAAAATTATACCAGACCTATAAAACAAAACACTTTACTCAAACTAATATTAAATAAATTCAGTAAATTTGATCGAATTCTAATCTAATACTCTAATAAAAAAATCTAACATTTTTATGAACAATATCCAAAAAATTATATTAAAAAAATAGTACTTATCAAACTAATATTTCAAAATTAATTTTACTCTACTTACATTTTTTTACCTGCCTTAAATACTTGAATTAATTAATGCATTTATTTTTTTTAATCCTTTATTAATTAACTTAGCTCCATAAGCCTTTTGAAAGAACTACATAATTGTCAATGGTAATATATAGTAGTCATTTGTTAGTAAAAAATACCTTTGTTATTTTATGCCTTTTTTTCTCCTTACAACAAACTACATCACCCAGCAATGTACAGACATTCTGTCTAAACTCCCAGAGCTTATCTGCAAACTCATATGATGGTTTTAGTGCTCTATTGAATATTCATGAATTGCCTCTGTAGTGTCATGTGGGAGAAAACAGATGTGGGAATATGCATTAATTTTACTGCATACACTACAGTGTGGTTTATTTTGTTGAGACATTGCTCTCATAAGAATTCTTTACACAGGCAATTGTATAACATGTCCCGGAGCAGCACAATGAGAGCAAATAAAGGATAATAATATAAAGCAAAACTATATACTCACCATGATATAATTAAAAGACAGTACAGACAAAAAAGTGCATAAACATTAACTGCCTAATCAGCAAATATTTTGCAATGTGAGACAGTGATGAGATGGACTTATAGCAACATTGTTTGAAGAACCAGAGAGTTCATTTTCTTAAGGCAAGACACCACAGGAGAAAGATTGTCAATTTTAAAATCCCACAATTTCTTTTCAGTCTAATGTAAACAAACCACCCCAAAAACATTTTTTAAAGTTTCCTTTGTTGTACTTTAAAAATATGTTTTGTATTTGAAATCCACAGACACAAACTGATAAATGTCATCTTCTAAAACATTTGAAATACATAAATCTCCACTTCAGCAGCATTTACAAATCCAAAATTCAGTTTTATTCATATCTATATTGTGAAGATTTTAACAGAGGAATATGTTCATGCCTAATTTGGAAGCTTACATACAACATTTCTATTAAATTGAATTATGAAGTGATTGAGATTTCCAAAATCCTCTCAGTTAAAAATGTCATCCCAGTAAAGACTCCAAAAAGTCCCAAAAGTAAGAATTTTGAAACTGAAAATTAACCATGAATTATAACCTGATTCATCCAATGCTCAGATTCTCGTCTTAGAAATGCATGTAAATCAGTGCATATGCAATGTTGCAATTTTTTAATGCAACCAATCAACAGGGAAAGTGTGGTGCAAATGATATTTTTACCCTATCCACGCTGCAGTGTCTTGCCTTATTGGAATATGAACAAGCTACTGCATTATCACTGCTGGCTTTCCAAGAAGTGCTACCTTTGGTTGGTGGTAGTGCTCCATAGACATGGTGATGACATTGAGGGCGATGACAATGGTGATGAACAGGTCCAGATACTGGCTCTTGCACATGTTGTAGATGAGACGTCGTGTTGGGGAGTAATCGGAGTAAAAGGGTTTACTCTGGGCTTCTGAAGAATCATGGGAACATGGAGGAAGCATGAAAGAACTGTACTGAAACATTTTGTATACACTCATCCTCACACCGAGAAAAAGAAGAGGAGAGGGAAAGAACCAGTGGAAAAGAGAAGAAGCTAAGAGACAGAATATGCTGTATGTGTAGAAGTTCACCCAGAAATGAAAATTTACCAACGTATCCTCTTGTTTTTCCAAAGCAGTTTGACCAGTCAGAATTCATTATAAAGAATGGGGTCTTGAGCCTTTAGTCAAATGATGCACCATATAGATGTCATAAAAATAATTTATTGTGTTACACTATGTCCTAACAACCAGACAAGATGTTGTAATATTAAAAAAATAATCATTTGTATACTGTTTCTGTTCACAGAAATAGTCGAAACTTTTCAGAAAATAAAATTTTTATAGCTGATTGGCAAAGAAATTGTGATCAAAAAGGGAAAAATGCCTTTTATTGCATTTAGCAGTGTTAGGACAAGGTGTTACAGTATATTGAAAGGTTTTTTGTTTTTTTTCAATACTCATATTTTCATCATCATTTCATGTATAAAAAAATACTTGTTCTTTGTCAATAACGTTATATAATGTATATAAAGATCTGTTTAGTGGTCCACAGATTTCCAAATTTTGAATAGCAGCAGTTATCGTGTCCATTTCAATCTTTACTTCCAATTTGAACTTGAGTATCAACACACATTCAGTTTTGAAACGTAATATAGTGCTCAAGTTGTATCACTTTTCTGAAGCTTTGAATTTGAATAGCATCAAAGAAATTCCTATAGGTAAATTAAACAAAATGAGGGCGAGTGCAAGACGTCCTTTTAATTTTTGTGTGAACTTCTCCTGTTTCTATGATCAGTCCCAAATACCAGATCAAAGGCAGAGGAGCCCAGACTGAGGGTCCGCGGTGCCCAAAAACTGCTCACTCAGAGACACCTCGATAAAACAAACCCCTATTCCATCATGGCCTTTCTTATGACATTCCCAGAGACATAAAAGAAACTCGTTTCCACAAGGACAGACTTGTGCATATGCTTAGTTTTGCTGATCCGTTTCTATTCTCTGTGTTTTGTGAGGACAGAGAGGACTGGAGGGATGGCAGAGCAGCGGGGGGCTGGGGGGGCTTATCATCCCCAAACACGGACAGGACTGTGAGCAGCAGCTGTGTTCCCTGTGGTCCTGTCAGCCCATTAGGCAGGCTTTTCCTGGCACGAGCCACTGGACCAAAGGAACAGGTGCTGCATTCAACCTTTTCTTTTTGTATATATATATATATAATGGAGCCACATCAGCAGTATTTATTTAATCATGGAGCTGCTCCCCACTGGATAGTGAATATGAGTATGACTCATCTACAACATGTCCAAATTATTTGCTTGTTAAAGGTGATGTGAGTAATTTTTTGGATTTAATCTCAGTTTAACATGGAAAGATTTCTGTGAGCCATTGTCTAAATTTGGCATTACATACAGTAGAGACTTTGCATCTGTGTAGTAGTTGTGAGGAGTCACCGGTGTTAAAATATATATTATTGCAATATTTATTAATAATAACAACAACATGGTATTTTTATATTCAGAGTTTAGTTTTTTATAACTTTAGCTTTTTTTGACCATTTTATTATGCTTTTAGATGTTTTCTAATGTGCTTTAATTTTATATAATTCAGTTTTAGTCTTACTACAGAGTATATATACTATTACAGTACTTAATAATAAAAATAACCTTCTATGGTGTACAATTACTTTACCATCATAGCAGTCTTGCACTGTCATTTCATGTAAACACCACTGCAGACAATCTGTTATGGATTATAAAATAAACGGGTACAAATATATTCCGGTTATTCTCAAATCAGTGTTTTATTTATTTATTTTATATTTTTATTAAAATGATGTATGTAGCAAACCAAACATGTAACAACTGGTTTTACTGCACCTTACAATATGCCTAATTTGAACTTGCCACTTACTAGCAACTGTTACTTTTAAAGCTTTGCACTCCATGAGCTAGAAAAACGTAATTCAATATTTTGCGTCCAGTGTGGGAAGTTTAGCATCTGTGTAACAAACAGCGTAATGTACTACTACCTGAATGTTACTGTACAATAACCCCCAGATAAGCATGTGTGGGTTTAATCTACAACCGATTGGATATACATTAAATCTTAAACCTGCGTGTGATTTATATGAGGTCACTTTAGTGCAAGTTTTCAGGACGAGATGCCAGCAACGCCGGTTCTGCGGGTAATTACCAAAAGAATCTTCTAACCCATCTGGTTTTAATTCCACTAATTGGAGCCATGCTCCCAGTGTTTTTTAAATGTGCTGACTCTGCATTTCCTCCGCTTCATAATGTACAACTTATGAATCTTAAACGTCCAGACTTGGCTAAACATGGCCACTTTGGTAATTATTTATTTATTTACCTTATTTATGGTTATTTTTATGACTTCTAGGATCTGCGATGAGGTTGATGTTCTGCTCTTTAACACATGTGTTCTAAATTAAATTGGGCTGCCAGACAACAGTATCCAGGGAGGAGCAGCGACCAAAACCATTCACCGGGACTGAAAACAGTTGTTGCGTATAGACTGTCCCAGTTTCAGAGGTGCTCTATTACAGAGGACAAATGAGATGGGAACAGGTGTATGTTCACAGCCTGGTTTTACAGTAGACAGGTCAGCTGTCATAGGACACCCCCATTCATCTGCTTCCCTCCTGCCCTCTTTAGTGAGACGCTCTCCATTTGCCACTTTCATTCATTCATTCATTCAAAAAAAAAGTCTTTGGTTATTGAGACAAAACTAAATTTTGGTCGCATTGCTGATTTAAATTCCAATAAAAATGAACTAAATAAGTGACAAAGGGAAAGCTGTCTCCATTACTGGATGTTTACTGTATGTAATGAGTACTGCGCTGAGTTTAAGGAAACACTTATTTCAGCTAGCAACTTTGCACTATAACGTATTTTAAAGAAATAAAAAAAAAATAGGGGAAAGTTAAGGTCTTGGCATCGTGCTTATGGAAAATGGATTGAACTTTTGTTTCCTACTGGCAGCGCTGCCACTGATGTCATGCCATTGCAATGGGTCCAGCTAAGATTCACATCAGCCAAATCCGCTTCAACAGAATTTAAAGTGAGGGAAAATGGATCAAAACTATTTTTAACCAACCCGAGAAGAATGAAATAGCGGTGGAGAATGTGGGTCTTGGACCTCTCCATCTCTGTCTCTATTTTTGTGGCACAAGCTAATGATACCATGACTATGATTTAATGAGACATTCTTTGCTTAGATGGCAATTTTAGCCCATTCCAATTCCATTTCTGAATACACTGGAGGACAACGGCCAGATTATTGACTGAGGCAATTGAAGGTTTTGGGCCACATATGAATATAGCCACAAAACTCCGGTCGCCCACCAGTCCTGGACATGCTAACTGTTAAAACTCAACACAATACCCATTAGGTCAAAATAAGCAGTGTGAGACAACAAATCTTTTGGCCTTTTCATCCCACTGAGACTTCATGCTTGGTTTGGATGCTTTCGACTTGATTCTGGCTTTGCCGCAGCTCACGTGCACTTGAAGAAAGAAAGCACTTCAAATAAACTTCAAAATTAGGAACTCTGGACCCCATAAAATTATTATCTGATGGAAAGTGCCATAAAAAAAGCACTTTTTCATATTTGCAAAAAGCATACTACTGATAGATCCATCATTAAAATGAAAAAGTTAGGAAAGAGTTTTGGCTTGTTCATTTTTGAAAGTAGTCTTTTCTTCTTACAGAGCCTTTTGATTTTTACATCAAAAATGCAACTGTGTAGTACTAATATTACATATTATTTCATTTAAAATAACAGTTTTATATGTTAATAATTATTTTTTATATATATAATTTATTACTGTGATTTAAAATGGAACTTTTGCCATCTTTACACCAGGTTTTAGTGTCACATGATCCTTTGTAAAAATCAATAAACAAAAATATATTTCTGAAGGGTGTGCCATGGGGTACAGTGATCACTCAACACAAGTATAAATTGGGCTTTAGTGAGCAGAAGAGACTTCTCTCAAAAATATGAACAAATCTCTTTTTAAAACGTTTATTGGTAGTGCATAGAAATACTTTAATATACTTTCAAAACTAACACTTGAATATTAAATTAAATAACATTATTCAGTGTTTAAATTTGCACAAATTTTGGCAAATATCTAAACCATCGACTTGTCTTTTAGGAAGTCCAAAGTCCTTTCAGAAATATATTAGAAAAGAGAGAGGATGTGGAAGGTGTCAATCCAAGAAATGAACGATATAGCAGCTAGAACCTCAGAAGCAAAGCCAGTTGGGAAATACAGACAAACTCTGGCCTATTATCCACATAATTTGTACTGCAAACACCATAAATAATGTTAAATGATAATATAAAACAGAAAATAAATAAATCAATGAATTATTTGTTTTTATGGTGGTTGATGATTTTGAGAGTCTAATTGTAGGCAAGAATAAGGTACTTATGTTGATATTTAGGTCGACAAACCCCTATAAAGTGATATTTACACCAAATTATTGATGATATTTACACTACACCACCAAGCAATGTGTCCGGATAATGTTGGGTGAAAGTCATGAGAACTGTGGGCAGTGGGAGGACTAGACTGTTATTTAAAGGAAGAGCCAGAGAAAAATTCTTAAGCCTGCATGGCAAAATGTCAGACAAAAATAGAAAGGGGGAGGGGGGGGGACGGGTAGCAGAGACTATAAAAACAGCCATCTGAATAGGAAGCCTGCAAATTGTTCATTTGGTCATTTGGTCAAAGTCAGATAGTTTTTAATTGAGGCTGTTTTTACCTCCCTGAAGTGCATGGTCAATGAGTTGCTCCTAAAATAATGAGTCGATGTCTGCTGGACACACAGCTGATGCACCCCAATTTAGAAATGAGTTTGGCGGAAACGCATCGCTTGTTCGCTTTTTATTTGGCACAATATGCCAGCACACATCGAGTCAAAACCAACAGGAAATGACAAACTAAATGCCTTCTTACAACAGGCAAAAGAGTGAAAATATAACAAGGAAGAGGTGAAATTGGAAGCAAAACAATTATTATAAAATAGAAAAACAAATGGAAGGGGATGGTAAAGAAAACTCTCTCACACACACACACACACACACTAACACGGACAAACATACACTAAAGGATAGGCTAGGGTGAGACAAAAAATACAGGCACAAACAAAATATATCATGATGGCAGACAAACCACACTTTCTTTCTGAGTCTGACTTGAGCAAGATGGGCCGTTTGAGATGGAGGCTGGTGGATGGGCAACGTGATGATGTGCAGAGAGCCGCAAGAGTGATGTCAATCTTTATTACTCAACTTTAGAGTGCCTGACAATCAAAACCTAATGCATCTCATCCAAACTCATCTGTTTGGTATGTGACAGTCAACCTCTGGTTACAGCAGCAAAGCTACAAACAATCCCTTTTTTTTTCATTGTAGAACCACCGAATGCAAACACTGCTGGTCCAGAGAGAGTAACAACACAAAAATGAAAAGAAAAAAAAAGTATCATATTCAACTTATTCTTTTCTGAACAATCTAGGAAGATGTCGCAATGCTTCATGTTATTTTCTGCTTAAGATGAATGTTTGTTTATGCTGTCGCCTGAGCTGAGGAGAAACTAAAAGTAATGATGAAAAAAAAAATAGCATCTTTTCCAGTAATATGCTACATTTTGTGACAAAAGCTGTTTTTGTCACATTGCATTGCACATTCTGCTCTAGTACACAGCCCAATACTCAAATGTGCTTTCCTTTGATGCTCATGCCTTTCTCCTACAGCAGCATTCAAATGTTTGTAAAACTTTTTTAAAACCATATTAGTGAAGAAGTATATATAACTTCATTGACATTGATTACAACATAGAATTTTTTTTAAGTGAAAATGTTTAAAAGAATGGTAAAAACGCCCAGTAAGACGACACTTTTTTTTCCAATTAGGATTTCAATGACTGCCCTATAAAGAAAAAATAAAAATCTGTATGGATGCATTAAATTGATCAAACTTGACAGGGAAGAGATGATACAAAATATTTTTGTTTGTAATACGTGAAGAATGTAGTAAATACGCTGCTATTCAGCTTTGTCATGACAGTAATAAATTACATATTTAAACCTATTAAAATAGTTACATTTAAATAAGATTTCATTATACTGGAGTTTTTACTTTATTTTTTATTTAAATAAAGATACAAAGATCAAAGAGACTTATTTGCCAAGCATTTAAAAACACTTTCCATTTCCAAACGTTTGAGTGGTACTGTATGTAGGAACGTAAAGTATCATTCAATTGATTGATGGGGTCTGTACTATATTATTATAATTCATTATGAATCTATTATTATATATATATTTTTTTTTAAGTAACAAAGTAAAATAAAACACACAAACTCCAAATACTATTTTAAGAATTGATTGGGCTTTAGTAAAGTGATTATAAAACCCCCTTATTACTACTATTTAAATAAAACTTTAATTAGAAATCCAGAAATAAAAACTGAACTAAAATTATTGGCCTAAGTTAAGACATTAGACTAACAAATAGGTTTTAAATACATTAAATGCATAGTGGACCCAAAATCTGCCAATATTATACAGTCATCTAAAAGTTAAAGTCAAGTTTGAGTCAACCAATAAAGCACTATTTTAAAATAAGTAAAATAAGTAAAGGAATAAAATAACAAAATCTGTTAAACTATTTTCTTTTTTAAAATGCAGTTATATAAAAATATAAGATCATTTTAAAGTATTCTCCAACATTAGGTGTCACACGTTGTAGTACTCTACAACGTGTAAGAGATAGTTCACTAAAAAAGAAAATTTACTTACTATTACTCATCCTCGAGTAATTCCAAACCTTTATGTGCTTATTTTTTCTGTTGAACACAAAAGAAAATATATTGAAGAAAGCTGAAAACCTGTAACCATTAACTTCCATAATCGGAAAACAAATACTATGGAAGTCAATGGTTACAGGTTTCCAGCTTTCTTCAGAATATCTTCTTTTGCAACAAAGAAACTCAAACCAGTTTGAAACAAATAAATTATGACAGAATTTTCATTTTTGGTTGAACAATCCCTTTTAAATAACCAAAAGCATAAATCTAGCATTCATTTAAATCAATCACATTATCATAATTTATGTGAGCCACTTGAACCATTTCCAGCCTTGTGAAAAATCACACTCGCAAATATCAGCAGAACAACAACAAACTTGACCACACCTTTTACAGATTCTCCTAAAACCATCAAAATCCACATGAGCCAACGGCAAACACATCTACTGTACAATCACCCACGGATATATAATTTCCCAACTCGGATCACTTGTTCTGCTCAAGTGCTGCTACTTCAGCAGAATATCTGTGCCTCTTCCCCTGTTATTTTCTTTGCAAAGCTCACATGGCTTGTTGAACCACCCAGACAGCGTTACATCCCTCTCTCGTCTGCTATTTATCAAGCCTCCGCTCCAACAACATGACAAACAAGCCAGCCGAATCAGTCCCAAACTCTGAGCTTACAAAAAGATCATGCCGCACCAAAAAGGCTACAACAACTCTCGCAGAAGACGTTTAACTCCATTCTCCATCTATTCAGTTAATAAACCCACTCCCTACTGAACGAACCATGAAGACCCATAAAGAGATTAGATGCACTTCCAGCCAAAAGGCATGAGTCTGCTGAAATGTAGGACGCCGTGTGCATTTTAAATCAGAATCGAACTAAGTTGGATGTTTCTTGTGCCCTCATACTGTACGAGGTAACAGAATATTCTTGTTAATAATTCATTTTATTTATTTATTTACTGTACTGTACTGTATGTTTCAGGAAAACACCTACCCATGCATCTCTGAATCACAAGCTGCATAAAATGTGCAAAATCTAAAACAAGATGTTATCAGAATGTAAACAGATCTGATACATTAATTAGCTAAAGGCAAAGGATCACAGCAGATCACACATCAGAGCAAAAGTAATTCTTTCGGCTGAAAACTTTACGCCATCTGCTCAATTTGGGGGGCTGTTGCTTGCCCAAGTTACATAAAGAAGACTTTGAGTCATTTTCACTTGCAGTAGGAAGAAAGGAAATGGTGTTTGGAGCTGCCAGGTTACATAAGCGACCGTGCTGCCTTCTGCTGCCAAGACTGGAGGTTACACGACACTTAGTAATTTCATTTTCTCCCTCTGTCACTCGCCGTCTCGCTGCTCCCCCTAGAAACAGACGACAGACTACAGTATATACTAGGCTGCGAGAGATGAGAAGAAAGATAGCTAGGTCATCTCCAGCTCCGAGTGGCTGCAGAAAGACAAATTAAATAAATGCTGAGCTCATATTCTTTGTTAGGCTGTAATTTGATAGTTTTCAAATAAATTAAACACAATGAATCAACGAATGAGCCTGTAGAAGTGTGGAATTAGAATGTCCATCATTTGTGAAGTTCGTCACATTCCAGTTCATTAATTATATGTTTAAGCTAATTAGATTGGACTTTCAGCTATGGATAATAATGTAGTCATTTTTGTTCGTCCAGGAAAAAAAAAGGTCTGGATCATTCTGAAAATATTGTGGCAAACATTTCAGTTACAATCTGATGAAATATGTCTCTAATAATAAAATATTGTTCCCTACATATGGCATTCAACTAGGGGTGTGGAACGTTTATAGTGTATGATGTCATGTCATATCATACCTGTTGTTTTAAATATGTGTTAGCAGACATTTCTGAGTATGTCTTTCACTTTTCAGAAAATAATGAAACACCTTGAGTCAAAAAAATATATAATAAGTAATAATGATAAAATAAATTTAAAAAATGTTTGTTCTGTATAGATTGTTTTAAATAATATAGTATACAAATGTAATGAATTATAATATAACAATAATATAATATATATTAATATAATATACTAATATATATTTTTTTTAAACAAATTAACAGATATTGTCTGTTATTTATTTATTCATTCATTCATTCATTCATTTTCCTTCGGCTTAGTCTCTGATTTATCAGAGGTCGCCACAGTGAAATGAACCGCCAACTATTCCAGCATATGTTTTACACAGCGGATGCTCTTCCAGCCACAATCCAGTACTAGGAAATACCCATTCACACTCACATTCACACACACATACACTACGGCCAATTTAGTTAATCCAATTGACCTATAGCGCATGTCTTTGGACTGTGGGGGAAACCGGAGCACCCGGAGGAAACCCACGCCAACAGGGGAGAACATGCAAACTCCACACAGAAATGCCAACTGGCCCAGCCGGGACTCAAACCAGCATCCTTCTTGCTGTGAGCCACCGTGCCACCCTGTTATTTATTGGTCTCACATAAAATAGTTCTAAACAAAGCCCAATGTAGAAAATGTGTCCACCTCAGAGCAACCCAGCAGCAAAATATTGCTTAATTACATACTGTATACTGGACAAAAAATCCCCTAAAATAGAGATATCTCTTTGAGTTAATATTGCATTTAGTTTATATATTAGTCTTTCGGAAGAGTTAAGCAGCAAAAACAAACAAAACATAAATATTATTAAATATTTTAAATTAAATAATTGCCACTCTTGCCTTTGGCTTGCTCAATGGGGAGGTTGTCTGGCATGGTTTTTCTTATCCTTTTATCTTCTTTTATTTCCTGTAATGCTGCTTTAGACAAATGTGAACACAGTGCTATTTAAATAAATTGAATTAAATATTTAGAAAGGAATGAGTAAGAAGAAGCTATTCTTTATTTAGTTAATCTTTTACATTTCAATGGAGGAAATACTACATTTTACAGCCTTTATTTTGTCTTTTCATTGTCAAGTAAAAGATTTGTTATTAAAAAGAGTTAAATGGCATAATTTATAGTAATAATTTGGACAAAGAATTTGTTTTGACATCTTTAAAGAGAATGTCACAGATATTACAGTACATACTTTGCTTTGAAAAAAACAAGGTGTTAATAAATACACCATAAGCGTTTAGTGTACACTGCAAAAAATATCTGTTAATTAACAGTTACCATATTTTGTGATTCACAAGGGTTTTCTGTTTGTTTACAGTTGTGAATTGCATTATGGGATGTTGATCTCTGCTCTGTTGACTTTTGATGTTGAAAATTCAACTCTACAATTGAACAAAGTGTCCTTTATTGACATTTTAGTAGTTTGAAATAATATAATGTATAAGAAATAATATATAGAGGAAAAAAGTCAGTAAAATAACAGAAAATGTACTGGCAGTTTATTACAAGGTTTTTGTAGTGTAATATACAACACCAAAACATCACTTTACACTATTAAAAATGTTCATAAAAGTCCCTTTTTCCAACTTTTCAAGGTTAAAAGTTGTTAGAAAAAAGATCAATGTCCCATAATGCAATCCAAAAGCTTAGATAAATGGGTAAAAATAAACAAATAAAAACATGAATCACAAAAAACGGAAAAACTACTAATTTACAAATAGTTTTTACAGTGTAGAAACATTCAAAACTTCAATGAATTTGTAATTTGAAAGGTCACTGTACTGTATTACCCATCAACAGTTTGCGTCTTTGCTTAGCAATGAGGCACTGTCCCAATTCTGAATGGATTATTAAAAATGCAAACATCCCTCAACAGTATGTCGCAGATTAAGAATTATCACTACGCTGCAGCCTAAAAGAACATATTGTAAATCAGATTTGTTACCTAATCAAGGACACCTCCAAATGACATGCCTTGTAAATACAGTGTGTCCGGACAAACTGCTGGCAGAACTCATTTGTGATGAAGAGCCTCAGAGAAAGGCTAATAAATGGCAACTGAGGAGGACACAGGTAGAGGAGAGGCAGATGGTTTCAGCCCTACTGCAGTGTGATATGATTAAGCAGCCCTTTGATCCCACATGTAAACATACAGCAGCGAACAGAACGGCAGAAGAAGCTAATCAACACAGACAGACCCGCAGGGGGGGGGGAGAGAAACCCCTACCTCTCCAAAACCAGAAACCAGAAACAGAATTATCAAATTTGCCGAGGTACGGTAACTGGATGCTCGACTAATTAACACATCGTCTTCTAATTGGAGGACAACTGGAGCTTGTGATTTGTTCATCCCGGGTGTGATGACATAACTCAATCATAGTGTGAACAATGCTGATGTGTGCAGCTGTGAACTGTATATGGAAAGGTGTGATTGGTACACTTACAGCAGCATGTGGTTATCATTTGTTACACTTTCAGCCTCATTATGTCGGAATATACAAGCGAACACATCTGTTATTAGCTGATGCAGTCATATAACTGACGTTCACATCTAAAATGTAGTAATTTTATAGTAATTTAAAAACATTACTATGTAATGTTTATAGTAATTATCACATCAGTAGTTTTACTCTTACAAAGGGTCTCCGTAAAATACTGAAGATAAAATAAAATGTAAAGGAAAGACAGTAAAGGGAGATGTTTTGCAAGAACATGAGTGGAACACGGGCGAGGACAGACAAAAGAAAGTTGGAAATTGAGTGAAAGAGAGAGAGAAAGAAGAAAAGAGTGATGCTGGGATGCGAAAAGGAAAGGGGTTCATGAGGGAGCTCTTGTTCACCAATGCAGAACACAGACAGAAGGGGAGAGATAAGAGTCTCTCAGCTACCAGAGAAAAACACCAATAAACATGTTTCATGCACAAAAATATGGTGCTTTTACGTTATATAACTGCCAAAGTATCTTCTCTAAGATTTGAAAAAGAACTGTCACATGTGTTTTCTTTCTCTCTCTCTCTCTCTCTCTCTAACCAGAGCAGATGAAATGTTGGGAGACCACCAAAAACTAATTTGCCATTTAGTCAGGTTTCCAATTCCATATGGATAATATGGAGACCTTCTGTCAGTGGTTCCCCTTTAAAGCAGTACTATTTTTGGGAACACATTTGCATATACTAGTGTCAAAAACATTGCGGTCAGTAAGATTATTCAATGTTTTTGAAGGAAGTCTTTAAGAGTGACCAAAACTCCTTTTATTCATTTAAAAACACATTAAAAAGACATAAATAGTGAAATATTATTATAATTTAAAATGGGTTTTAATTATTTTTGTTGTGGTAGACATGCAGTAGATTTCAAATCATCACCCTTTATATATCACATGGTCCTTTAGAAATTAATAAGCAATTAGTTGACAACTTAAAAAAAAAAAAAGAGCGTAAACTCGTTGCCTTATAATTATTAAATAAACAATTTATGTGCATAATTATAAAAGTGAAGTCAATGGGTTTACAGACTTTAAGTAAAATCAACTTGCTGCTTTTAAGGCAATGGGTTTACTCACTTTTTAAAGTAACTAATCACTTTTTACAGCGTATCTAAAACACTCAAGAAACATATCTTATCAAGTAAAAAAAAAAACTCACTGATTCCAAACTTTTGAAAAAGAGTACAGACTTTTACCACTACATTTTTCTATAAACACCTTAATACAGTTTCATCAAAAACACAAAGACTATATACATTTTAATCTCCACATGATCTGAAGAGTCAGTCCACATGATTAATTTCATAATCATAAGATTAATCAATCAAAACAGCTCAGTTAGCTGCATCCCTAGCAATACGTTCCTATCCTTCAGAAGTAAAGGGAACAAATATTATATCACATCCTTTCATCCAAAACAAGCCAGCTACACTTAAGCTACTTTTTCTCCAAAAAAAAAAAATCCTGTGCAATCCTGTCCCGTACGGCAACATATCCAAGGTCAAAGTGAAACAAGTGTGCCACAAAAACAGTTCACTCACATAAGTCACAAATGAGATCCAACACATCATGCAGCCTCTGAACAACAGCAAGGTGTGGTGTGGCGTGGTGTTTAGAATGTCAGTAACTTAAAAAAAAATAAAACAATAAAAACAGTGTTATGTGGTAACATCACAAAACAAAGTGAATCACTACTCCACGACATTAAATCAATGAGAGAACTCTGAAGCAGACAGATTGATAAAAGCTAAAGACATTAACAGTGATACTCTTCCCTTCGAACAGTCAGCCACAGTGCGTCACATTGGGGGCAACATCGAGAGATCGGACCTAAAACACCACCAAAGCAAGGTGAGTTCGGAGAATAACCATATTGGGCCAAAACATTTTTTTTTACTCCCCTTTCTCTCTCCATCCATCCCCTTTTGTGAGCTTGAGGCAGGTGATGAGGTGTGGAAACCAAACACACACACTTCCACAGACAATTCTTGTGTGGTCAGATCAGATTGGATGAGGTGAGAACATGGGCGTAGATGGTGCCATCCCAACCGGTGACCCTCCCACCCACATCCCCCAAAAAACCCGCCACCATCACCACCACCACGGTGAACACATAGACATGCCATAAGCAATCTGTACCTTGTGTGTGATCAGGACTGGACCAACTGACACCGGTCAGCATTATATCTAGAAGAACAAACCATGTTAATCAGGCAAAGAAACCAGCAAAGGAGCTGAAATAGGATGGATTCTCTGAGAGAAAATGCTGGTGGGCGTTCCAATTATTCTGAGTCCAAAATAAATTTATTGTTGTGTGCAGAAATCTTATACTAAATCTATTGATCTGGCTGTTCAAGACCTAGATATCGGTTCTTGAAATGCTTCAAATATTGTATCTGACAATATATAATTTTTTTTATGTATTTTCCAGTTGAAAGGTTAGTTCTGATTTTCCAATTTGTGGTGAACTAAGCCTTTAAATGATAGAATTCATACCAACAACTTTTCCGCTCAACTTTTTATATCCAAAGTCCACAAAGTTACCTCAGGATATTTAGATGTTATGATCAAAAAGAAGTTTGAAAATATTAATCAGGCCAGGCAAAGCTGACACATGTTCTAATCCCATTTCCACCGCAAAAGCCTGACACATCCCATCAGGCATTCACATCTACAGAAGAAAACTGATTGGTAGCAAAAATAAGAGAAGGAAAAAGATGAAGAACTGAGGGTAAAATGAAGCACTTTTCTCTCTCCAGCTAGAGCTGATTGTATGATAGCACTAAAAAGAACAAAAGAACACGCTAATCAACTTATGTGCAACTCAAATACAGATATTAATGAGAAAGTAAGATAAGAAAAGGGCATTTACAGAGGCTAGATTTGACCTTTAAACTGAGATAAAGGGATAACATCTCCAATAAGCACAGCTTTATTTTCCTCGCATGACTTTTAATCTCTTATCCTATGGTTTTATAGATCTGTATTTCTCAAAAGCTTAAAAACAAAAAGGAAATGCTCCCATTTTTAACCAGTGCTTAAAGCTCAAACATGCTGGACCAACGTCCAAGCCAATATCCAAACAAGAGCTAGCATCCACACAGAGATTCTCCGATGTCATTTTTAATGCTAATGCCTAAAGTAGCAGGCAGTGGAACCGAAAGAGAAGGTCATCAATACCACGCCGTGCATCCTGGGTAGCATCAGGGCAGGCAGCTGATGGATGAAACCAATTTGAGTGACAAGGCTGGATTATTATTGACTTCTCAGACTGCACTGCCCTACATGCCCGAGAGAAGGAGGATGTGCAGATGTCTGGGACGTGGGTCCGCCACACACCCTGCTCTCTCATTAAAGCGGATCACCATGCAAGCCATGGGACATGCTCTAAAGACGATCCCAGGCAGAAGAGGGGGCAAGCTGGGTGGAGCGGGGGGCAGATTCCTAGCGAATTACAGGCCCGAGCATCTCATTCCTCATACGCCAGTAACTATTTAGCATTAGCATCTAATTTAGCACGCTGTCAAATCAAAACGATCAAGCAGGACTCAGAAAGGTGTGGAAAGGCTACCGACCAGCTAGCTCCTTCTCCTTACTCCTTCGTTTTTTATCACGGCGTTTCTGGCGCTTCGCTTCACGCCGTTTGGCTTCTTCCTCCTCCTGGTTTCTCCTGCACTTGTGAAAGTTCTCGACGACCACGCCGACGAACATGTTGAGCACGAAGAAAGCCACGATCAGCAAGAAGGAGATAAAATAGAGCAGCATCCACGGGTTGTAATTCATGACGGGCTACAAAACAGATAAACAATAACATGAATGAGTACAGGTTAGGCTAGTCTGCTCCAGACAGATATGCATAATTACATATACAGTCATAGATCATAACTATTGTTTAATAAACTTTAAAAACGGCTTTTATTCCAGCCGAACTTAAAAAAATAAGACTTTTTCCAGAAGAAAATAAATATAGGAAATGCTGTAAAAATGACCTTGCTCTGTTAAACACAACTTAGAAATTATTTGGAAAATATATATAAAAAAAAAATTACAAGAGGGCTAATAATTTTTTTTATGATGTATATCTATATCATACATAAGTATACTGTATGTATGTACAGTATGTATGTATGTATGTGTGTGTGTGTGTGTGTGTGTGTGTGTGTGTGTGTGTGTGCGTGTGTGTGCATGTGCGTAAAAAAAAAGAATAAAAGTATGTTGGGTAGTAGTATTTCAAAAACCATATGCATACAAGAGTAAGGAATCATACATACACATATCATACATACACTTAGTAGTAATGGTTGTATTTTACAGTATATGCATTTATTGCATACAAATTAGTGTCATACATGTATACTTTATGTAATATATTAATACAAAATAATATTAAATTAATACAATACAATATTAAACATGTTCCTTATTTAAAACCACTAGATATAGCCTGAGGTTAACAGGCATGCTCAGGAGAATGGTGATAACGGAGAACTGTGATATCAATAATAATGCAGTTCAAAGGTCTTTCCTGTTGGGGCTTCAGAATGTGCCTGCCTCTAGGCTAAATGAAGTGCTCTGTGTGCACTAGTCAAGCACAGGCCACACTGCTCTCACTGAAGAAAAAATATCCATTCCAATACAAACACAATGAGGGCCTTGGCTGGGACAGGGGTCTGGGCTCTTTTCAAAACTACCAAATCCATTTCAGAAGGCTACAGACTCACATTAAGAACACAGACTTTCTTTTCAGGCCCAAAAACTAAAAACTTTTATTATAACAATTTTCATTTAAAATTATGGTTAATCACTAATTTGGGAAGCAATTATCACTACTGTGTAGCTATTAATGATTTTTACTTCAAATAACTTTAAATTATTTTGCTTCTCCTTATTTATGATTAGTAAGGTAGTTAAGTTTAGGTATGGGGTAGGAAGAAGGGATCCTAAATATCAAGCATGTTATGTGCTTTGTATTTGCCAATAAACAGCCAGCATTCTAATAACATACAAATGTTATTACACTGTAAAAAATGCTGGGTTCCACACAATTCTTTCATGCTGTCCCAACACAAATCGATTAAATGACCTTAATTGTTTTTACAAATTTAATTGGATTAAACAAACAATTAAGTTGTCCCCCCAAAAACTCAGGAAGTGTGATGTTTCAGCTCATTTTAAATAAGCAGTTTGAACATGCAGCAAAAATTATTATTATTATTATTTTTTTTTGAGTGTAGAATAAAATGCTAATACGCAACCAGTTACTTTTCCTCAACTGTTCCTCAAACCTCTGTGTTACAGACATTTGGAGGAAAGAGAGCAAACTTCAAAAGGATCTGTTGCAAGGACTGTAAGGAGCATGATGAATGGAAAAGCTTTAAAGCCGCTACAGAAATGCTGACCAGTGACTTTTCAGCTCTGATTCAGTTCAGGGGGTTTGTCATCAGAGAATATTAACAAATTAAATGTATTCCAGCCTACAAGTTGTTTGCACTAGTAACCATGACCCATTTAAATGAATAAGGCTGCCACACTGTGTCAAATCTGAATCCACAGCAGGAAAATGGATATAAAAGTAGTTTCAATACCTGCTGGTCCACACCGACAGCATCCAGTCCATCGTACATGATATCCACCCAACCGTCTTTGGAAGCCAGAACAAAAAGTGACATGAGGGCCTGAGGGAGGTGAGAGATGATAAAAAAGGTTAAATGAAACCTTTGACTTCAATGGCTCCCTGCTGAAAATGGGACGAGAGCATAAGAGATTCTATTCAGATCGGAAGTGACATGACCAGTCGCCTGAAGGAACATCTAAAAGAGCATCTTCAGACAGAGCAAATGTTTGTGCAGCCACAGCCGGCTTAAGTGCTTACCTGTCCAAGGTTATCAAAGTTGTACTTGTGTCTGACCCATTTGTAGTTTGCCAAAAGGCAATCTGACTTGTTGGTGATGTTCTTCGTATCTTCCCCATGACACACAAAGAACTTTCCCTTGAAAAGCTGGGAAAAACAAGCACACGTCAGCACATAACCTTCCTCTGTTTTTGCTATTTCATTTGAATAACATATGTCTTAAATACAACTTCTTTTAAATGTATGTATATTATATAATAAAACAGTTTCTTTATAATTGTGAAACAGACTGACAATCTCTGATGAAAAATTTCGATAATTCTTGAAGATTTATTTATGGTAAACAAATCTACACACTAACTACACACACACTATATTGGTCTGCATCAAATTAACAGCTTACAAAGTGATTTTATATACATGAAACTGTTAAATATAAATGTCTATTTCAAATAACAGAGCAAATAAATAGCAGTGAAATTATGTTACCATTTTATTCAAAGTAAAAAAAAATAATAAAAAAAGTAAAATAAAATACGACAGATTGTAGCAGGATCTGCCGGAAAAACATGAAGTGAAACTGAAAAAAAAGTGAGTGTCGATGAGTATGAAGTTCTGTGTTTAAAAAACAGAGCCAATGAAAAGAGAAAGCATCTGCATTATAGAACTCATTAAAAAACAGGCTTAATTTAAGCCACATTAAAACAAACGTTTTACAAAAAGATACAATCTTACAGCTTAGGATGAAGTTATTACGCATGTTAACGATGTTAGTGGCATGACAGAAACATGAACAGGACCCTGAGCTGACGCCAGTGTGTGTATTGTCAGAAAACAATGTGAAAAAATGTAAAGACACAGCACTGCATTTGGATCCGGTGTTCAACCCCCTTAATGAGCAATATCATGTCACCATAACAATGTCATAAAATACAGTATGTTTACATGCCATTATTTAAAGTCCAGTATTTGACAGTAAAGTGGAAAAGCAAACAAAGACAGTCACTTTTACATATGACATATCGCATAGTCATAAGGAGCACAGGCGTGTTTTCCTGGAGGAATGGAAGATAAATTACATTGGTGTTCCCCTGCGCACTTATATAAATTGTGGAAGTATGGAAAACAGAACATTTTAATCATAGTCAAATTATTCAGCTTTGGGCAGGAAGAGTATGTTTTAAATTTACACAAATGGCAAGCATGTATTTGGTTTATGCACCACTTCTCTTACTCTCACTAAGAGTCTTAACGGAAATCTTGTGCATTAAACACAAAGAACTGTCACATTTTATGTGTTACTATTTATATCATATATTTTTTAGAAGGAATTACTCCAATTAATCCCTTAGGTTAGGATTGGCTTTTACTTTATTAGTCTGATGTAAGCTTAAAATATTATATCCACTATATAACTACATAAGGTATGAATAAAGCATCTAAAACTGGCCTAAGCAGGTCTCCTAGGCTGACCAAGCTGAAAAGTGCTCAAAACCTCATTAAAACCACCCAAGAGACTAGAAAATCATCTTAAATTGGTTTAAGCTGGTGCTTTTAGCAGGGATATGCTTATTTGTACTCACCTGAACTCCCAAGATCCCAAAAATAATGAAGAAGGCACAGCAGATGACCACAATGTTTCCAATAGGCTTGAGAGACGACATCAATGTCTCAACAACCAGCTTCAGTCCTGGAGCTCTGCTGATCACTCTAAAAAAAAAAAAAACCACAACAGAATTTTAAGCAAAAACACTATGTATGCATTTTTAAAAACACATACTTAATATAAATAATCTAACTACAGTGGAATGTTTATATATAATAATGTACATTATTCAAGAATTATTTCTGCATTGAATGTATAAAACATGACAGTACAGATGTGTACATTGTCACAATATACTATAAGTTTTGTAATTCATAACTTAAAAATGGGCCAAAAATTTAGTTAAAAACACACCATCTTTAATCAAATGTGATGTGCTTTACTTTTTCTGTTAAAACCTGAAGAGATAATTAAATATGCTTTCCTAACTACGCATTACATAGCAAGTCACACTCAAAAAGGGTCCATAAACCGCTCTGTTCTTACCTGGCCAGTGTCTGAATAAATGTTTCCCATGCATTTACTGACCCGTCATTAGTCAGCTTTCTCCACTCTTGGCATTTCATCATTGCCGCAATCACTACCTCTTCTAGGAGCGAGCATGGCAATTACCAGCAAACATTTCATGCCCTAGCCATTATGCTAAGCAACCGCAATGCAATACTGCAGGGAAACTTTCTGTGTTGCAAAGAAAGGAGACAGTTTTAATTAAACCACTGGAATAAAGATGAAGCCTAATTATTAACGGCAAGATATCCAGCACAAAACCGCACCTGTCAACCTCTGCAGAGGGTGGCATACACTCTGACACAAAGACACCTGCTCACAAAGGCACACACAATAGCATGTGTCATACAAATACACAGCTGGAAAAACAAGTCAGCTTTTTGGGGGATTCACACAGGATGTGCTATTGTGTTAATAAAAACAACTAAAAGGTGATTAAACATCCCAGCATACAAATGTCTACTTTCATAATGCATAATTGTGACAGAGCGGGCCTTCGAGAAATAACTGTGTTCGGGGGGACAAAATGATGGCTAATTCGATAGCACTCCAGTGCACATTGTGTTTTATTTACAGTACTGGAAGGTGAAAAATAGTCCACAGCTGAAGAATATGTACAAGTGCCTAAAAAACAAGATGCCAAAATAACAAAAAAAATTATAATAATAAAAAAAACAAAAACAACAACATAATGTACTTTTGAGGCTTTTTTAAGTTGAGAACGTAGTTGTTTAGATTGCAACTATGCAGTTTATTTATAAGGATAGTGCCTATTTTAGAATATTTATAATTTCTGAGAGACAGCGCGTTGGCGGCGGCCATTAGCCTGCCATACTGAGTAGACCAAAGACGGTTGACGTTGTCTATCCAGAAGATGGCGACAGGACCGCATAATAAGCCCTTAGAAGATTAAAACAGCGTAATTTCTAACTACAGCTGATCAAGTCATTATTAAACTGATAAGTGATATTCTAAGTCGATCTCTCTCATTTGTATGTTATAGTGCTGTATTTATACCATATAATTGTAGTGTATTGAATGTGAGATGGGTATCGCATATCAGGAATGTGTGTTGTGTTGGCAGAAAGAAAGAAGAAATGGCCACATGTGTTTAGCATTTTTCCTTATCGCAAACACAACGGCAATCTGGTAGTGATTACACTGCTTTTTGCGAGGTTAATTATTGTAATATCCCGATTGCAACAGAGAAATACTGTAGACTGTAATAATCTTAAGATATATCTCTGTA
This sequence comes from Danio jaintianensis, assembly GCA_903798115.1. Classification (NCBI taxonomy): domain Eukaryota; kingdom Metazoa; phylum Chordata; class Actinopteri; order Cypriniformes; family Danionidae; genus Danio; species Danio jaintianensis. The sequence goes on along the minus strand of CAIGQV010017602.1, from coordinate 8,270,282 downwards.
GACTGATGGCATTTCATGTCACGTTCAGCCTTATAATCTTAATATGTCAGCAAAATCACCTGTTTTGTCATCACTTACGCTAGAGAATCATTCAAATACTAGCTGTAAAGTGACGTTGGTGAATTAGTAACGGCTTCTGAGGTTCTGACATCAGCTGCAGATGTGAATGAATGGCGGAAGAAAGTAGTTCCTAATACAAAAGGGTTTTTAGACTCTCCGTGTTTGATTTTCTTTTTTATATACACGATTGTGCCGTCAAACTGTTGTATAAACGCAATATCACACTCATAGCAGTGCGATATGGCTGTATATCAGCACTGGTGGGA
>CAIGQV010017602.1:8222752-8254170 GCA_903798115.1 Danio jaintianensis | reverse complement strand
ATATATATATATATATATATATATATATATATGACATTTTAGCACAAACAAACCATTAAAAGTGCTAGTGGGTGACCCTGGACAAAAATTGGAAAAAAAGATAATATATGTATTGTGTTTAGAAGGTCCAAAGTAGCTCTTGATATAGGTTAACGAACTTTACCATAAATTAACAAAGAACTTAAAAATGCCCTCTTTTGTTAGATGAGAGACTGAAATGTCTCAATGTGCAACATTTGAGAAAAATTGTGCCTTGAAATGTCAGGAAACTGATAGCTGCTAAAATGATGGACATCTGCTTTCAAATCACTTTGCAAAGACAAAAAAAACAGCCACTAAAAAAAGCTGTTTTCCAAGAAATACTTCACTCATAAAGTTTACCAACTACCACAATAAAGTGTAGCAATTTTAAATTACACTATTATTGTCCTCATAACTATCACAACTAAAACACAAATTTCTTGCTTTCTTTTCTCTTGCTCTTCTCTGTTACAGTAGGTGTCCTGAGGGAGCATGCAACTGCTGAAAGTAGTAAACATACAAAAGTGATAATGAGATGTAGCAAAGCATTTAAGCCGAGCTGATTGTCTCCTTTGGGTCTGTAAAAAAGCATGAATAACAAATTGAATCTGTTCTCGTTTAATGTCCTAAAAGAACTACAAAACTAATTCCCAAATCACCTAATAATCCACTTTTTTATTCTCAGTCCTTTAAAGAACAACCAGTCAGACAAGGTAAAAACTTTGAGTGCTCTGGAGCAAACAACTAACTATATACTAACTGTTAAAATTATTCTGTACATAAGTTATTAAAAAGGCACATTTAAAATAAGCTATAATTCTGTTTAAACCTGCTCAGTGTTAAAAAATATGCACTTCACTGACTTGCCAGTAAAGAATGAGTGCTAGTGAGTGACTCTAAACAAAAATCTGGTATCAGATGATTAATTCATTATTGTTAGACGGTCCAAAGCAGCTCTTGACTTGGGTTAACAGACTTTACAGTGAATTAATAAAGAGATTGAAAATGTCCTCTTTTGGTATACGAGAGAGTGAAAAGTCTGGGCAACATGGTATGGAAAAAATGTTTAAGGAATCGGATGGCTATTGATGGACATTCCAAACTGGATATTCCAGTCACACTTAGCAAGGCACCGTTCCCCCCAACTGCTCCCCGGGCGCCGCAGCATGGCTGCCCACTGCTCCGGGTGTGTGTTCACGGTATGTGTGTTCACTAACTGTGTGTGTGCACTTGGATGGGTTAAATGCAGAGCACAAATTCCAAGTATGGGACACCATACTTGGCCACACTACACTTCACTTCACTTCACTTCACTTCACTTATCTATAAAGTTTAGTAGGTTAATGTTAGTTTATGTATTTACTAACATGAACTGAGAATGGCAGCGTGGTGGCGCAGTGGGTAGCGCTGTCGCCTCACAGCAAGAAGTTTGAGCCTCGGCTGGGTCAGTTGGCATTTCTGTGTGGAGTTTGCATGTTCTCCCCGTGTTCACGTGGGTTTCCTCCAGGTGCTCCGGTTTCCCCCACAAGTCCAAAGACATGCGCTATAGGTGAACTGAGTAGGCTAAATTGTTCGTAATGTATGTGTGTGAATGGGAGTGTATGGGTGTTTCCCAGTGATGTGTTGCGGTTGGAAGGGCATCTGCTGTGTAAAACATATACTGGATGAGTTGGCGGTTCATTCCGCTGTGGCGACCCCAGATTAATAAAGGGACTAAGCCGAAAAGAAAATAAATGAATGAATGAATGAATGAATGAACTGAGAATGAACAATACTTGTACAACATTTATCAATCATAGCTCAACATTTACTAATGCCTTATTAAACTCCAAATTCATGCTTGTTAACATTAGTTACTGCACTGAGAGTTAACATGAACTGCAGTAAAAATGAACAACTTTATTTTCATTAACTAATGTTAACAATGATGAATAAATACACTAATAAATGTATTGTTCATTGTTTGTTCATGTTAGTAAATACATTAACCAACAAAACATTAAACAATGGAACCTTATTGTAAAGTGTAGTCGACATTCCTTATGATGCAGCACAGGAAAAGTATGACAAAACTGAGTACAAAATAAATCAATTTTCAAACTCTAATATAATATTTTTCTGCACTTTATTAATTCACAATAAAGTCTAATAATAAGTCAAGAGCTACTTTTGACCCTCTAACTATAATGAATTAATCATGATTATAACAACTATGATTATATAATTATAATACCAAATATGTCCCAACACTCATTTCCATTCTCATTCATTCTGTACAACAAAAACAAACAAACAATTGAATACAAACAAACAAATGGGTATAATGCAGCATATCATAATGACTTTTTTTTTATCATTTCTGATTTAATTTATTTGGAGCTTTAGGAATTTAGTTTTGTGTTTTTTATTTTGTCATTTTTATTTTCAGCTTTGGTTTTAGTTGTTTTAGTACATCAAGTTAAACTTGGCAACTAGCTGACATGCAGTAATATGTTGTCTTTCATTGCTGTTAACATTTGTTTCATTTCAAGCAAAAAAAAAAGATGTTTTAGTTTTATGGTTTTAGCTTAACAAAGACCCTCAAATGTTCTACTATGCTACAATTACATTACAATTGTGATTTATCTGCCAAAATATTTATTTTCTCACAGTACACAGCTACTTCTGAATGTCTGCCAACAGAAGGGATTTTATTTATTTATTTTTTGCCTAGCAGATGACATTTGTTTTTACTCTCAGTAGTAGCCACCATATTATTCAAAGGTGAAAAATATCAAGAAGAAAAAGTACAAGTACATATTAAAAGTTGTATGCATTTTAAGAATAAACATATGAATGTCCAGGTTTCTACAGACCCCGGGTGGTCTTAGATAATAGCAATCAGCACAATGATGTACTGTGACTCTTGTCCCATATGAAAACAAGCTAAACAAGTAATGCTACAGTACATAAGTCTGAAGGACAAAACAAACCATGGAACCTCATAAACAAAATCAAACCTTGTAATATTTATTTAAATTTGCACGTGATTGCTTTCAGAAATATTTGAATGAATTGAAATCCTTCTCCTGTAAAATCAATTTCAAGAAATGCTAAAAGAGAAATTGTTTTAATTAAAACTAAGCAAACATCACTGTCAGATGAGTGTCTCGATGACCTGACCAGTTCTGCCTTCAGCAAATGTTGTTTTGAATGAAATGTGTGTGTGTGTGTGCGTGTTAGTATGTGTATGAGGTTACATCACTCACAGCGCTAGAGGGGTCGATTCTGGGCCTCTCCATGGCGATGGTGATGCAGTTGAGAAAGATGATGACAAGAACCACATGGTCAAACATCTTGTGGGCGATGATTTTATTGCATGTCACGCGAAACCTGCAAGACATAATCACAGCAGACATAGAGGGCTGAGTGATGCAAACAGTGATGCAAATAATGCTGATCATAAACTGTAAGTGATTTCAACTAAAGATGAGTAACAGAGTCAAGTTAGTTGCTTACTGAGACCTGAATACTATTTCTTCCATCGTAGTGGAGAAATACAGTAGTCAACATTTGGAGTGGATTAAAACATTTCATCAAAGTTGTGCGAAAACATTTGAACAACACCCATTCTTGTCTTAGGACAATTTTGAAAAACCTTTTATGCATAATTCTAACATGTTTAATATTTTGTTAGTATGAATTAGCATGTTTGACATGTTGCTAGCAGTGTTTTACCACACTGCTAACATGTTCTATCATGTTGCTAGCATGAATCAGCATGTTTCTAACATACATCAGCTAACATACTGCTAACATAAATTAACATTTTAGTAACATGTCTCTAACATGAATAAGAATGTTGATAGCATGTTGCTAACATCCTTCTAATATTGTTAGCATGTTGTTGACATTGTTAATATCATGTATCTAGCATGTTTTAGAACATTTTTATAGCATCTTGCAGACATGAATTTACATTTCGTGCTTGTTTTATTTAGCTGAAATCAATTAACATTTTATTAATGTCTCTAACATGCATAAAAATGTTGTTAGCATGTTGCTAAAATCTTTCCAACATTGTTAGCATATTGTTAGCACATTTCTTGTTTGTTTTACCATTTGTCTAACATCTTTAACATGTTGCTTTTGTTCATTCATAACAAAACCATTATACTGTACATCCCTAATTTATCCTCACATTCCTTGATGCAAGACTACTGCCTACTACCAGTGACAAACCTGTGCTGGTTGTGTGTCGGGCGTAAAACTTACATTGCGCCTACATGACTGCTTTTATGAATAAATAGTGCTCAGTTCTCTTTAATGTCTTCGAGACTTGGCCCGATGTTAAAGAATTTATAGTCAGAACAGCAGTGTGTGGGAACAGACGGCAAACCCAGTGCCTCTCTCAGCCCCGATCCCTCATGCTGGGATGTGGTCATGCTGAGGTGAAATGGGGAGAGAAGCCTAACGCTGGGTTCGAGACCTAAGGCAGATCCCATGCTGCTTTGCTTCGAAGTTACTCAGTGACTTCACAGGAAACTTCACAGACATGCTTCTGAAAGCATCATAAAGCTACATCGAATGGTCTATATAATAAAATATTATTCAAATATTCAAAGTAAATATTCATGGCTTACACAATGCATATTAATCAGTGTAAAATAATAGGTGTTTGTAAGTACTGTAACATGTAAAAATATAATATTACTACTACTACTAATAATAATAATAATAGGGCTGCATGGTGGCATAGTGGGTAGCACGTTCACCTCACAGCAAGAAGGTTGGCGTTGGCGTTTCTGTGTGGAGTTTGCATGTTCTCCTCGTGTTCGCGTGGATTTCCTCTGGGTGCTCTGGTTTCCCCCACAAGTCCAAAGACATGTGGTATAGCTGAATTGGGTAAGCTAAATTGTCCGTAGTGTATGTGTGTGAATGAGTGTGAATGGATGTTTCCTAGTGACGGATTGCAGCTGGAAGGGCATCCGCTGCGTAAAAACATATGCTGGATAAGTTGGCGGTTCATTCCGCTGTGACAACCCCAGATTATTAAGAGACTAAGCCGAAAAGAAAATGAATGAATAATAATAATAATAATAAATGATGATGAAGATGATGATAATAATAATAATAATAATAATAATAATAATAATAAACAGTTTAAAATTTCACTTTTAAAACTGTAAGTTAATAGTTAAGTAATAGTTCTTTACAATAATAGTTTCACTGTACTTCACTTTTCTCAAATAATTGCAGTTTTGGGTCTTAATTACAAACCCTAAGTGTTTTAACAAATGTTGATTTGTTTACATGGTGCCTACACATCAATAGAAAGGGAATAGAAAGTATCTTTGTATGCTAATGATCTATTATTATATATAACTGACCCACTATCATGTACCTCTGAAATTGAGAAAATATTAAAGAATTTGGCAATTTTTCAGGTTATAAATTAAACTTCTCTAAAAGTATATGCTTCCCTATAAACAATATGGTAGACCAGATTATATATACAGACTTGCCCTTCTGTATATCAAAATCAGGATTTAAATACTTAGGAAATAATATTACCCATTTATACACATCTATTTAAAGCAAATTATAGTCCTATACTTAAAAAACTAGAATCAGATTTCTTAAGGTGGAGTGTTATATATTTGTCTTTAGCTGGTAAAAATTCAACTTCTACCATTACAAACATTTAAGTCAACAAGATGTTGTCAAAAAGAATAGTTATATTCTTTGGCAAAAACATTTTTGAAAGAACTGTACATAAAAAAATACAAAAATGCATGTCATTACACCTTTATTGTGTGAATGTGACATGGTTGATCTTCTAAATCTGAAGTTGTGTGATAACAAACTGACAACCGACGCATTGATTAACATCATCAGAACAAAGAGTCAAGAGCACAAAAAACCTCTGACATGTTAAAGACAGGCAGAGATCCTGCTAAAAATCACAAGCCTTTTAGCTTTGATTTTGATGACACCAATGTACACCGATCTGAATGTCACAAAAAATGTGCAAGTGGTGCGAGTTTGCATCATCCAGGGCTCGCACAGGAAGCAGCAGGAGAAGGATGATCTGAGGTTGTTTGATGTTTAATTAGCAAAGCGCTGACAGAGTGTAACATGTAATGCTGAGTTCTTCTTTCCTCTCCTCTCCCTCTAATAAGTGAAGCCACCATGGAGCTTAATGTGAGCCGACATGCATTTCAAAAAATGGAGAGCACTGGAAAGAGATGAGAGGCAGGGGAAGACCAAGAAGATGCCTGAGGAGAGACTGAAAGTGCAGGAGATTTCGCACCCTGTAAGCATCTTAATGAAGGTATTTTCCAGGTCTTACGGGGACACGTAATGATTAATAGGATTCACCTCATCTCCTGAAATAAGCAGCATGTTTTGGGATTTGGCTGGTGGAGAAGGTGTATCCTTGACAGTTTCTTAACTAGTTTATGTTTGTTTTCCTATATTGGTAAAGATATTTCCATTGTTTTATATCAGGTTAATGTCTGCTGTTGCATAACCCCATCACCACCAACCCAAAGCATTTCTGAAACACCTTAAACAATAGATTAAAACAGACATATGATTTGGCCAATGGCTTTTAAAAGAGGCCATTTAATGCTTTGTAATATTTACTTTTTACTTCTTGTGTAATGGATCTGACTGTGGATGTATAAGATCTGCAATGATACAATGCTCGTGCAGGCTTGTGATTGTAGCAGATATTCTTGTTTCAATCAATTGCTGATATACAGCAATTATCACAATATTGAATTAAGCTGCAAAAAAAGGTTACTATTATAATAAAATACTTAGTGCATTGCTTTATTGTATATACATGTTCAGAGTAAACAAATGCAAAAGGATTATAAAATAAAATATGTAAATCTTTACAATAAAGTCTCATTAGTAAATGTTAATTAATTAATTAAAATCAACTGTGAGAAAAAGCCAGATTTATTACAGTTGCTAAGTTCATTCATTCATTTATTTTCTTTTTGACTTCGTTCCTTTATTAATTTGGGGTCGCCACATCGGAATGAACCACCAACTTATCCAGCATATGTTTTATGCAGCGGATGCCCTTCCAGCTGCAACCCATCACAGGGAAACACCCATACACTCTCATTCACACACATACACTACGGACAATTTAGCTAACCCAACTCATCTATAGCGCATGTCTTTGGACTTGTGGGGAAAACCGGAGCACCCGGAGGAAACCCATGCGAACAAGGGGGGAACATGCAAACCCCACAGAGAAATGCCAACTGACCCAGCCGAGGCTCGAACCAGCGACCTTCTTGCTGTGAGGCAACAGTGCTACCCACTAGTTATTAAATGCAATGACTTTTAATCAAAAAACGACTACAATTTTAATGTATTTTTAGACATTACTATCATTAAATTAACATCACCTAAGAAAGATTAATAAATGTAAAACTTATGTAGTTTTTAATAGTGAGTTTAGTTAAATTAACTGATGTTAAATATTGGAGCCTTATTGCACATTGTAAGCGTACAATAACCGTACGATGAATTATCAATCAATAAGTCAGCATGTCATATGTCCGCTTAACATATCAAAATGTTAATGTTAGAACTATTAAGATAACCAATTAAGCCTAATAGCATTTGGCGCTGTTATGAACTCCATTGCAAATACAATGTAAATATTCTTAAAAAGCCCACTAAGTGTTTAATAATAAATAATTATTCACTGTATTTTGCTGTGGGCATCACGGTGGCGCAGTGGGTAGCACAATCGCCTCACAGCAAGAAGATCGCTGGTTCGAGCCCTGGCTGGGTCAGTTGGCACTTCTGTGTGGAGTTTGCATGTTCTCCCCGTGTTCGCGTGGGTTTCCTCCGGGTGCTCTGGTTTCCCCCACAAGTCCAAAGACATGCGGTATAGCTGAATTGGGTAAGCTAAATTGTCGGTAGTGTATGTGTGTAAATGAGAGTGTGTGTGTGTTTCCCAGTGATGGGTTTCATCTGGAAGGACATCCGCTGCGTAAAACATGTGCTGGATAAGTTGGTGGTTCATTCCACTGTGGCGACCCCAGATTAATAAAGGGACTAAGTCGAAAAGTAAATGAATGTATTTTGACGTGCCATTATATCAATATTATGCATGTTCATTATCATGATATATCATGGTTATGCTTATGATTTCCATTTATTTTCTCTTACAGAGAGCTGACTAAAACGCTTCAATCAAAGTCAAGATATTACTTCCACAAAACGTCTGTCACAATCTAAAATATTAACATAATCACTGCTCATATGCACAGTATGCAAGACTTTTAGTATTAAGACAATTAATATTATGGGTGAATTTTGTGTTTCTATAGAGTAAAAAAAAAAAAAGAGCCAACCTCTGTCAAATGTTTCACTGAAGTCAAGCTTGCAACGTTATTTACGATTGATTTGGTTAACTGCTTTTTCAAAATCTGAATTGGTCTCCAACTGATAAAGCAAAACTAATACCATTATTACCTGTTCTTTTAAAACTTCCAAGTGGTGTTTAGAAGTGTTAAACTTTCAATATAAGCTTGAGGTGTTTGATTGGCCAGATCATTCTGGGCTTGACAGAAGTAGGAGCTTTGTGGAAAACTGGAACTCAGAACATCTCAGATTGATTGGGTGCTGTAATAATATGCAGTATAAATAAATATATAATTTAAATTGGCACTTTTTTTCTGAACATTACACCATGTAAATCTATTAAACCAACTAGTGAGGTCCAACTTGCTAGCATTCATCAGGTTATTATATAAAACAATATATAACAATAACCTATTTATTATGTATTATAAATATACAATTGAAATATATGCAGTCCTAAACCTAAAAATAACTGAAACAAGATCCAGGAACTTGGTTGAGAACCACTGATAAACACTGATGAGCCAAAAAATCATAATCTGTCAAAGCTGAATCAAATACTGTTGATCCTCTTCTAACACATATTAAGGTTTTGAAAGGTTAGACATTTCATCCACATAATTTCTTGTAACCAGTGTGTTGGATGCAAGATAAGTAGGCAAGAATAAAGATCTGAATGAATGTAATAAGGGCTAGACTGTTATGGTAAGACTCCCGGGACAGAATATCTCTGGCAAGGCATGTATACTATAAATTGCAAGGAGTGTGGGTTGTGGGACAGCAGTGGTGAGAATTTACCAACAGCGCTCCGAAGAGGGACAAACCACAAACTGACAGCAGGATTTCAGGGCCCGAGGCTGATTGAAGCATGAGGGCACCAAAGACTATCCTATATCTGGACCAAGTCAACAGAAGGTCTATTGTGGCACAAGTCACACAAAACTGTGATGCTCTGGGCATTGTTCCGCTCTACAACACTGAGTACATTTGTCACATGCTACCAACCTTAGAACTTTTGCAGACCAGGTAAACCCCTACAAGACCATGGTGTGCCCTCTTTCAGCAGGATATTGCACTCTGCAACACTACACAAATTGCTTAGGAATGGTTTGAAGATCACGATGTTGAAGTTCAAGGTGATCATAAAGTTCAAGGTGTTGATTTAGCTTTCAAAAAGCTCCAGATCTCAACCCAATTGAGATGTGTCAGGCAAGTTTAATCCATGGCAGCTCCACCCCGTAAAAGACTCAAAGGATCTGCTGCTAATGTATTTGTGCCAAATACCGCAGGACACCTCCAAGTACTGTATTTTTTAGTGTCCATACATCAACAGGATGGCAGCATACAGACACCAATACCAAACAAGAAACTGTACTGGATATCAATTAATTACATCCAACGACCAATCCAAATGATGAAAACCACATGAATTGATACATACAGTTGAAGTCAGAATTATTAGCCCTCCTGAATTATTACCCCCCCTGTATATTTTCCCCCAATTTCTGTTTTCATGAAATTATTATTTCACTCATTCATTCATTCATTAGCGGAATGAACCGCCAACTTATCCAGCATATGTTTTATACAGCGGATGCCTTTCCAGCTGCAACCCAGTACTACTGGGAAACACCCATTAACACTCAGACACACTCATACACCTGTACTGCATGTCTTTGGAAACCCACGCGAACACAGGGAGAACATGCAAACTCCACACAGAAACGCCAACTGGCCCAGCTCGAACCAGCGACCTTCTTGCTGTGAGTTAACTGTGGTACCCAATGCGCCACCGTGTCGCCCTTAATGAAATTAACACATTTCTAAGCGTAACATTTTTAATAACTAATTTTTAGTAACTGATTTATTTTATCTTTGCCATGATGACAGTACATAATATTTTACTAGATATTTTTTTAAGATACTAATTAAGGTACACGTTAGGGTAATTAGGCGAGTTATTGTATAACAATGGTTTGTTCTGCAGACAATTGAAAAAAAAAAATATTGCTTTAGGGGGCTAATAACATTAACCTTAAAATCGTTAAAAAAATAATAACAATGAAAATAAAAATATATATTTTAGCCAAACTAAAAGAAGCAAGACTTTCTCTGGAAGAAAAAAATTATATGGGAAATGCTGTGAAAAATTATCTGCTCTGTTAAACACCATATGGGAAAATTTTTTTAAATAAATTATTATTATTTTTTTTTAATAATAATAATTAAAAAATAATAATAATAAAAAAAAATCACAGGAGAGCTAATAATTTTGACTTCAACTGTATATGGTGGGCACTCCTCAATGTTTTAATCACTGTCAATTTCTTACATCTTTTCAGCTAGAAAAACAGCAGTAGATCCTCACCGTGACTTTGGAGGAAAAAGGTAAAGGGACCAGGTGACCCTCTGCCGACACCATTCGGGCTGCTTGTGCTCCAGCCAGCGGTACAGACGAGCCCTGCGACTCTGAAAGACGGATGACCACATGAGATTATATGACCAGTAAGTTAGTTTCAGACCAATAGAAGATATAGAAGTACTTTATCCTGCAATCTTATAACAGTGAATTGAAGCGAGAAAAAAAAAAAACTCCAGACATCTGTGACAAATCTACCATGAGAAGCAGAAAAATAGCAGTAATAAATCAAGTAGATTTCCTCACCAGGTTTCCTTCCTCGTCTGTGTTGTCGTCCTCGCTGTGGTTTTCATCCAGAGAGAGCTGTGTGGTGGCCGCAGATGGAGAAGTCTTGCCATTGCTGAGGAAGTTGGGTGGCCGTGCGCTGTGGATGCTGCCGGAGCGGTGCGGGTATGGCACCTGCAGGGTGTCTGGATAAAGATCAAATGAGCTGCGCGTCTCCAGAGACTCCATGCGCCTGTGTCGAGGCCTCTGGCCCAGCGAGTCTGTCCTGGCGAGGGAGGCATCATCACCCTCAGACATGCCCCCCACGCTCTCTGCCGCATCCCCCTCATCTGAGCTGGACTGGCCGTCACCAGACAGCAAGGAGCGCCGTTCACCAGACTGGTGTTTCTGCCTCTTGAGGCTGGGGGCTCGGCCTAGACTGTTCCAGCTGGAGCGCCTGCTGTTCCAGCTACTGGCGGAGCTCAAGGGGGCATTAGGGGAGCTCCGTGCACTGGACTGCAGAGAGATGGAGAGGATGGGGAGATGGTGGCAATTATATCTCACTGTCTACTAACTGTAAACCTGTTAAAGGACTTTCATATATTAATACTACTACCACCAATACCAACACCGACAATATGACCATAATAAGTCAAATTCAAATTCAGTAAAAAAAAAAAAAAAAAAGATCAGCATTATACAGTTCCCTTCCTGTTTTATTTCCTCTGAGTAATTGTTAGTGAATAAAAACTTTTGTAATTACAAAATCCATTATTTCTTAAGAAAAATTTAAGGAAAATTGTAATTTATATAAAAAAAAATATTTATGTTTATTTATTTTTAAATAAAGCATTTTTATTTAAATTTTTTTGTGAACATGTATGCATTGTTTCTCATAATAATAATAATAATAATAATAATAATAATAATAGGGCAGCACGGTGGCGCAGTGGGTAGCACAATCGCCTCACAGCAAGAAGGTCGCTGGTTTGAGCCCCGGCTGGGTCAGTTGGCGTTTCTATGTGGAGTTTGCATGTTCTCCCCGTGTTTGCGTGGGTTTCCTCCGGGTGCTCCGGTTTCCCCCACAACTCCAAAGACATGCACTGCAGGTGAATTGGGTAAGCTAAATTGTCAGTAGTGTATGTGTGTGAATGAGTGTGTATGGATGTTTCCCCGTGATGGGTTGCAGCTGGAAGGGCATCCGCTGTATAAAACATATGCTGGATAAATTGGCGGTTCACTCTGCTGTGGCGACCCCAGATTAATAAAGGGACTAAGCCGAAAAGAAAATGAATAAATGAATAATAATAATAATAATTATTATTATTATAAATTGTGATATTTATTTATAATATACATTATATACAATTATTTTGTCAAAGCATATAAAAATAATAAAAAACTACAAACAGTCTAATAATAATAATAATTATTATTATTATTATTCAATGTGATATTTATTTATATTAGGAATTATATACATTTATTTCATCAAAGCATATAAAGTAAAATAAAAAGTCTGACTACTTCTCTTTCTGTCTTGTGTTTTGTTTTTTCTTTCTTGTATGCAAATAGTTGCATGGTTTATCTAATTTTATTAAATTTTATTGTTAGGATAGGAATTTATATCATATTGCATAACATTATGAGCTTATCTTATTATACAGTATATATTTTTCCCCTGACTGCAATGTCAGTAAACAAAAAAACTACTTTAAAAGCTTTAAGTTACTCTAGCAAAAAAATGGTACAGACTGGAGATTTGTCTTGGCCATTGGGCTCCATGGAGACACTGCTGCCTCTGCGAGACTCGTGGCTCAGTGCTGAATCTCCTCCTCCTGATATCTTGGGGATGGGCATTGGTGTGGCAGCCGTGTGGGTGATCAGAGGCGGCGTCAGGCTGCTCTTCAGATCCACATGGCCATTGATGGGCACAACTGTGTGTACAACAAGGAGAGGGAAAGTACAGTATGCTCAACATTACAACTGATGATACAAAACATGACAGACAGCTGAAAAATGCATTAGGAACCAGTTCAAGCATGAATTTTTCATACAGGATTTAATCTTCAAGAAGAAACAAGAAGCATCATATCAAAAAAACAAAAAAAAACAAAAAAAATTATAAACCCACTATTAGAAAGGTAAAAGGTTATCTGAGGTGTATCTGCTAATGTAAAAAAACCTTAAAGTTAAGATTGAATTAATTTAATAAATTTTTAATTATTTCATAATCAAATGTTAGTGGATTTCAAATTACAGGAGTTCATATACATAAAACTGCTTGTGTCCTATATTCAAGTATATTCTAGCTCTAAATCTTTTAGTCATTTTGCAATATCAGGATTCAGCAATAAGCATGGTCTAATAAAACAAACAAAAGATATATAATTGAGTTAATTTAAAGTTAATAAAATATAAATAGCTTTAAGAGTAGATAAAAAAATTCTAAGAAAATATGTATATTCATTCATTCATTCATTTTCTTTTCGGCTTAGTCCCTTTATTAATCTGGGGTCGCCACAGCGGGATGAACCGCCAACTTATCCAGCATATGTTTTACGCAGCGGATGCCCTTCCAGCTGCAACCCATCACTGGGAAACATTCATACACACTCATTCACTTCTTGCTGTGAGGCGGACGTGCTACCCACTGCGCCACCGCGTCGCCCCAATATGTATATTTATAAATATTAATTTTAATATATTTTTAAATGATTAAAAATACACATTTTCTAGTATTTACTAAAATAATATAGAAATGTATATATATATATATATATATATATATATATATATACACACACACACACACACACACTTTGATAAATAAATAAATAAATAAATAAATAAATAAATAAATAAATAAACAAACAAATAAATAAAATAAAACCCTGAATACGCCACATGCTTTTATGTAAATTATTTTCTATGGGTCTAACCGGATGATGCAGACATATCTTTCTTGTGTACCGAAACATCCTCCAAGCTCCGTGCATAAAAATCGGCTTCAGAGTCCGACTTTGAGGCATCACCCTTTATCAAACACAAAAGGAGAAAAAATAACATTAGTCACCAAGTCTTAGTATTTCTGGCATTTAGGGAAAATATTCCAAGGTGAACAACAAGCAGGAGGACGAAGGTGTGATCTCCCCACCCCAGCAGCCCTCAAAAAAAAATCCCAGAGGGTGACTGGTATCTGAGGGAGAGACATCTTGATCAGGGGAAAGCACACAAAAAACTAAGTGCCAGCATGCATTAGACAGCACCAGAATGCACTACCACTCTGAAACCAGCAGTATTGTGTGCTAAAGATTAGTTAAATGTATCTTTCGGTGTATTTTTAAGCAGATGATCTCATGGTCAGACCATCTGCTATATTAGCGTAAGACATATCCACATGCGGGTGAATATGTGTGGGGGGTTTTCTCAGCTCACTGGAGCACCAGTAAGGCCGGCACGTCCAATGATCAGGCAGGAGAAATAAACACTGCTATTTTTATCAGAGGGCTCATCACATTGTTTGGCCTGTATCCTCCTCGTCTTCAAGTCTTGTGCTGGTTTTAAAATGACATCATGCCTAGAGTTTCAGTGTGGTCTTGTACAGAACTTCAACCCTGGATGGTTTGTCAAAACAGAGATCACTGTTTAAGGTTGTGGATCAGACTCTCAGTTCAACTGTCAAGACCCTAATATACTTCCACAAAAGATCTGTTTAGTTATTCGTTAAGGAGTAAAATTATGCTTGAAATATCTGAGCTGTCAGTGAATATCCCAAAGAGAGGCATTTAGATGAATATGTAAACATGTGGTAAACATTTTTCTCTCTGTAACTAAATACACAAGCAACTACATTTACAGAGGTGAGAAAACAAAAGTTAAAAAGCATCTGATTACAGATGTAAATATGTTTACCTTTGCTTTCCAATTTTGCACTCCATATAAGTCTTGTCACTTTTGTTTTTACTCTACTCTCTATACCACTGATTGGTTTAAAGCAAGTGTTTTCACAGTAAACACAAAATACTGTTGTTTTTAGAATTAGAATTACACTTCAACTTCACTATTATAAAGCAGCTTTTCAGTGTTTATTTAGCATTTATAAAAGCATTCATGAAAGGCAGAGTGCCAGAGTATGGACTATAATGGCTATCTTTATTAGCAGTTATCTGGAAGACTGGAAAAGGCTCTTTCAAACTCCAAATAAAATTAAGTTTTGGCCTGATTTTGTTTAAAATGATGTCAAACTATGTTTATTCTCTGATTTATCTTGAAGTATAACAGGAGCTTTAAGGTTTCTATTTTTAAACAATGATTGTTCATTGAACATGATTGAGAATCTTTTCCTTCATATTTTGATTAATGGATGTGAAAATGCCGATAGCAAATACTAAATATTTTGTGCATTTACCATAGTATACTATGGGTCAAAGAGAAAGATGAGACAAAGTGGAGACCATTCTGACAAACCATGCACCTACAAACAATGTATCCCATTGGCTTCGCTTATTAACATCAAGCTGAATCAAAACTTTGTCCGTTTCAGTTTCTGAAAGAAAATCAATGCATTAGTAATGAGCGTGTAAATGGGTAATGAAAAAAAAAGCTAATTTGAGTTGAAACCAGTGGGATCACTGCAACACCAAACACAGCACAATCAAACAGCAATTAATCCACACCATGACTACAACGAAAAACAAAACAGTAAATAGGACTTGTCAATAGGGAATAACACAATATCTAAGGCAACAAAAAACAAAACTTAGTTATGACACTGGAGTCGAGATACTGTGTGTAAGTCAGAACTCCGTGCACCTTTTCACCAACAGTGAAACAAAACACAGCTGTGATAGGTTGAACTAGCAGAGAGGCACTACTATCATCTTCAGGGACCACCACCACCATCTTAGCTTAACATTAGCGCCCACTGTTACTCACTGCATGATCAGAACTGAGCACTGGGGACAATGTGTCTGGACTGGGCTTGACTATCCTCACTCCAACATGGCCTTTCTAAGCAAAGAAATGTGGGTGAAATGTAACACTGTTTTTTGCTAAAAAAAAAAAAACATTTTGACATGATACTTGTAAAAGCTTTTGAATCAAAGAGATCTGTAAACAAATCATTCTGTTTAGTTTTAGACTTATTCAAAACATTTAACTTAAAAGAATGATCTCATCGCGAATCTAAGATATGTGAATAAATCAGAAGACTCGTTGAAAAAAAGATTTGACTCAAAACAATACTTTATTCACAAATGTCATTCGTACCAGTTTTTGACTCAAGTGAATCAACTGGTTCCTTCAAATGACTGAATGCAAGTGAATAAATTGTTCACAAATCAAGCAAACTTATCTGCTAAGTAGATCAAATGACTCACTGAATAAATCTGATACAAAATAATTCTGTATTTTTAGACAAATTACTGGTGAATTAAAAGGATTTGTTAGAAAAAAAACTACTAATCTTGATTCGAGTGTAAATAGATGACTGCCATTTCCACAGTGTTGCCAACTGTTTTCAACTGAAAGTAGCTAAGCTCTATCGCTAAATGTTACTAGATGACGGCATTTACAAATTTGCATATACTTAAAGTCAAATTATTCATACTTCTGACAAATTCTGACTTAAAGTTTTTGTTCAAGTTTAATAAAAGCTAAAAAATATTTTTTTCTACAGTGACGGTACATTGTTTTATTATCATTTGGGAGAAGCCTGTGTCATTTCCGGTCAAAAAATTTTTTATAAATAAAATAATTGCTGGTTGAATAAAAGTAGCTTTAAGCCAGAAAGTGCCATGGGTATGAATAAACGTTTAATGTCGGGCTTTATGTATTTTTATCATTTGAATTATGTGCTAAAGAAGTGATATTTATATTTATGTTAGATGCATATCTGGTAATTGAAGCTTATTTTGTTTCATATTTAGTTTATTTTGCTTATTTTGTTTCAACTTGGACAAGTTCAGAAACTGGAATGACCTAAAGCTCTGTAAATTGTGAGCAACATAATCACAAGAGAAGAATAAATGGTGAAATAAAATTCTTTAATTTTAAACAAAGGAGCAGATATCTATATGACAACACAGTGTGCACATATGCAGGTCATTCACAGTCAATGGAATGGGCTGCTGCTGGTGCTCACTGACTGAATGGAGAAGACACTTTGGAAGTAATACTGTACCTCGCGCTCACAATGTCTTTTTTTTCCTTGCTAGATTTGACGCTAGGTGCTTTTTTGGTAATAAAGTCGCTTAATCTAGCATCAGAGTCACTAAGTTGGCAACACTGAACTGTCTTGAGATTGTGTTGTACTTCTCTTGATAACATCAAGATTTTTCAATTCAGTTAAAAAAAAAAAAAAAAAAAAAAGTTTCCTTTAAGGTGTTTGCCAGAAATGTTCTGGTCAGGTATAAGGTGTGAAAGAAAGTCTACTGGGGCTGTACTGTCAAATTAAGACATTAAGGTTGCTGTGCGGCTGCTGCTTAATCACAGGTCTTAATTCGAGAATTCTACTGGGCTTGACCAACCTTCCTGATAGAGAGATTTCAGGCATGTTGGGACATGAGACGTGCTAATAGCCTCCGAGTAATGACTAGCGGAGTGTTTTGTGAAAGTTTGATTGTCAAGGTGAAGTACTGGAAGGTGTAAAAAGCCATCGGTGCTCCTCCACTGCATGTGTCACCTAGCACAGCTGCATGAATGAAAACAAATACAGGATGTGATGTCCAGAATCACAAAACAGACGAGTCTCCTCAACAGGGTCAAGTGCTTCCACTCAGCTCTGGCTCACTGAATGCACTTTCTTCATCGCTGAGCTACTGAACTCAGCGGAGGGTTTTCGAACAAAACTTGTTAAATGAAGAAAATGAGGATAGCATGCAGAGCAATGCTACGAGATCAAAATAATTAGTAAAGAGGTATTAAGAGATGCTTCTGCATATTAAATGTTTTGAGTTCTATTCAAAAGGACTTTCCCAGTCGCCTTATTTGCTTTTGCACAGCAGTCGGTCTGGCTTTGTCTGATTTTGCGGAGGCTTTCCATAAGCCCAAACACATCCTTTCAGCCAGATGAAATAAAGCATGAGGCTCTACAAGGTTTGTTCTCTGCCGCCAGGCACTGAGCAAGTGAACCTGAAGAAAGACTTTGAGTCGGGTCTGCTTCTACAAGAAACAATCACAAGTGACAGTGTCCACAAACGCTGAGATCCTCCTGGTTAGTCTCATGCGGCGTGCTACATACCCCTGAGTCTATAGGCAGCTGAATACAGCTCAGTTGGCCATGCAAATCGTCCCGCTTGGTTATTTCCTAAAGTTTGGGCATGTGTTAGGATTTTACCACAAAGGGTGAAAAGGTAAGATAGAAAGGGGAAAAAGCACAAAAGAAGAGTTAGAAATTGGACAGAAGACACATTATGAGAAATTGACTCCCATATTTCACAATATACAGCAATAAAACACTTGCATTTTGAGTGGAGTTTAGGTTGTTTGCGTGTTATGTACAGTACAGTACATGCTGAAATGAATTGTGTTTTGTTTTTCTCTGAGATGACGCATACTGCATTTTCTCAAGTAAGTCAGTATATTAGATCAGACAAATGAATGCAGTTAACTGAAATACCTAATGCACATAACATTAATGTTGTTCTTTTTAATTCTACAAACTCTTTAAGATCCTAAACTAGTGCTCTGGGTCAGATGACTTTTTAATGGTCCATATTACAATTTTTATGATCCAAAACTCTTGGAAAATTATGCTCAACAAGACCAACAACACATTTAGTCAATTTTATTGTTTCTTGTTACAAGAACTGTAACAAATCAGATGGGCACCCTTCCTTGGCATCCATTTCCTATAATGAGAGTGCTGGGCATGTCACACTGCAGCTTGTCAGAGTCTGACATTTTAGTTAAAATGTGCCTTCCTTTGTGCCAGCTTCTGTAGCCTCTTTTATTATGAGAAAAAGAGAAAAGTTCACATGTACTTGTTTTTGCATATGTTTTATTTATAGTTCTAAAGTTATTCCACTAATATAATATAATATAATAAACTTTGGATTTCAACTAAAATTTTGCAGCACAATGGATAATGTTTTCAACTTTGATAATAACAACAACAACAATAATAATAATTTTTGGAAGTTATTATTATTATTATATAAAACATCTATTTGAAGTTTTTACATAATTTTTAACAAACAAATGTAGCTTTGATGGGAATAATAAAACAAACAAACAAAAAACAATCCAGCTTTTATTTTTTAAACTCCATGGACAGATCACTGAACAAGCTGACATATAGTGTGACATGCTACAATAGTCCAACCAAGACACCGTGTTTACAGCAGTGCCAGTGCAACTACAGTATGTGAAGCTATTTACTCCAGTGGACGGGACATTACGCTGCTGAAGGGACATTCATTCTGGCCCCTTGATCTCTCTGCTTCACACACGTCATTCAGCCACCAGTTTCCCCAGCAACCCTGACGCACTGAAAAGTTTGTCCAACTAAATATAAACACCATGTTTACAGAAAACGATGTAAGTTTAAAATATTAAGCCAACTACAGTGTTCATTGATTGTAGAGGGAAGTGAAATGATACCTTATAGATTATCAGATCAGTTGGGATAAGATTATAAAAATCTGACGCACTTAGTAAAGGTAAATGCAGACAAGGGTCAACTGAGGGTAGGCTATCCTCTCATATTTAAGTTTGAAGTTTATTTAGAAAGCAACATAATTTCCTCTAAGCTGCCATGATGCAGTATGAAAGCTATTTCTGTCTGGCAGACAGGCACAGAAGAGGCACGCTCATCTTTTAGAGAGGGGGAAAAAAGGCAACAAAAAAAAAAAAAAAACTGAGCTCCATTCAGATAATACCTTCTTTCAAGTCTACTAAAAGGGTCTGTGTGTTCATCCACAGTAAGAACTTTCACTTTCCCTCTTATTACACTAATTATAATGAATGACAAACCAATTTTCAATTACGTGTTTTGTTGCTCTAATGAGGTGTTGCAGGGGAAAAAAGCACTTGATTTTTTGATTCATCTGTTTGTTATTCCAGCAATGATTTTGCTCAATTGAACAATTAATCAACCTCTAGAGATACCGTTTTCATTAAATGTTTTTCAATTTGCTTAACTACGCAAGCTAAAAAAAAATATATATAATAATAATAATAATAATAATAATAATAATAATAATAAGTCACATTTGTTTTAAAATCCAGTAAAAACAAGTTTTCAGCTAAATGCAGAAAAACACAATATCATCTTACCTCATTACATATAAATCAGCCATCAAATCTTGATATTTTGAATAATACATTTTTAAAATGGATTTCATTTTGCACTGTAAGTACCTGCGTGATTCTTTTTGTTCCTTTCCAAAGAGACGGTAATAAAACAACCCCTCCAACCAAAATGATACATAGGTTCCACATTTATATCTCTGATTTATCTTAGTCTGGACATTTTTTTGGTCTGTGTCTGTCTGTCTTTCTGTCAGAGAAGAATGGTTGCTATGCATTGGGAGATAAGTCGTCTCATAAGATCATGGAAAAAGTAAGATAAAGAAAAAAGAATGAAGGTAGGAGTTCTGTATGAGAAGAGTGAGTAGTAAGCACTATTACAAACAGAACAAGAAACTCTTCTAGTTAAATAAATAATAGTAGGCAGTGTCCTAAACAGGCACGACAAGACAAAGCAACAAGCATTTCAAGTGTCTGTCCTAACCAGCTGTGACAAAAACACAACATTTTGTCAGTTGCTGCTGTATTTCTCTAGTGCGGTGGCCCAGTTCAGTTCACTTGTCGGCCATCTTGGAAATGCTTCCAGGCAGCTATTTTCCCTACAACTTTTAACTATCTGAATGAAAAAGAGAGAAATCTCCAAAGCCTCTTATCAAGATGTAATTTTTTGAGGGGCTGAAATTTTAAAATAAAAAAGTAGTAGCTGTGACCCAGATGGCCAATTATACACAAAGCACTTAAACCTATCCATTATGTACTGTAATAACTTGTGTACAAAATGTACACATTCATTATTTAAGGTTAAATTAACACATTATTTGGGTATTGAAGGTGTATTTTTAAAGGCATAATATCATTAAGCCAAAATTGACGACTACCATGACATTCAAAAATAAAACACATAAGATAATAAACACACAGTACTGCACAAAAGTCTTTTTTTTTTTTTTTTACTTCAGAAGAGTTTAAAAATCTATATTTAGTAGAATACACAGATTGTCAAATCAAAATATGTTATCCTAAGGGGGGGAAAAAAGACTTTTACCAGAAATTTTAGAAAAACCCGAACAGAACAAAAGAAAAATCTAATATTGTGAAGCTGTAGGCAGTAATATAGCTATTATTCTAGGTGTGTACATATTTTTATTAAGATTAAGTATATTTTAGTGTAAAAAGACTATCAAAAAGATCAAATCTGAGACTTCTGTTCACCCATATTGACAGCTTTTATGTACATTTTCTTCCATTAACCCCATTATACTATCTAAATTCAAAATTAGCTAGCATACTACTTTTACGATTTCCAGTAATATACAAGAGCACAAGTAATCGTAATTCTAGCAATATACAATAGCATAAGCCACATCAGCCATATGAGGTGTTGAGCTGTGCAGCTTTACATAAAATGGAACTTAGACCTAAAATTGCTCCTCACATATATCAAACATGAAAAAAAGGATGAGACAAGATTGATATGGAAGTTTAACTTGTCAAGTCTTTCAAGTTCAATCCTTGAACTTTAAAGGAAGAGGATTTAGTCTAGTGAAGCATAATGAAAAGTCATGAAAATACAAGGTACGTGCTCTTAGTTTCACGCTTTTCAGCTGTGGAGTGGAGTGTGAGAATGAGCGCAAACAGATTGGCTGTGATTTTGAGTGTCGAGCGGCATTTTCGCTTTCAGCCTGGACAGAAAAATTGCTTTTCACTTGAATCTTGTCAAGTCGTGTCTGTTTAGGACAAAGTGTTAGACGAAGAGGTACAAGAGTGAGCTCGTGGAGAAAGATATGGTGCTAGACTCTAAAGGACAAAGAGGAGATGACAGACTGCGAAATGGAGGGGGGAAAAGGGATGAAAATGCAGAGGATATGTTGGAGACTGGCTTTACCTCTGTTTGGAATCCTTCCACTAAGATAGCAACTAAGAGGTTAAACAAGACATAATTCCCAAAGGTCATGAGGGCGATGAAGTACAGAGCAGCCACAGGAGAGGTGGAGGCCATCCCGTTGTACAGCACTTTATTCCAGTCCTCTTGAGTCAGGATCTGATATGCAGCCACATAGTAGACAAACATCAGAAACAAATACGCAATTCAACTGCCATTTACAGTTGCATAAATGTTTAGGGTCAGTTTTTTTCATTTATTTTTTTCATGCTTTTGAAATAATAGTTTTATGTTCGCCATATCAGCATTTAATTTATCAAATATAAAGTTTGTGGAACTGTGGAATTTTCAATCAATCAATTCATCGATGAATCTTAATTTATTTAAAAACTGCAATTAATTTTTGAGTGGGCAAAAAATCATTTTCAGTAGCCGTTACAATTTTTGTATATCTTGCTCTCAAGCAGATATGGTAAACTACACTCTGTGGTGATACTAAAAAAGAGTGATATACTCAATATCACATTGTTTCACAATAATATATTATCCTGGATGAAAAAAAACAATGTGGTCTCATTACTTAATAAAGTATTTATTAAAATACAATAAAGAAACATTTTCATTTTAATAATGGATTGGTAAATTTTTAAATTTCAAGAAGTAGCGATCTGTGCTCATTTAGATATTTTTACTTTATTTTACATTCTTCAGGAATCAAAATCATAACCATAAACGGCTTAATAGCTTCCTCATTAAGAAAAAAACCTCAAAAGTCCAAACGAAAATATTTAAATAAGTGTTGATCACTACTTCTTTAAATTTCATCTTGAAACTTCTTAAAATCAAAAAAGTTCAATGTACCAGGCAATGAATTAAACAATGCAAGAGTGTGGTGCAAACTATACTACTGTAAATGTTGAAATTAACTTTAACTTCATTTTAACTAATACTAACAAATTAAGCTTATTGTGAATAGTTAATTTATTTTTTTTAATAAAACAATCTTGCTGACCCCAAACATTTGAATGGTGGTGTATAAAATGTGCATTGCATGACCATTTCTAAATATCTGGGCTACAAATACATGTTGGGCACCATTTATATTATATTTAGTGCTGTATGCTTATGATATGATGGATGCTTAATCGACATTGGTGCTAGTGTATCATGCAGGAATCTTGCCTGAAAAACTGTAACAATGGCCCACAGTAAAGAATCAAAGTTCTTTCGGTCGGGCAGCGTGTCTCCGTCTCTCTCAGAGCCGAATTTACACCCAAACAAGTGCATGCCTAGAATGCTGAAAAACAAAATGATGAAATACAATTAAATCTGAATGAACTGAATGTGCCGCACATTCAAACAGCAGAAAATCAATTCTCATCTTGCCTGAAAATGAATATGAAAAGCATCAGAAGCATGCAAAAGGTGGCAACATTGTCCATGGTCTTCATGAGGACCACCAGCTGCCTCTGCAAGGCAGGCATAAAGCGGACCAACTTCAACACCCGCATCAGCCTGAAGGTCCTCAGCACCGATAAACCTCCTCCCTGCTGGCCAACAATCTCCCAAACACTGTCAACACACATAAACACACACATCTGACTACCTGAAAGAACACACAATAAGGGCAATATTAAAAAGAAATCCTGGCTTCCATATACAGTAGTCACATGTTCATCCCTTGGGGAGGAAATTACATTTTGTGAAAAGTTCTTTTGAAAAATACACTTTTTCAGGATGTTTTGGTGTGGTTTGTTGAACTCTAAAAAAAAAAAAAAAAAGTGAAAAATGTAATAAATAATAGAGAATTCAAGATGAGACACAAGATATATAACAAGAGCATAATTAGGTTTCACAAATAGTAAACTGATTTTTCTTTCTCAACATAATTCATCAAATTTTAGTGGGGAACTGTTAAAAAAAACAACAAAAAAACACATGCACACACATAAATAACTCCCTAAATCCAGTTTAATATACACTAAAGTTCAAGGGACAGTCAAAAAAAGAGATTTCATTTTCTATTGATTTCCTTAAAGTTCCTTAATAAATTAATTCTGTATAAAATTAAATCTATTATAATTAATATTGTAATATCACACTTGTTGTATTGTAATACTATCAAGAAAATGATTTCTGAAAGATTTTACTTTTCGCTTTTTTAACAAAGTATTTTTATTCTTGCGCTCCCAGTAATTTTAAGTAGACAAATCTTACAAACAAACAAACAAAATTTTAAACTGTAGTGTATGAGCACAGGGGGAAAAAAACGTTTAATTTTAGTAATTTTAACTCGGGTGACACGGTGGCTCAGTGGTTAGCACTGTAGCCTCACAGCAAGAAGGTCACTGGTTCGAGTCCCGGCTGAGTCAGTTGCCATTTCTGTGTGGAGTTTGCATGTTCTCCCCGTGTTTGCGTGGGTTTCCTCAGGGTGCTCCGGTTTCCCCCATTGTCCAAAGACATGCGCTATAGGTGAATTGAATAAACTAAATTGGCTGTAGTGTATGTGTGTGAATGAGTGTGTATGGATGTTTCCCAGTACTGGGTTGCAGCTGGAAGGGCATCCGCTGTGTAAAACATATGCTGGATAGGTTGGCGATTCATTCCACTGTGGTGACCCCTGATGAATAAAGGGACTAAGCCGAAGGAAAATGAATGAATGAATGAATAATTTTAACTTGTCATAAACATATTTTTGTCATTTAAAAAAAAATATATAATAAAATAAAGTATTTAATGAAAACAAAAATGATATTCCTTGATTATCCATCCCAAGAATGAATTGGGTTACCATGGAAACCAGTATTTGTCTCCCCCCTCGCTAAACCACACCCCCAGAATACCCATGCAACATGTTGAACATTAATAACTGCGAGAGCCTATCATAACAGTACCACGCTAAATCCTTCGCTTGTTCAGACGTCTCAGTATATGCTAATTTATGTCAATAGTGAATGGATGGGCATGAAATTGCAGCACTCATCATGACAGCTGACAGTCATCAGACTGAACAGGCAACAGATGTCCCATCATTCAGTAATAGCTGCATTCAGTCTGCCTGTCACTGCTGTGAAATAACACACTGAAATGAAGATGAACATCAACAAATAGTGGCACAGGCAACGTTATTAACAGAGGAGCACACGTACCTGATTACAACAATAATGCCGTCAAAGATGTTGTACGGGTTCTTGATGTACCCAAAAGGCCCATAGACTAGCAGTTTCAGGAGCATCTCCAGCACAAACAAACTGGTGAAGACGATGTTGCTTATTTCCAGCGCATTTGTCAGCTCATCAGGCTGGAAAAAAAAAAAAAAAGATAAAACCAAGGCTATCACAGAGATGCCATTGTGTGCCACATCAATACTGTTGAGAACATCATTGTGTATTAAAAAAAAAAAAGATGAAAAATTGGCAATACAAAAAAAAGTGCTCTAAAAGAGGCACTAATTTTAAAAAAGAATACATCAATAAAAACAATTATAATAAAAGAAAGATATGGACATAAAGGAACAAGGCTTTATGCAAAGACAAACATTTTCATTACAACATAAAATAAAATAAATCCTGTTTGAACTCAACTGTGCTTCTATGAAACATGGATTATTTTTTTTAATCAACAAACAGCTTGACATTTAAAATAAAATAAAAAACTCTGTGGAAACTCTGCAGTGACAAATGGGCCTTTCTTAAATGAACAATGGATTGACTTATATTAAAACTTTAAAATTCTGCTATAAAAGTCAAAATTTTCCATCTTTTCATATCTGTATCTTATCAACATCAATTATACCAATATGGAGTACTGCTCCAAGTGTTGGATTTCCAAGTGTCGTATGCACACTTCAAGTACATTAAAATCAATCAAATACATAGAGTCGAAGGGGCTTGAAACATTGGGTATCAGTAGATTCCTAACAATTACTATGGAAACTATAGCAACACATTAGCAAAACCAATAGCGACATATTATTGCAACAGGGTCTCAGACAGTCTGATGCCAGACCTAAAATTAAGCTGTGATAACTGATTTTCAGATCATTTTTATTTCAGACATATATAAAATACTTGAAAACACAGAAGCTTGAATGTGCATGAATTGCTAGAACAGAACTTGCTGGCTCACAAGCATCAAACACATTGAGCTGCTACTTTTTCACTTACTGGTGTTAGAAGATTATCCGCAAACTATTGAAACCTCAGTGCCTGACTGTCTCCAATACAGATCCTCGAGACATTTGACATGATCAAAAATCATCATAATATGAACTTGTTTTAAAGCAAAAAATCATTCAAACAGAATAAAGTTATTAGTGTAGCAACACATTAGGACTTTTAGTACTTTACAGATTACATTTTAAAGGAAGCTGGATTTTTCCTGCATTAAAGTATTTTTTGGTGGCTGACAAAACAAATTTTTGTCCCAGCACCATTTTTCTGCTTATTTAATGTGATTTCTGGGTGACGTAGAGCTTGTGATGGCACTATTACTGAGAGAGAAAATGCCTTTGTATTCACTTTTTAAATACACCATAAAAAATTGTTTAAAAAAAAAGTTCCAACATGCTGAAACTGTCATGTGACACTTCACATTCTCTTCTGTGGCCTCATGTGAGGGTAGAGTTTCTATGAGATGCGCAACTCAAAATTATTGGGTATATCTTGCATATTTATAAACATTAGAATTTCAGACAAACGACTCTTCTAACATTGTTGTGCATGCTCTCCACAAACACACAGAAAACAGATTACTATATATAAAACGTCTTCTTACTTATTTATTGAATCTCCAGGTGAAGAGGAACAACCAACCCAAATCAACAGACCAGAATGACAATAATATTGACGACTGAGACCGACAAAGAACAACCAAAACTAGGGAGTATAAATACACAAGACATGATTAACAGGGGTGTGAACACAGGTGAAAGTAATGAATGCTTAAAAATGACTAAACGCATGCAATTTGTCAACTATACGAAACAATTGATATACACTGTAAAAATGATCTGTAAACTGACCATTTTCTGTTTTGTCATTCATGTTTTTGTTTTTTTTCCCACTTATTTATGCTTTTGAATTGCTTTATGGGACCTTGATATTTCCTCCAAAAGCTTTTGAAGTTGAAAAGTTTGAAAAATGGACATCTTTAATAGTTTGAAGTGATATATCGTCTGGGTTGGTGTTGTAAATTATGGTACAAAAACCTGGTAATAAGCTGCCAGTACATTTTCTGTTATTTTACAAACTTATTTCTCTATATATTATTTCTTATACATTATATTATTTCAAACTACTAAAATGTCAATAAAAGTCACTCTGTTAAAACTGCAGGGTTGAATTTTCAACATCAAAAGTCAACTGAGTAGAGATAAAACTCCCATAATGCAATTCAGAACCGTAAATAAACGGAAAACACTTGTGAATAACTAAATACAGAAAATGTTAATTAACATATTTTTTACAGTGTACAGTTGATAACACTATAAGGTAGTTATATCAAAACAAAAAGTCATGTTAACGGGTTAATAAGACACTGTTTCTTTGCCTTTATTTTCCATGTATTGTAAGTACTTGGCATACAGTTCATATGGGTAGGGTAAAGTAAATCAAAGACATGATGGAAAAATGAATAAAAATGCTTTTTTCAAAGATTGTCAGCAATTACAGAACTACAGAAGTGTCACTCTCTTGATACACAAGCTCACAGATCTGAACTTGAGAAGCTATATTAAAAACAAAAATGTTATTCAACACACACACATGAATCTGCTCAACTCCGAAGGGCCAAAAAAATATTTTTTTCTCATATAATTAAACAGAACACACATTCGCTTTCAAGGCTTCATTTTTTTTGTAATAGCTTGCAGTGCAGAGTGTGCTAAATAAAATGCATCTCAAACATCAGGTTTTCTCATTCTTCTTCAGTTTCATCAGAGTGCATTGTCTCGAATGAACTTAAATCTCAGATACAGGTGAACTACAAAGAAAGACCTGCAGATTTGCTGGTGTAATTGATGTTGTTGATAGTTCGGTATGCAGAGAGAGAGAGTTTTTAAAAAAAATTTTATGAGGCACGGGTGAATTAAAGGAGAGACATATGGGGCCGGTTCATATTTCGCTTCAGTTTTTTCGATTGTAAAAATGAGACTGGGCAAGAGACCCAGCACGCATAACACATTCTTGAAACATCACGGCTAGCTGGGTTTAATGAACAGAGTCTTAAATGGCTGAAAACAAAACACAACATCCCCAAGCATGCAACTATTTGCCTATGAAAACTAACAGTGGTTTTAAGACCCGTTTAGACAGGTCGCCCAACTCAAGAGCTTTAAATGATGACAAAAACTATGTAATCGTTTTACTGAGATGATCGTTTCCGCTAAGTAATGAAGAAAAAATACAATTACATACAGTGCATGAAATGAAAAATAACATCTATATTAGCTAATAGAATTAAAAGTAATCTAATCAGATGGAGAAGTGGTCCGTGGAGCACGATGATGAAGTGTGGGGCTATTTGTGGCTGTCGAGGTGTTTCACAGAGGTAGGGAAGGAAGCCAAGAGGATTTTTTCTTTTTTTTTTTTATGTTGTTTCTGGAGCTGAGCAGCTCAGGGTTGGGCATAGTCTACCCAGCTGGAGCTTTTGCACATGGCCCCTTTATAGGGTAAAACCCTCGAGTTCAAATCAGGACCACTTGTAGGAAAAGTAGATTGGTGTAGACTTGGTTTGTGTGTGGGTGTGTGCCTTGTTAAACTGATGTATCTTTTATCAGTGTAGATTTGAATAAAAATGGTAGTGTGTGGCCGCTATTCATGCTAGTTTGAATTAATCTTTCACAGTTTTCACAAATCAGTTTGTTAAAAAAGGCACATTATTGTAGGGATGAAATAAACTGAGAAATGTGGTTTTGCTGTGTCTTTGTTTGGAATCATTTTTAGTGGTGAAATTGCAAAAACAGACAATATTGTGCCTAAATTTGTCACTGTTCAATCTCTCACTAATGTTTGATTTCTGAGAAAATGCCACTCTTTCTCAAATGATTTCTGCTTAATGTTTCTTGCATCACAAAACATTTTCAGTATATTATAATGTAGTATGTAAGCCAGCTATGTTTTGTTTTTTTGTTTTTTTATTAAAGAGGTCAAATAGAGGAGCATCCAGAGGGGAAGCTCAGACAAGCTTGAACTTCAGACCTTCTACAGATGAACTGATCTTAAAGTGAAATCTGTCAGCAGCTGCTTTCTGCTATCAGTGTCTGCTTAGTCCAGCACACAGTTAATGCAAGTTCAGCATCCTTTAATCTTATTATACAGCTCCTATAATCTGAAAAACTAGGAAACGTGAAGGCATATGGCCAAATATACTGGGGTTCAAAATGTAAAATTTGTGTTACATGATAAATACTTTAATATTAAGTGACAACACTGAATTTATTTAAATAAAATAATTATGATTTGTATGCAATAAAGTATGAACACGCATTAATATATAATACTAAATATATTAAAACTGAAAAATAATATAACATAATATAATATAATATAATATAATATAATATAATATAATATATAATATATAACTTTACAATTCATTATAAATAAATAAGACAATAATAATAATAATAATAATAATAATAATAATAATAATAATAATTACTATTACAACAAAGATATTGTCACTTTTTTTAACTACTAGTAGAAATTAATATATGATTCAAAAAATAATAATAAATTAAGACAAACAGACAACATACACAGAATGATTGTGATAATTGTAAAATGTGAGTGATTACAGAAAAAACACAACAAGAACAAGTGAAAGAGACAATTAAAGGCGAAGAACTTTGAACACCCTTTATTCTGAATGAGGCTTTATAGTATTCAAGGAGAAAATGGCAGTTATGGCCACTTCCCAAGTATGAGATATGTGTTTCCTCATTACCAAGAATGACGAGTTTGGGCTTTATGTCCAATGAAAAACTAAACTGTTCAAAGTAATCTATGATGAGCAGTGGAGATCGTTTCACTGAAGCATAAACTAGCTGGTCTCATTTCCTTTCATTATATAACCTCATTACAGCTCAAATGACTTGTGGACAAGCTAAAAGTTCACCACATGTTCACCACATAATGGTTTAAATACCCTGAAACAACTCACTTAGTAAAAAAAAAAAGTCTAGTTTAAAGTAAATAATTAAAAATATTATGTATTTGAGATTATTTTCTCAAACAACCCATGCAATCAACACCCACACAATACATCCTCTGATCTGACGATAGGAGCTCATTTAGGTATTTTCAACAATAACTACGCTTAACGGTCATTACAGAGATTATGTGAAGTCCCAGGGCAAGTGCTGAAACAAAGCAAGCAACCCTCAGTGCTCATTAACTTTCAGAGCCGCTGCAACAATAACCTTTATGGCCCCGATAGCACATTAGGAAGGGAAGGGGCTAAAAAGCAAAAAAAAAAAAAACAGGGACAATGTGGGAGGAAGAGGTTGAAAGACATATTTAAAGAAAGTGATTCCCAACAAAAATGTATGCTGGTATTGGGAATTGCGTTAATGAGTGGCTTGAAATTGTGTGGAGTTTTTATTATTATTATTTTTTTTATGAAACTGAAAATTGAGGTTACTGAAGAAAGTGTCCTTGTTAATTACTAACACAGGTTAGAGGGATAAGAAGCACATGAACCAGACCATGCTGCAACCTGCATCGCCAGTCCACATGAGCTTAACTATAGTGCATGTAGGATTAAGAGCTTAAAAACGTTTACTTTGAAGTATGTCAACAAGATTCTTGAACTGAAAAAAATGATATTGATAAACAACATGGAACCTACTTTACCTTCTCTTTAACCACAAAATGGGGTTTAAAAGTAAAAAAAAAAAAAAAGTTTAAAAGATTCAATTTCTAAACTGATTGAAATGAAAGTGAAATCATTCAATGTCAGCATTCAAACAGATACAATGCAAAACACTATTTATTTATTTAATTAACACTAATAATTCAATCATCTGAAATTCTAAAATGTCATTAAGCATTTAAATCACCGTTTAAAAATGTATGTACTTTTTATTTATATGTACTTTTTAATCATTTTTAAAAAGTACATATAAAATGTATAATAAAATGTACTACAATCTACCATACTATACTATATTACAGTATGCTATATTATAATAATAAAAAGAAAATAATATAATATAATATAATATAATATAATATAATATAATATAATATAATATAATATAAT
>CAIGQV010017602.1:8189127-8221627 GCA_903798115.1 Danio jaintianensis | reverse complement strand
TATAATCTATTATTTTTAATACGTACAGGTCAGCATAAGTTTCATTTTCATAAAGTTAATAATAATAGTTGACCTCCATTTTATTTTGACATTGTCAACTTATTCAAAACATTCTAATACTTTAACATTTGTTTATTTTCTTGTTTGTAATCCTTCATATAGATTTTAGTCATATTTCATGACATTACTGTTTTACTATAGTTCTAATCAAATATATGCAGCTTTTGTAAGAATAAGAGACTTACAGGAGATTTTTTTTTATTTAAAAAACCCAAACTTTTAAACCCCAGATTATTTTGGAGAATCACGTTTAGCAGTGTAGCTGTATGGCTATAATAAACATTTAGAGTCAAATCCTAAAAGGTAACTATGGAGGCAAACATCCCTTTCTGGCTAAAACAGTTGACAGATATATAACCCGAAATGGAAAGCAAACAGCAACAAAGCCAAGAAATAAAAGAAACCGAATGGGCCCGAGGAGCTTATGAACAACCTGGACTAAAGGTAGAATGTGAAAACTGAAGGAAAGGAGAGATGGAGACATGCCTGCGGATTTATTTTTAACCTCTAAAATAAAAGCATACACTTCGGCTCCGTAAATAGCTGCCATGTGCTCAGGTTTTGTATGGTTTTCGTGGGTAAGATCAAGTGATCAACATGTCTCCTCTCCAAGAAACACAGAGTCCGGAAGGAGGCCACAGAGAGAACTGCTCAGATCAATGCAGCACAGCCTCTTCTGCCTATTTTCCTCAGTCATTCATACATTCCCTGCTTTGGCCACACTGTGAATCTCCACTTGATCTTAACTTCATCCAGCTCTGTGTAATTTTTCCATCTGTGCCACACAACGGAATACCGAAACTGGACAAGACAACATCAAATACTGTTTTGAAGCCCACTAGCAACATTTTGAACGTAGGAACGATAAACAAAGCTGGAACTGTTGCAATCGAGAGCCGCTTCTTCATTCCAAAGTGGGTTGGGGAAAAAAAAAGAAAGTGATGCAGGATGTCAGCGATTGGAAGAGAGGAACTCAGACAAGAATGAAAGGAAAAGGGCAAAAGAAGCTTCAGGAATGTGAAATAGGAACAGATGCAATTAGGCAGATTGGAAGTTTTATAAGGATCAAAAAACCCAAGTGACCTTGTGCATCCAAATTCTTGCTCTATCTCAGATTCCAATTCTCCAGATGGACCGCTCTGTAAAGACGCCGCTCACTGCCAGATTTCCCTGGGAGTTTACAGGGAACAAAACGCGAGGAGACACAAAAGAAGCCCTGAGGGGGAGGGGAACGCCATCCATATGTGTGTGTTAGCTTCCTCCAGGCTATGGCAAACACCACAGACAACGTCTCCAAGTATTAAGACAAGCATAACAGAGTAAAAGATCCCTTTTTTGTTACAAGTCCATCAAACTCACACCCTCAAATAGGCATTAGCATTTAAACAGTTGTGCTCTACTGTAAAAAAAAAAGTTGGGTTCCACACAATCGTTTTGTGTTGGGACAGCATAAAGGAATTACGTTAACTTATTCGTTTTTATAAATTTAAGTGGATTGAACATAAAATAATTAAGTTGTCCCGCCCAAAAAAAATCAAGAATTGTGTTGTTTCATCTCCTTTTAAATAAGTAGTTTGAACAAAAAGCAAACGTCGTTTTAGTTTACCCCAAATTAAAATTACCTCATAATTTAGTCTCCCTCATGTGCTTTTAAACCTTTATGAGTTGCCTTCTTCTGTTGAACACAAAAAATATATTTTGAAGAATGCTTGTTGCAGGGATTTTCATATAAGAAAACAAATTACTATGTAAGTCAATGGGTCCCTGCATCTAGCATTTGTTAAAATATCTCCTTTCGTGTTCAACAGAAGAAAGAAACTCAAATAGGTTTTGAACAAGTGAAGTGTGAGTAAACGATGACAGAATTTACATTTTTAAATGAACGATCCCTTTAAGATGCATATTGGTGGAAAAGATAACTTACATATTAAGAGATAAATACACGATCTTTGAGGTAGTTTGGGTACAGATTTCAGATTGCTCCTAAAATGTGGTGGAGTTGAAATGTGTTGATCAATGAATAAGAAGAGAGGTCATAAATATTGAAATATAGTGTAAAACACTGAGAAGTTTTTCTTCTTGTTTTGTTTTTATTGTGTTTTTTTTTGTTGTTTTCACTTCTGTATTATCCGAGTTTAAGATTAAAAGCAAAAAAAAAATATTTAAAAAAAAATTATTCATATTGCTCAGCAACGTCCCAAGCAGGTTTTAATCGGTCTTTGTAAACTTTAAGTTTTTTTCTGATCTAATGTTCTGAAATAAACAGACACAATTTCAAAGATGGGAAGCAACAAAGTACAAATACGTTGTTACTACACACAATTTTTTATGGCATCAGTACTTTATTTCACTGTTTATTTTTCTGACATATTATTACTTATTACATTTTTACACAAATATATGTACTTTCCATTCTTTATATTTTTAAGCCAGACTCATTACTTCAGTTTTAATGTGTTTAGTGGCACGATCTATATTATTTCTTTTCACTGCACAATTTGAATGCATTTTTTATTTAATCTGTCTATTTTTGTCATTGCACACCTGCGTACAGTGCACAGCTTTTTCAACCTAGGCTATCTCGCAACTTACGCACACAGTAAAAAAAAATCTTGCTTTCTTAAAATGTATCAGTTGAATCAAATGAACTTTTCTAGTCATCTCAACTAACATCAATTAAACTGACAAAAAATATTAAGTTAAACTTTGTGTAACTTGAAAAACTTAGTTGCAACCTGATTAACTTATTAAAATATGTTAGAGCAGGATAAAAATCAAAAATATTTGTTGTCTTGACTTTTTGTAATTACATTTGTTACAGTGTAAAGTTTATGAAGCTTACAATGAAAAAGGCAAGGATGGTTAATGTGGATGAGTCAGCGATGTAAACATGACTGAAACCCTGTTTACACTGAGTAATAAGATGCTTTTTGGTTGACCAGACCACAAATAGACAAAGGAGACACATTCCAGAACAAATCTGGGGTTTAAATGCTTCTGTCCACTTTCGACCACTTTTCCAGTGATTAGGGTTTGTGTGCGGGTGTATATACGGTACAGGCCTTCTCTGATCTTTCAATCTAATACAGCAAAATGAGCTTGCACAATGTTTATACTTAAAAAAAAAACTTGAATAATTATGCATTTTTTTGTTAACAATTTAACAGTTCGATTAATTCGACTTTATGAATACTTAATACCTTGATATTTATTTCAGATAATATTGCAGATGAGTTCCTAATATATAACGTTTTAATATGCATACTGTATACAATGTTCATTTAAATTTGTTTAACAATTATTTTAGAACTTCATATTATTATAATGGATACTTTTTTATTTAAGTACACATTTGAGCCCATGCTTCTTTAATTTTACATAAGTAAAAAAGTGAAGACGGGCGTACAGTGGCTGAGCGGTTAGCACTGTGGCCTCACAGCAAGAAGGCCACTGGTTCGAGTCCCGGCAGGGCCAGTTAGCATTTCTGTGTGAAGTTTGCATGTTCTCGCTGTGTTCGCGTGGGTTTCCTCCGGGTGCTCCGGTTTCCCCCACAGTCCAAAGACATGCAGTACAGGTGAATTGAATAAACTAAATTGGCTGTAGTGTATGAGTGTGTGAATGAGTGTGTATTGGAGTTTCCCAATACTTGGTTGCGACTGGAGAGGCATTTGCTGCGTGAAACATATGCTGGAATAGTTTGGCGGTTCACTCCGCTGTGGAAACTTCTGAAATAGAGACTAAGTCGAAGAAAAATGAATGAATAAATGAAAAATGTGTAGACAGTAGTATTTTTTTTTTTTTTTTTTTTTGAAAAATTGTTTCAGTACTTGTACTTAAGTAAAGAATGTGTGTAGTCTCTGCACAATTTACACATGAATGCAAACAAAGATAACAAAACCAAGTAACAACTTTCATCTTTGCTCTTGTAGCACCAAAACTACACTGAACAATGTGGGTTTCAAGAGTTCACACTTAGCTGATGATTGATCATAAAGCTTGTTTGGCATGCTGTCCCGGGAGAGAGCCCTGAGCTCATAAGATCCTCGAGCCCGGGGCTCCCTCCCGTTTGCAAGGCGAGAGGGGAGTTTGAGCTCAGGTAGCTCATCTCGAGAACTCCCTGCTGTAGTAGCTAATGAACAGATAGTGATTGGTCTTAAGAGATAACTACTTACTAGGAGCATGTCTATGGTGCCTATTTGAATTAGTCAATTAACTTAAGTTGCGTGTTTTTGGACGGTGGGAGGAACCAGGGAACCCGGGGGAAACCCACGTGAGCACGGGGAGAACGTGTAAACTCCTCACAAAAACGTCTGCTGGCTTGGTAAGGACTAGAACCAGTGACGTTCTTGATGTGAGGCTAACCACTGGGCCACTAACCACTGGGCCACAGTGTCACCCATCCAGGAAAGGAGGAGGAGTAGGGATGGAAGGGGGGATTCTTCAAAACGAAGATGGCTGTTATATGGAACTTAGGGTATTTATAGTGGCTTAGGAATCGTCTGATTGGTGAATCATAAATTGAATAATGCGGGACCAGGCGCAAGCAATCATAAGCACGTGATCCTCTCGAAAGTAGTTTATAAATAAACTTCACTTATGGTACAACAAGACTGGTAATAATGTTTTACTTTTTTGGCTTTTAAAACAAACCTACAGTTTTGTAGGATAGCTGTTAATGTTTAAATCCTAGCTAGCATAGTTCAACAAAAGATCCCATAATGTTTAAGAATTAGGACAGTAGGGGTGTAAAAGGTGGTCTTTGTGGATATTCGAATACATTCAAGCACATGAGCCTTTATAATGAAAGAAATATGGTCAAATGCATTTCTGGCTACTGCAGAGAGTGGTCAAAATTGGATATGCTCCACATATTACCCATTTATTTAGAATTGTTCACTCGTGATTGGGTGAAAACACATATAGTGCCAAAAATGGTTTGTGAAATTATTGTTTTATTGAAGTTTTTTACTTCATTTAAAAAAAACAGCTACCCTGTTTTTTTCTTCTCTACCACTCAGTAATATTTCTGAAAGAACTAGCACCAAAGCCTTCTGTTGCTATAGTAACAAACACAACTTGCACACACATCACTGCATGCTCTCATTTTACTGTTGTAATGTTATGGCTATTTCAGCATGCAGCTTGCTGAATACTACAGAATAAAGTTAAAGTAAACTGTTAAACTGAATTCTGTGCATGCATTTTAAATATTCAATTCAATTCATCTTTATTTCTATAGCGCTTTTACGATGTAGATTGGGTCAAAGCAGCTTAAGTAAATTGAAACTGCTTCAGTCCCGTTTTCAGAGTTGAAGTTCAGTTTAGTTCAGTTCAGTGGAATTTAAATTTCACAGCTTAAACCCAAACACTGAAAAACAAATCCAACGATGTGAAGCTCCATAAGTCCCAAACCAAGTAAGCCAGTGGCGATTGGCGAGGAACAAATTTCACCAATTGACAAAATTGAAAAAAAAAAAAACCTTGAGAAAAACCAGGCTCAGTTGTAAAATAGTCTGTTCATGTGAGTTCACAGCAACAATTGCATGAGATTGATTGATATATTACTGCAGATGTGTGTGGTCTGTGATTCATTTCAAGGGCAGCCAAAACTACAAATTATAATCAAACCAAGATCTAGAAATGTATTCACATCAATAAAGTACACTGCTCATTTCAGCAACCTTTAAATCATGTGGTCACACAGAAAAAAGATTGACATGTTCCTACCATCTTTTGTTATTAATAAATAATAAAATTAAATAGCTGTAACAACTGTGAGGAACCGATTTTAGAAATAAAGTTGATTCCAAAAATCGGGTCAATTTCTCTGAAATCATAAATACTACCATCAAAATTCCTAGGTTGTTCCTTTGACCTTCACCAAACTTTGGACAAAGCCACTTCATGGTAAAGTTTTCAGAAGCATCCTGTGACAATGAATTACGTAACAATGAAGACTGCATTAATGGATGCTAAACATTCAAGCACTCAGTTTGCCAAGGAAAAAAATAACATTTTACAATAAATTACAGTGGAAGGCTTTTGCTCAATTTGTACAGTGGAAGACTGCACAATTTAAATTGTAATAATATCTCTTGAACCATTTC
Source organism: Danio jaintianensis (assembly GCA_903798115.1). Taxonomy (NCBI): domain Eukaryota; kingdom Metazoa; phylum Chordata; class Actinopteri; order Cypriniformes; family Danionidae; genus Danio; species Danio jaintianensis. Next base: position 8,215,460 of record CAIGQV010017602.1, on the reverse strand, counting down.
ACAATATTACAATCAATTTGGATAAATAAATGTAGCTTGTTGAGAAGAGACTTCTTTCAAAACTTGAAAGAATAAAATAAATAAATCAATAAATAAATAAATATGCATAATAATCTACCTCCAAATACAAAAAGGGTACAAATGAGAAAAAATAAAATAAATCATCCTGGGCTCTGAGTAAGTTCATCTTATAAACTGCAATCACTTTTGGAAAGATGGTTGCTTGAGATCACAAGGCTAAGGATCGAAATTCTTACAACTGCCCACATTTTCATCCCTGGTTGCCAGCAGACTTTCCCATTTTCTTCGTATTTTCTGAATAACTCTCAAATTACCATAATAAATCATTCTAATCACAGTGAGTGATGATGAATGTTGTTTTCTTGTCTGAGAATCAACCATTTTCAGAGAGATAATATAAAACTCAATATCTCACTCTGAGGAATTCATCATCCCTCAAAGTTGCAATGTCTCATAAAATACTGATAATTTTCCTAGTTCTTCACGTCAAAGCCCTGAGTTACGACTTCAATCAAGAGCAAAGTGGGCATGAACTGTGTTGTGTGCCCTCCAAAGGCTCCGTGAGCCATGCGAGCTGCACAGTGTAAACTTTTCAGATGTAAAAATAATTTAAATAAAATTGAGAAATGCGCCAGATGCCCTCTCTCTTCAATTCAGCCCAAAGACTCAAAGTGCTCATTCTCTAGTATGGTGAATTACCTGCAGTACAATGGTAAACAACCAAAACATGGCGAACATGGAAAGTCTTGCATTCCATTGCATTGAGCACACAAAATGCCAGTAGGGTATGTGTTGACTGCATAGAAAGACAATTTTCAGCAATTATGAAATATTAAACTGTTCAAAAAACACCTGAGACAAACATGTAATTTTATCTTATAAATGAGGATTTCCATAAAACAAATCAGCAGAATCAGCATAGAGACGTGCACTAACCTGCTCATGGTACTCGATGCCCATGCTGAGTGTGTTAATAAGAATGGCGATCATTATTCCTTGTCCAAAATACTTGCTGTCCACAATCTTGCGGAAAGTGCCGCACACCAGCCTCCAGAAATCGATCACCTTTGTTGCCCGTTCTCCTAATGCAAACTTCTTTTTCTTCTTAGGACCTCTGCTGTCCCGATAATGGGCAACTTGAGTCTCGTAGACGCCCTCGCTGTCAGAGTCTGCTGTCTCATTACCATCTATTCCCTCAGAGTCGTTGGCCATTGATTTGGCACAATACGGACAGATTTCAGGGTCATAGGTCAGAGCTGTGTCTACGTTTGTGCCACTGCAGTTCATGAGGGCATCCTTGGAGATGATCTTGCCTGAAATGTATAAGAAACAAACAAATTGGAAAAATGATGCTTGGCCAAATGTAATTTACATGAAATATTTCAGGGTTGCATTATTTTCAGTCATTTATCATTTATCTTTAAAGAAAAAGTTTTTGGAATTTCCATTTTTAATTTCTACAACTACAAACGGAATGATTATTATTGTTTTTTTTAAATATTTGCTTGATTTAAACAACAACAACCACCTGTAAGGAAGGCTGCATCCAAAATCACCTTCTATTCGAGTATGTACTACATTTGAATTTGAATTTACTACACAACTGTTAGAAATGTATGTTCTATATAGTATGAATGGAGTTTGGACGTACTGCATCCACCATTTGTCATTATCACGTGAGCTACCCGCATCAGCTGCATCGCTTCACTCCCATTCATGAATTCTCTCACGAGGCATATTGGACAGTGTAGCATTCATTGAATGTGTTCAGAATGTGTTCGGAAGTAGTAGGTCATCCAGGTACTTCCCGCAAACTGTTTTTCCAACACTATGAATTCAGACATACTACTCGGCTTGCATACTGTTTTTAACATAATATATAGTATGTAGGTATTCGATTTCGGATGCAACCTAATATTGTAGACTTTAATATTGGTTTAAAAAATTTTTTATTTGGGTTAAAAAACTATATTCACCACTTTTTATTTATATGGTTCTAGCTGCTTTCTGATTTGATTTTGAGATCTTGAGCCTCAAAGTTTTTGAAGCAAGAATTATGTCGGGGTCAAACTTTCTAAATAAAATCTTAATTTACACAACATACAACATTATTATTATTATTATTTTTTACAATTTTCAGATTTTTTTATATTATTCAAATAGAAGTTGTAAATCCCTTGCAAGTAGTAAAGCTGTAAATTACAAAACTATGCATATAACATTAAAAAAAAGAAATGAAGCTGCTTTTCACCAAACTTGCTGCAAATAATGTTTCATACTTCAAAAAAACAAAAAAAAACAATAACAATCCTTTAATTTTAATAGCAATAGAAGTCTCTATAACAACAATTTCAGGGTATAACTTCCACCAAATGTAACTTTATTATTTAGTGTTACCATATAAACAAAACATAAAAACATAATATTTGTCCACAGCACCCATCCTTACTCTAACCCAATAAATGGCATATATTCGACTTTTTTAATTTTAAGAAAGTGCATTTACCAGGAGGACCTTGTGTCTCCACCAGACACTGTGAGGTGTTGATGGGGTTTGGCAGTATGTTCAGGCTGGTAAGGACACTAGCAGTGCAGCTGCTTCCTCCAGGATCCAGGATTCTCTGTCTGAGCTGCTCTAAGGCCAGAGACGACTGTAATGTGGGGTAGTTCTTATGTACTGGAGCTGCAAATGGCACTGAGTTCCTCTTATACGCCTGAAGAACTGTGGGAGAAGGTGAAGGGCCACAGCGAAGTGGCTCGAGGTTACCTGCGACCTGATAAACACTATGTATCGATTCAGCACCACTGGGGCCAAAAGACCCACTAAAGGCGTCCTGCTGAGGGACAATGACAGGTAGCATTAGATTGACATTGCCACTTTTGTTGACAATGCCACTCTGGGAAGGATTGTCCACCTCTCTGCACCCGTCAGGTCGGACACTCCCATTGCCCAAATGATAGTGATGGTGGAGGTGGTGGTGATGATGGTGCATGATGTGACGAATGGATCCCTGGCGCTGCTTCTGTCGACGTCTTTTAGTGGGTGGCGGTTCCAGAGGTGGAGATGCACAGATCCTCAGGCCTGCCCGGCGACCCGCAGACCGGATGAGGTGAGCGATTTGTCTGGTGCCTTTGCGGATGACGTGGACCAGGTATTTGAGCAGCTCATCATAGCAGCTTCCAGGCTCGGAGTAGCTGTTGAGAGTGCTGGCGTTGGACCTGAAGCGAACTCGCTGCTCCTTCATCAGCTGACTCTCCCGTTGCTTGGTCTCGGAGAACTGTGTCGCTATGACAACTAGACAAAGGTTGATCATGAAGAACGAGCCCACCTGAAAAAACAGCAAAGGGAGTTGAGCAGATCATGAACGCAGAGAGAGCTTCGCTGCTCATTAACAACACTGGTACTGGAACAACAAGAAAATATGGCACAATAAAAATAGCAAGCAGAAAATCAATGGTTATTTCATGTTCTAACAGGGTAGTTTGAAATGAATAGATTGGAAGTTTAAACAATGCCACCAAAAATGAAAGATCCATTTTATTTACTTACCATGATGTAATTCCAAACCTGTATAATTTACTTTCTTCTTAATAACATAAAAGGCATTTTGAGAAATGTGATTTTGTTAAAAAAAATACAAATAAAAATAAATCATAGAAGGAAGCCATATGGGGGAAAACATAAAGGTGAGTAAATGATGACAACTGTCTAACAGTTAAAGAGTTTTGTGAATTTCTTTATAACAATTTACTAGAATAAACAAAACATGATTCTTTGGATGTGATAGACATATGCAACAACATCCAGTATTTATTTTTTCTTTTCCAAAATTATTTAAAGCTACAAAATACCTCCAGATGTTATAGCATAAAACTGCAAGCTACTTGCAGCGAACACAGTTTTCTTAATTAATCTCTGCTTATCTCAAGGCACACCACTGTGACATCTGATCTAACAACAACAAAAGTGACATTAGACATAATTGATGTCAAAGACATAATAATTGATGTGATAGACATAATAGCTGGTGAAAGCTAGCATTAAATGAACATGTTCGAAAACCATTGATTGCATAGTATTTTACTATATGTCAACGGTTATATGTTTCCAAAAAAATAAAACAAATTGTGTTCAACAACAACAACAACAAAAAACTGGTTTGGAAAAAATCAAGGTAAATGAGTAAATGATGACAGAATTTTCATTTTTGTGTGAACTATCCATTTAATGGACAGAAAATGTTATGCAAATTATGTTTATTGATGTTTAATTACTGGCACTGCTGCTTTCTTTTTTTCCCTCCTCAGCTTTTGTGACTTCAAGCTACATCCACCAAATATACTGTAGTAGTAGCCTGACCTTCTTTCCTTCATTTGCATATATGATATAAACACGAATGCACAAATTACAAAAGTATGTAATTCCTGAAAAATCTGTCTAAAATAAAATAATTATTTTAGACAGCTTTATTTAACAGTTTTGTGACATACTTGTTCATCGTTTAATTGCTGCCAATTGTGAACAAAAGTATTGCTTTAAAATCTGACTCTCTTGTGTTTGCCTAGTGAATTATCTGAAAGAGTTTCATCAGAGACCCCGTAAGACAGTCTGTCTGGTCAATGACAGTGATAGTCCAGATATCACTCTCACAAACATGTCCAGATCTGCCCAGCTCAGCCCAAAGCCACTCACTATTATCAGGAGGATGAAGTATATGAAATTGTAGAAGGAGTGAGCATCCATAACAAAGTACATGATGTCCACCCAGCCCTCCAGAGTAATAACCTACAGGAAAGAACAAAAGCAGAGGGATTCAATGCAGCTTATGAGGTGTACGCAGTTTATGAATACATTATTTTAATACAAAACTATTTTAGAAAATAGAAAAAAAACATTGGTAGGAGCCTACTTTCGAAACACTCACAAGCCAACCAAAAGCAGAAGTAATGCCTGATTATATGCTCCTGTGATCAGTTTTTGGTTCTGTACTCAAGCATGCATGATTAGGTCGAGAGTACAGATATCTTATGCTCAGGGGAGACACCCTACCCAGCATGCACTCTTCGTTCCCTTTGATTAATCTGTCACAGATTAGGGAGAAACAGGGAAATGCAAAACCGGAAAGCAAAGGCATTTTTCTTGCTATTTACAGGGCAATTGGGTGTGCTTTCAGGATGATGGGCTGTCAGACAGCTAATTCATTTTTAGATGCTAAAAATTAAGCTGCTAACGACAGAACTGGCCGCTTGCAGAAGGAAGATTAAGTCACCGGGCCATTCCACAGTTCAGCACATGACAGCCTCTTCAATATTTAATAGCTTTCTATTTTGGTGTGTTGTAAACATATGGAAAAAAAAAGTAAGTTTAATTTAATTTGAGATTAAAATCGGTCAGCTCGTACTGTCGGATGCAGCAGAATTAAAACCTTATCATCTATTTGTGATTAAAAAACACAAAAAAAATTATAAAGACAGCTGATCCCTGCAATTGTCTTCATGCCAGACTTTAAAAGGGCTAATCCAAAATGCCAGGGCAAATCAGCTTTGTTATTCAAACACATTGTTAGCATATCGCTGAACAGTAAGGAAAGTCAGGTAAGGACATTTGATACTAAATTCAGTCTCTGCTTGGATTTATTAGGATTAATTACTGTTGGTCAAAGTGACCATAAATTGTATATTTTATGGATACATTGCCCAATAATGTTTAAATTGTAATTTAAAAATTGTGTGTAAAATAAACACATAAATAAACAAATAAATAGTATTTTATTTTGTGTAAATATTCTGAAAACGTACAAACGTACACTATTGTGCAAAACATGGCAAGAAGAAAAAACAATCACTGTTTTATATGAAAGTGAAAAGTTTATGAAAGTAAAATTTATTTGTTTAAATTTAAATATCAGAATATTTTGTTCAGATTTTTTTTGCAGAAACTATAAATATTTTAAAAATCAATTGTTTTATTAATAAGCATTAAATAACTAATAGTACGGTAATAATATACAGATTTTCAGTGTTATGATGGATTAACTTTACGTGTTAGATAATGGCAAAGTAATCTGAATTTAAAAATAGCATAAATGAAACAACTGACACTGGATTACAAGCAATAATGTAACAAGATATGCATTCTTGCATCCTCATTAAACTGCACTGTAGGTGTTTTATAGGTCTTCATATAAGTCATCACAGCATCAGCAATAAAAACGAGACAAATCACAGACCTGAAAGATGGCAATCCAGGCATATCCAATGTTATCAAAGTTTATGGCCCCCTTGAAGGGATTGGCCTCTCCGGCGGAGCAGTTGGTGTAATACTTGTTCCAGTTGACACAGGTGGTGTTGTCTGTGCTATTGTAAGATGCCATGTCCAGCTGGCACTGCCGGCCCTCCTCATGGAGCGTGGGGACGGAGGTGCACAGACGCATGCCGTTCTCCCTTGGTTGGGAGCAGATAAACGGGTTTTCATCATCGTTTTCTGTGTGGTAGTACTTGTGAAGTTCTAGGCTGGTAGGTCTGTGCAAAGGATAACGACATGAATCTTATTTTATAAGTGGAGTTTGTTCTTAGACCAACAGTCATAAATTATTTCTTAAAATAATAGTTTATTCAAAAAACTGAAAACGTAATCTTTTTTTATGATTTTGCAAACCAGCTGACCTTCCAGAACTAACAATATGAGAAAGTTTGAAATTTGTTTTCCCATCCAATTACAATAACATGAGAGTGAGAGTTCAAAATTTTATTTGCAGAAGCTTTACAAAAGAGCACAAAGTATAATAAAACCACAATTCCGTAATATATAAGACTATATGTGTCTTCAATGATAACTTATTAGGTATGATATGTAATATATAAGTCTTATATATTATGCAATACATAAGTCTATATGTGTCTTCAATGACAACTTATTATAATAAAAAAAATAAACATGTCCGGCACTTTGAGAGTCATAATATGTTTTACACATATGAGCAAAATAAAATTAATTCCCATGCCTCCTGATGATATATTGAGATCTGATGATATGAAATTATCAGTCTGAACAAGAACCTTTAACACCATCCAGTACATTCCATTCCTGAAAGTTGAGCTAAAAAAAAGATGGCATCTGAAAGCTATGCATGGTGGTAATTTTGTGTAAGTTCTGAAATTTTTGGTAAGAAATTAGTCATAATATTTACTTATTTATCACCACAGCTCTCTGTTTCAGATCCTTAGACCACTATACGTGCTAAGAATTCTATCTAAAATCAGTTTTCAGCCATCATGTATAAACCCAGCCTCTAAATGGACTTTTTAGCTGAAAATCTTCTTTGATTTTCTACTGAAGAAAAGTCAGTTATATTTTGGATGTCCTGAGGGTGAGTAAATTAACAGCATACTTTCTGATTTTCAAGATTTCAGTATGTTCCCCACACAGTGCTCTGAATATAGTGTTTGAGGCGTACAGACTAGTGTTGTCAAAGATATCAATAAATATTGATACTGAAATATTTAAAATGATACAATCTTGCTTTTGATTAGTATCGATACTGGCTTTGGTCTCTCGCACCCTCTCTTCTCACCAGCAGGGAGATGAATAATTAATAATAATAATAATATTAAGATTTTAACACTTTTGCATTAATCAGAAAAAAAGAAGACATTGCACTAATTTATTTTTTATTTTATTTTTTCTTTATAATATATTTCTTTATTACATATTTTTATTTATTATTATTTAATTTTTTTAATTGAGTTTTTACATTTTTTAATTTTTGTATTGCCTTTTGGACTAATAAGCATTAAATGGTTTAGTTATTTTTTTCCCTTTTTACTTCATAAGCATACTTCTAATGTTGCAGAATTTGTTCCGGACAGTATCAAAAATGGTATTGAATATCAATATTTTTCAAGGTATCTTACCAAAGTTGGAAATTCTAATATCGTGACAACACTAGTACAGACCAATTTTAAGTTTTATTTATTTATTTATTTCATTTCGCAGCTTGAAAGCTCTAGTACTCATCTGCAAGTTTAGCAAATGGCCATGATACATTTATATAAACTCATCTTTTAAGTTCTCTGTAAGCTAAAATCTATACAATGCATAGGCACATAGTATGGACAACTGACGCAAATGAGTGTAAATTAAGTGTGCGCTGAGCAATAACTCAACCGATAAAGACCTCCGTTTTCTTCGCTCAGCTTTAGCTTCTCCTAGCGTTAGGCAAACACCCATTTAAGCATCAGTCAGGCTGCAGCGAGATCAGCGGTAACTATCTCCACAAGAAAAGCCATTGAGCAAGGCCTAGCTCTAATGACGTTTGGCTCTGACACTGGATAATTGGGCCGTCTGTCAACACAAATTCACCTCAGAGAGAAAGTGCCATGGTGAATTAGCTACACAAGTACCGTCAATTACCCATTGGGACAAATCCTAGCCTTCCAAAGAACCCTGCCCCTTGAAATATTTATTTCTTAAGAGCAATTTAACAGTTTAAGACCGTCTTAATGTTACATAATCACTACTGCAAGCCAATCTCTGTGAGGCAGTGGAATTCCTTCTGTGTTAGCCAGGCCGTGAATCCATGGGGTCTAATTCCTGCTCTCAGTGCTATGATAGCTGTGGGGTTTACAGTGCTAAATAGTAAACACAACGAATTGATTCACTGTTGACAGTTAGTGAAAGCAAAAACCAAGAAATTTGATTAGGATCTCATTACTTGATTTTTTTTGTCATGACCTTTCATTTCATACACATTTATTTCCATATCAGATTTCGAAATAGTTACCATGTCATTTGCTTTTAAAAGGCTAAGCGGCTATGCAGAAATAAATAAAAAGTAAATAAATGAAGTATTTAAAGTCACAATTATGACTGAGCAATGCTGTGATTGTCATGCACATCCTGTCAGTAAAGCACAGTTATGAAGTAAATCAGTAGCAAATCTACTCTAAACGCCAGAGGGCGCTCTAGTGCAGAAACTCCAAATATGTCACGAAGAAGAAAGCCAGGAAATTCCCATAGCACTGTATTATAAACAAAAAAGGAATTATTTCAAATACTTGACTGAAGACATGAAGTAAATTGTTATATGTATTTTTTTCACATGCAAAATACTACACAGAACTGTAGTTCACTGGGAGGCTATGCAAACAGCTGTGATCACTGGAAGATTATCTTAATTTCATTATCACACTATTAAATTGATTTAGATTTTGTGTAGCGTATCTGTGTACTACAGCTTTGAGTACTGCTCTATATGAAAACATGTGCTAGAGGTTTACAAGAAACATTTTAAATTGTACTATTCATGCTCTGGATTAATTTTTGTGAGATGTCAGTTGAGTTGACATGGCTTCAGTGCTTCACTCAATTGATAAAATCTTCAAGCACAGTGTTCACTGTGGTCTGCCCTCACTGGATTCCATCAAGCTGCATTTAGTGTACGAGTCATCACATTTACACAGTTTTTTTTTCAGGCTATGCTCTTCTGTATTAACCCTTTCAGCTGAGAGTCTAAACGTATCTAAGGATTTTTCAGTTTTAAATAGTTTGTCATTCATCAGCATGTTCATGACTAAGAGTTAACTGTACTGTAAACTAGCAGTACTACAATGGAGGCTGTAGTGGTTCAGTGTGTTGAAGTTTTGTTTTTTATATTCCTATTTTTTTTTTGTGAATTTACTTAGGTCGACAATCCTGACTTACACTGATAAAAAATAATTTCCCAAATGCATTTTAGAACGGGCTATTCAAGTGCAGAGTCCAACGGTGCCACATTTAAACCACTTAAAATAAAAAGAGCCACAGGTTATACTTTGCATAATTTTAGCAGTTTTGTTGACTTTAAAATGTTCATTACCACCTTGTTATATTTAAAAATAATACTGAAAATTACATTTAAATTATTCATTCATTCATTCATTTTCTTTTCGGCTTAGTCCCTTTATTAATCTGGGGTCGCCACAGCGGAATGAACCGCCAACTTATCCAGCATATGTTTCACGCAGCGGATGCCTTTCCAGCCGCAACCCATCACTGGGAAACATCCATACACACTCATTCACACACATACACTACGGACAATTTAGCCTACCCAATTCACCTATACCGCATGTCTTTGGACCTGTGGGGGAAACTGGAGCACCCGGAGGAAACCCACGCGAACACGGGGAGAACATGCAAACTCCACACAGAAATGCCAACTGACCCAGCCGAGGCTCGAACCAGCGACCTTCTTGCTGTGAGGCGATTGTGCTACCCACTGCGCCACCGCGTCACCCACACATTTAAATTAGTTAAAATTAAAAAATGTGAGGAAAAAAGTGGATTAACATCTTGGAAAAAATGCATTTATATTCAGAGTATTAAACTTTGAGCAGATATGCTAAGCACCATTAAATATAGGGCACTAATAAATTTCAATATTTAATAATTCATCAGCCCTATAACACAAACAGATGCATTGTAGGCTATAGTGGTTTTACTCAGGGTGTATACAAATTTTTTTTTTTTTAAATCATCCAGTTATTAATCAATGTTAGTAAGAGGTCCACTGCAGAGGTCATCCAGATTTCATTATTGTAACAGAAGTGCAAACTCCGTGAACTCGCTCCATTCATGGTTATTGCAGCACTTTTTGCTTTACAATTTTAATACGTTTATTTGTCATGCTGCAAAGAGGACCGTCTGATAATTGCACAATGCAAAGTGTAAAGCCTGTCGCACTGTGGACGAGGTGCAATGCTGTGCCATGTCTTTAAAATGCTATTCGTTTTCTATGAGTGAAGCCTTCGTGAAGTAGCACACTGTCCGCAGCGCCCAACTGATTGGTTACTTAGCAATAATAGAAGTCACTATAGCGCGAGCCACACACAGGGAAGTGCTCTTCAGCCACTGATAATGTTTCTTTTACAGCATTGATCATGTATTTTAATTGAAATATATTCAGATAAATAGACCTGAGCATTCATTCAGTTGTTTAAGCGTAAGGAGATGAAAGGGAGATAGTCAGGAGCAGCAGACGAGCGCCAAAAATCACCGGAAGCGACCAACCGGGAGCGCTTATTCAATAAAAGTGCCCGTGCATATAGCGGTGCAGCGCTGCGCTTCTATTCCTGCGCACGAAAGTATCAACTGCATTTAAATGACACAAACATAAAGCTTAATATTTGCGGTACTTTTGAGCTCAAATTATAATAAAGAAATACATTAACCTTCAGAATGACGCGGGACACAAAATTAATCCAGGTGGGCCTGTTGATTACCCCTCATCTACAATTTCTTTGTGGCCCTCAGTTTGAGAACCGCTGATTTAAAGGTACAACTAATTATTTAGTTGTTTTGTCGAAGTTTTCTTTTCTTTTAGAAGCAAAGGATGTTTATTTTATAAAACTGAAATTCAAATAAATGTGACTAAAATGTTGACTTATGTTAAAAGATTTTTAAAATGTTCAAAAGACCAGCTACTCTGTTGTTGAAGAATACTAACCAGAAGGGATTTTAATCTTTGTCTACAATTGTAAAAAAAAAAAAAACGCAAACCATTCCTTTAGTGTCCATTTGCAAATTCAGGCCATCAGACTCACAGAGAGAAGTTTTCAGGTAAGAAGCAGCGGTTGCGGAGAAGCCCGGCCCACAGCTGGACTCCGACGATCCCAAAGATGAAGAAAACAAAGAAGCAAAGCAGCAGCACATTGCCCAGCATGGGGAGAGTGTCAAGTAGAAGCGTCACCAGGATTCTCATACCTGCAACACAATGAAAGAGCAGCTGAAGCATCATTTCACCCTTCACACACACAAAAAATAACACTGTCGTTCTAATAAAAAGATACTGCCTCAAGCATATTGTTCTCGTAAAACACATGAAATTATACCACTATAATATACCAAACAAACTCAAGTTTATGGAGGCTCACTGTAAAACCTACAGAATGAATGTTTATGTGCCTGTAAAAAAAAAATCTCTGCTGATACCCAGGTTTTTCAGACACGGTTGCACTGGCTTTTCCAATATATCTGCCCTCTGTCAAAGCACAATGCCAGCTGACTGGAGCATAAATGATGAAAATCATTTTCTGTTCAGGTTTTGGCGGGTAATTGGTGGAGCAGGGTAATCCAGCCGGTGCTCTCTGGCAGTCAGTGGGTGATAACTAACTGTGGCCGGCTGTAATTTCCACATTTGGAGGAAGAGTGAGTGGCGATAAGCACTGAGGCATTAACAGCAATGAATGACAATAGAGGGCCCGTGTCATCACATAAAATGGCCCTCCACTGTGTGGCTTTACAGTGCACTATATTGTGCAGATTCTGCATTTCTCAAAGCCAACGTCTTCAAGAAGGGTTTCACCTCTAAAATTCAGTTTTCTCTAATGAAACGCTAATGGAAACAGAATTTATTTTATGTCTTGGTAATTACAGTAGGAAACGCAGTGTCATTTTGTGAGTGCTTATCAGCATATATTTATTTACTTGTAATTAGCGAATGGTGAGTTCAGAACAACAATCGAGGTCTCTGAAATTCAGACTGTTTCTTCCAATTACGACGTGTTTCTTGTGGATAATCCAGTGCTTGGAGATTTGTGCACAGAAAATCACTTCCTAACTTCGGTCATTAGTGAGTCCAAATGCACGTGGAGTTCACCCTAGCACAGCATCTCAGCTAAGCTTGCCAAGTCAGGGCTTAACAAGCATTGAATCAGTGACAGCAGCACAGATCCGTGTCCTTTACAAACTGAGAGGTAATTCCCCACAGGGACGTGTATTTCCTGGAGAAAATCACCTTCAGGAATGTTGGTCCCTTAAGGCCTGACAAAACGAACGCAGGGTCATGCGAGTTTCCTCACAATATGATAATGGACTGTCTGAGCTTGAGCTAACTTGAAGTTTGTTGAAGTTCACGTGAACTGGAAGTTCCTACCAACTTTACTTTCAAGTAGTGAAGTTTTATTTCAGCGACCCTCTTCTTCATTGCTTATTTGCTGCACTTCTGTGATTTGAGAGGTGTAGTAAAGAATAATCTGCTAAAGCCGTTCAGCAGGCATCACTACTTTTCTGTGGACCAACTTGGAAAGATTAATTAATTGTCCACTTCAAATATATAAATATCCACTAAAAAGTAATTAGTGTCAGTCTTGATTTCATGAGGAATTTAATGTTGCTTGTGAACTTCTTTTGTGATTTCATGAAATTGTAGATTTTTTCCAAAATATGTTTTAAAAAAGTCAAGATGTTCATGGTACAGCATTTAATCAGCTGATTGGCTAAGGTTCCCAAAAAATTGAATATTTTAAACTGTGTACATTAAAAGCAGTTCTTGCGCCAGCAAGAGTAAAACAACATTATGAACTGTAAATCTAACAGCTATGCATTCTTCTTTATTTATCATTAGCCTATCATTAGCCTTTTAACATGTTTGCCTGCACTGTAAATATATCCATGAATTAGCAGGTTTACGTATTTTGTTATTCATGTTTTTATTTCATTGTTTCCCCCATTTATTTATGCTTTTGAATTGCATTATGGGGTAATCCAAAATTATCTTCCAACAACTTTTAACCTTGAAAAGTTGGGAAAAGGGGAATTTTATTAACATTTGTAATAAATTTTAGTATTTTTAATAAAAAATACAGAATTTTTGTTTTACAGTTTATACTATATTATGTGTGGCAGGGCTGCCAGTGTGGCTTCATGGAAACGTCTCCCTCACCGTAATCACGACTCATCATGTGCTAATCAGGAATAGCTGCTGTCCATTGGAAGAGGGGTATTTAACACACGCTGTCGACAACGATGGCAGAGCACAACTAGGATGACAGCAGGGACTACGCTGACTTCTCCCTCTTCCACTGGGCACCCTGACTGACACTTCACTGCACAAGCTCACCGGACCCCTTTGGACACAGAACTCACCACCCTGCACATCCCCGCACACCTTTTCCTTGCTCCACTCCCTAAATAAACACCCCTATGGGGACGTTTACTGCCTCTCTGTGTCCGTGTGATCTCTCACCTGCAACATATGATAGGACAGTGAGGAAAGTGACAGGAGATGCCAGTAGTGCAGTTGCGCTATACTGTATGTCAGGGCCCCGACCCCTAGGCTATCGGCGCAGACATATGTATGTACATATGTATATACATATATATTTGTATCCAGACTACAAATTTTTTTTAAAATATGTATTGCTGTTTATGTGTACTGTGTATGTGTGTGTATATGCAATATGCAATTTAGTTTATTCAATTCACCTATAGCGCATGTCTTTTGACTCTGGGGAAACCGGAGCACCTGGAGGAAACCCATGGAAACACGGGGAGAACATGCAAACTCCACACAGAAATGCCAACTGACCCAGCCGGGACTCGAACCAGCGACCTTCTTGCTGTGAGGCGACATTGCTAACCACTGAGCCACCGTGTCACTATAAAAACCATATAGTGTCTCAAAAACCCTTTTATGTGAGGAACTTTCACTTTCTCACCAATGCTGACAAATAAAATCAAGCTAATATTCTGTAGAATGACTTGCGTTTACCTGTTTCCTCATCTGACTTAGATAGAGTACGCCAGTTTATAGCAATTCACTAATGCAAAAGGTCTCAGTGGCCGCAGGTGGCTAAACTCATTTATATACTCCTCCTGAAAAGATTATTTAGGGGGAGTCCATTCCCCAAGGGCAGACTGTAAATATCCTGCCATAGCACTTCTGTTATGTTAAAAAGAGAGTCTCCAGGGCCACACAATGTGCCTGGGTCCCTGTGTTATGAAGAAGACCGCTGGGAAACCCCTGCCCTTTGGAGTCCTCCACATGCACCAAACAAGCTCAATAACAAAGCACAAGGGAAAAAGAGATCATAAACCTGCTTTCCATTTATTTCTCATAAGCTTCCACAGATAATAAAGGAGCAGTTTCTCTGCAGGTTTAATTAGAATTGCTTGAAGAGGAAGTGAAAAGCATAGGGGGAAAAAAAGGTCTATTGCAGTGTTGTTCGGCTGTGTCAGTTTGAACACAAGGGTGTCGATTCTTGGCACAATACTAAACTACACTGATGAGAAGCTTAATCTTCTCAATATTAATTCAATAAGGTTGGAAAAGGACAGAGGACTCAAGCTACTGATTTCTTTTGCGCATCACACAAGTTCATTAGAGAGTGCTGGTAAAATACCTGCATGAGTGGTAATTAACAATAATGTATATTGATTCATATTAAAGACTGATTTATACTGTATATAAAAATAAACCCTGGCAGAATTCCCTGACCAATCCATTCCATAGGTTATTGATGATCATTAATACTAGTAGCAAAATCCATATTTCATTCTGCTTGGCCATTACACTTACAGTACAGTACACCCACACAAACAATAAACTGTAATTATATACAGTAGTACATTTATTTACAGAATTACATTATTACATATAACAACATATGGTGAAACATTTATTATTGTTGCTGTTACTGTTGAACAGTTTTTAAATTGCAATAATATTTTACAACATAATACAAATTTTAAATAAATGCAGTCGAGCATTAACTATTGCTTCCAAAAAATGTGTTCAATCTTTTTACGAAGATCATCTGTAGAAATATACAAAAAAAGTCAAATATTTTTTTAAATGCACGATAAGACATTTTTGAGAAGCTGATAAATATAAATCTTGATATTAGTTTATGAACCTAATTACAAAAACAAAATCCAAATAAATAAATAATTCAATTAATTAATTAATTAATTAAAAATATAAATAAATATTAGCTTTTTTTCAAGTTCAATATATATTTTTAAATTACAACAATTATTAAAACATATAAAAATAAAACAAACTGAAAAATAATAAAATAAAATAAAATAAAATAAAAATGAATGGCGTCACAGTGGCGGAGTGGGTAGCACGATCGCCTCACAGCAAAATGGTCGCTGGTTCGAGCCTCGGCTGGGTCAGTTGGCATTTCTGTGTGGAGTTTGCATGTTCTCCTCGTGTTTGTGCGGGTTTCCTCCGGGTGCTCCGGTTTCCCCCACAGTCAAAAGACATGCGCTATAGGTGAATTGAGTAAGCTAAACTGGCCGTAGTGTATGAGTGTGAATGAGTGTGCATGGATGTTTCCCAGTGATGGGTTGCAGCTGGAAGGGCATCCGCTGCGTAAAACATATGCTGGATAAGTTGGCAGTTCATTCCGCTGTGGTGACCCCAGAATAATAAAGGGACTAAGCCGAAAAGAAAATTAATGAATGAAAATCAAAATGAGAATGTTTTCTTGATGAATGTTTTCTTGATGATTTATTCTTTTACTAAAGACTTATTTCAGTCCACCAGAATAAAGTCAGATTAAGCCAGGCACCTGGTTCAAGAGTTATTTCTCTTTTTAAATTCACACAAGGCTACACTTCCACAAATTATGGTTTTCATTTCACTCTCTGTTCTCTCACACTGCCTCACTATCATCTCTCATAATTAAAAAAAAATAAAACTAAATCAAATAAAACTGCATCTCTTACTTTGACCAATCTCCATATCCACCACTCCAATTACTGCTGGCCTTCAAAAAATTATGGCAGACGCCCGGCATTATGCCCCAAATAAAACCAGAATACACAAGTGGGCAGGCAGGCGGGCAGGTTTCCAATTAACCTCCAAGCGCCCTCAAGCGAGGAATCAGTGAATTCTAATCCAGAAGATGAAGTGTAAAGGAGCTCTGGACTTTCTGACAGACTAATCCACCTTCAGGGGGACTGAAAGGCCAAATATAGGGATCCGACTACACATTAGAAAGCCTTTAAGAGGTCGCTTTTCACACCTGCTCACCAAACACAAGGCACAGTGAAGCCGCAGGATTTTGATTTGTGAGGGAACGTGTTTGTCATCGACTGACAGTTTTGTCCCGTCACTTCATCCATCAAGCCGTGGGTGTGAAGAACAACAGAGTGTGATGTTGATTAAGACGGCTCTTCCAAGATACTCAGAACACAAAGACAGAGGAAAACACAGGGGTAGAGGACAGAAGAGGAGGACTGACGTGACTCTGGAAAAAGTACAAGGCTTAATCATTCCATGTTTATTCCACAGCGTAATAAACCGCCAACTTATCCAGCATATGTTTTACACAGCAGATGCCCTTCCAGCTGCAACCCAGTACTGGAAAACATCCATACACACTCATTCACACACATACACTATGGCCAATTTAGTTTATTCAACTCACCAATACCACATGTCTTTGAACTGTGGGGGAAACCGGAGCACCCGGTGGAAACCCACGCGAACATGGGGAGAACATGCAAACTCCACACAGAAATACCAACTGGTTCAGCCGGGACTCAAACCAGCCACCTTCTTGCTGTGAGGCGACAGTGCTAACCACTTACTGTGTGAATGAGAATGTATGGGTGTTTCCCAGTGATGGGTTGCAGCTGGAAGGGCATCCGCTGGGTAAAACATATGCTGGATAAGTTGGCGGTTCATTCCGCTGTGGCGACCCCTGATAAACAAAAGGACTAAGCCGAAAAGAAAATGAATGAATGAATGAATGAATTATCCAAATAAAATGTCTGTATCTCTGGAATCCTGTGGTCTATGTTCACAAGTCTGGTCTTTTTTCAAACACCAAGACATTTGCTAGTTTGTTACTCAAGATGTATAATAATTATGACTATAATATGAGTCATAATGACTCAAACTAGTATAGGAACAGAGTAAAACATGGTAAAATATAGGTGAAAGTGTTCAAAAAAGGTTAAATAAAATGTAAAAAAAAATATATATATATATATATATATATATAAAAAACAATTTGCTCAACTGCGCTGCAGGAGTCCCGACTTGCGGACGTTTCCAAATCCCATCCCCCTCTTTCTATCTTCACTTCCTGTCAGTATATACAGTCCTATCATCATAATTGAATAATGTCAAAAATAAATTTTTATAACCAAAAAAAAATTATAACAGGCTTTTCAACGGCTTTCACTATTTCAAGATGAGGAGATGAGGATCCAAGTGCAGTTTATTAAGAGAATCGTCAGGCAGGCAAAAGGTCAAAACAGGGACAGACAGGATGCAGATAATTCAAAAGTGTGGTCAGAATACAGGCGAATGGTTGGGACAAGTGGCAAAACAACATAAACAGTAAAACAAAACAAAGGTCAAAAACACGGCAAGGCAAGATGAGGAAAACACTTAGTAATGCTTCATACTTTACTCTACTTTACTAATAAAAAACCACTATCTTAACAGGCAGGACAGAAAAACAGAAATAGAAGGAGGACAAAAGGGAGGAACATGACTTTTAAAATGTCTGTTTTAAGACTTTTCTTAAAAACAGTCACTATAAAAGGAACAACAAAAAAATAATGGCAAGCAAAGCATACATGCAACGCACAACACAATATCAGGTCCGCTGTGGCAACCCCAGATTAATAAAGGGATTAAGCCGAAAAGAAAATGAATGAATGAATAACATAATATAATATAGGCACGGTGGCGCAGTGGTTAGCACCGTCGCCTCACAGCAAGAAGGTCGCTGGTTCGAGTCCCGGCTGGGTCAGTTGGCATTTCTGTGTGGAGTTTGCATGTTCTCCCCATGTTCACATGGGTTTCCTTCGGGTGCTCTGGTTTCCCCCACAGTCCAAAGACATGTGGTACAGGTAAATTGAGTAAACTAAATTGTGTGAATGTATGGGTGTTTCCAAGTACTGGGTTGCAGCTGGAAGGGCATACGCTGTGTAAAACATATGCTGGATAAGTTGCCGGTTCATTCTGCTGTGGTGACCCCATATAATATAATATAATATAATATAATATAATATAATATAATATAATATAATATAATATAATATAATATAATATAATATAATATAGGGCGTCACGGTGGCGCAGTGGGTAGCACGTTTGCCTCACAGCAAGAAGGTCGCTGGTTCGAGCCTCGGCTGGGTCATTTGGCGTTTCTGTGTGGAGTTTGCATATTCTCCCCGTGTTCGCGTGGGTTTCCTCCGGGTGCTCCGGTTTCCCCCACAAGTCCAAAAACATGTGGTATAGGTAAATTGGGTAGGCTAAATTGTCCGTAGTGTATGTGTGTGAATGAGTGTGTGTGGATGTTTCCCAGTGATGGGTTGCAGCTGGAAGGGCATCCGCTGCGTAAAACATATGCTGGATAAGTTGGCGGTTCATTCCGCTGTGGCGACCCCGGATTAATAAAGGGACTAAGCCGAAAAGAAAATGAATGAATGAATAATATAATATAATATAATATAATATAATATAATATAATATAATATAATATAATATAATATAATATAATATAATATAATATAATATATCAGATTATATTATCAATCAGATCGGATTGTGGTTAAAAGTAAGTAAACAAATGTATGGAATCAAGTCATTCACTCCAAATTCAGACACATATTCAAAATGGCAGGCACTCAATATAGGGAGCTAAACAGTGTATGGGGAGCAGTTTTGGACCTAATCATTGCCTGTTCCAGTGATGAAGAATAAGTGAAGTTTATCTGTCAGACTGATAGACGTGCTGAACCGTATCCAGAAGGGTGAGAAGTGAATAAGACCCCACACAAATTACCCTCACCAAAACCTCAGCTGCGCTAGTCAAAACATTCCAGCTAAATGCTACCATTGTCCAATATACATTTTACTAGTCTCCACAAATAGGGACATCGAGCAGAATTGTCCAGACACGGTTCCTCATGAAATAAGAGCCGCAGGGGAACCGCGGGCATCTCCTTGGCACAGAGGGTGATTAAAACATCCGGTGTATAAATATGTGGCCAATGAAATATCATCACCCTGCCTTAGAGAAAAAGAGAGAGTGTGTGTATGTGTGTGAGCCCATCTCTATTATTCTTACTCTGTGTGTGCGTGTTTGTGTGTGTGTGCGTGCGTGTGCATGTGTGTGTGTGTGTGTGTGTGTAAAGAGAGAAGCCGTAAAAACCACTCAATAGGAAAATGATCTATAAATCTAAAGTCCCTAAAATGGCATGAACTCCTCTGGTGTATGACTGAGGCCAGGCTACATTTCTCTTTCAAATGCTGATTAAATTACATTAATTGACCACAGTGTTTAAATAATGCAATTCAACATAGAACATTCGGAATTCAATAAACTCTTTGATTGAATGCGGGAAATTAATCAATTGAATTACGTTCTGACCTCACATTTTCTGCAACACAAAGTGATACAATTGTACCTTAATTGAATATTCAATCAACATTCAAAATGATTTTATTTTGAAACAAAATAAATAGTTTCTACAGATAGAACCAACAACTTTGCTACATTTTTTGCTTCATTGGAGTGTATGTATTTCTCAACTCCCTCATTAAAGCCATTAAGCACACAGTCTTGTCCCTTTGTCGATTTGTCTGATTCCATACAGTTCTTGGCATCAAGTCAAAGCTTGTATTGTTGATTTACCATGTGTCTGGTTGGTTTTGTTCATGGCTTAAACACTTTACCAAAGACTTCTTTAAAAGCTCCGTTGCAAAAACACTTCCAGAACAGCTGGAAAAGCGTTCTATTGTGAAGTGTTACTAGAAAGTCACTACTCTGTTGTTATTTGGTTTTAATTACCTTTGTAAATATTTTCAATGTACCTTAAAAAATATGTTGTCTAAATGTAATAAATAATACAATTTTCACTCTATATTGTAATATAAATACAGTATATATGAACTAATGCATACTGTACAGTCAAATATTAAATACTTTTTATACAGTATATAGTGTGCAAGTTTGCAGTTATTATACTCACTGGGCACTCGGTTGATGGCCCGAAGAGGTCGAAGTACTCTGACTGTTCGGACCGCAGAGAAACTAACATTCTGCAGGTTGAGAGAGTATTCCAGCATCCTGTAAACACACAAATGAATACAAAAAAAAAAGAATTTCAATTTCTAATAAAGCAAGAGACTTCAATATATGCATCCACTAATGAAGGCACATTATCCCCTGCTTGAAGTTCATCTGTTAATTAATCCATGCTTTGAGTTTTATTGGAATTTTTAATATCACCTGAAGGCATAAACTGATCTGATTTTTAAGTTGATGAATATCCTCCATATTTTTCCCTTACTATGGCAGCACAACATAAAAAGGCAGGAATAGTTTTAAATAGAAACCCTGACAGTCCAGACACATTAGTGGCGTGTTTTCTGCTGTACTGCCATACTGTAGATCAATGGACAGTTATCAGGATTCATCAAACAATTACACTGAATTGTTTTCAATTAGGTCAAAGAGAGGTGGAAGGAAGGCTAATGTAGATCTTTCGCAAACAAACACATCCACAGCTGCTCCACACATGTGAACTTTGGAGTGAGGCACATGAAAGAATTGCATGTTTTTGTAAAAAAATAAACAAAGTGTGTGTCTCTTTGTGCCTGTGAGCTTGCAACCGTGTAATTGCAAACCCAATAACTGTTTCTGGCCATGCAACAACTTTAAAAGAAGCTGAAAAGCATGTACAAAAATTCACACGATTACAGAAACCATCAAGTTAATAAGCAAGGCTGATGTCGATAAGCATACGCGCATGCTAATGAGGGTTCTCACAGTCATGTGACCTGCTTAGATGAAAGCTGCGTGATCGGGGGTGTTTCTCCATCCTCAAATATGGATTGAGTGAACTCGGTGACGTGCAAACAGTGCGAGCCCCATTAGCCAAGCAGGGCAGAGAGGAAATGTGTTCTGACTTTGTTGCTCCTGAAATGTGCAGAACAGCTTTGAAGGCACTGATTGGGCTTGATGGAAAACAGCTGGCGACTGGACTGCAAAAATAATAACAGTGGTGACTAAGACTAAAATTTGAAGGAATGGGAATGAAGAAAACACAGAAATATCAAAAGAGAAGGGGAACACAGGAAGCGGATGGATTTGAGTGAGAGAGAAAGATGTTGACTACGAGGACAAAACCCCAGTAAAGAAACGGAGACAGGACATGCGTGAGGACACTCCACAAATTGTCCCAGAAGGACACAGGACGTGTCTAAACAAGGTGGACGTGTGCAAATGGGATCTCGTCAACAGCCTCTTGCCTCCCTTGTACACATATGAATCACTAATATGGCCGTTCGTTCACAAGCACAAACAAAAAGTGAAGTGTCAGGCCTGGGCGTTTGTCCAGTCAGCACCTAGACCACTCTTCAGTTATCTGTTTGTGTTTGGAAAGGCCACGGTGAAGGATGAAACACCTTCCCAGAATTGCTGTTTCTTGACAACATGGTCGCACAACAACGGCTCCATGCTGTGTATATACAATGCCAGTTGCGAGGTCACTATAATAGGAAAAGCATGAGCAAGCCAAGGGTCTCAGATTCTAAACAAATGTGGCCTCATCCATACGAAATCTGCTCGATTCGATCTCCGGCTGCACCCGAGAGAGCTAGCGTGCCGTTGTGTCTTGTTTGAACAGCTCAGCTACAGACAATTGAAAGGACTGAAAGACATTTAAATTCCTGCAGCATTAGAAATACCAGCTCTTTTGGGACATACTCCGTTTCATACGTTATAAACCAGAGTTGTTCTGTATGATCAATGCAAGATTGGTTGGTTTGTGTAAAAAGGTTGCAGCAGAGAATATACGGTATTTCAGATGCTTTATGTCTCTCTCTCTCTCTCCTCTGAGTCCCTTGTGGTCTTCAAAGCAGGCGTTCTGGCTGCAGTTCAATCAGAGCTTGGTGTCTTCCACCACCTGGCAGGTTAATGAGGCGAGTTTCAGAGGAGGTTCACTTCCGAACAATCAGCTCTCCATTAAGATAGAGAAGGAAGATACCCTGAACAACACACACACATGTATTTTGTCCTCACTTTCCCTCAATCTGTCTGTGTGAACGAGATTCATCTCACTTCTGTTATCCTATTTCAGACCAGCTACAAGTACATTTGCACAGTGCAACTGCACAAATAGAGGCTACAAAATGTTAGGAACAAACAAATCAGTTTGATTCCAGCAGTATGTACGCATGTTACAATATATCTGTTACAATATATCAGAACATCTGTTTTCAGCATTGAACAAAATGTTTCTTGAGAACAAAATGTCACAAAATATTATAATGATTTGAAAATTCAACTTCCCATCATGAAGAATAAACTGCAATCAGAAAACAATTAATTGAAATTGTAGCAATATTTTACACAATCACATTTTTATTGTGAACATGATGGAAAATGTTCCAAACTCCAAACTTTTGAAAAGCAGGAAATGAACTCTGCTCTAGTTTAGCTACATTAACTTTTGGTATATTTTCGAAAGACTACTAGCATATAAATTGCCTCAGACCTAGTAACCAGTATGGATCAAAGCTACAAATTCCATTTTGATTACATGGATATTGTCTAGGCCATACACAGAGACAGACGGCTAGATACAAACACAATGCTTCACTTCAGTTTTAGATATCTGTCTTGTAGTTTTCTATTTATTTCTCTCTCAACAAGCTCTCAAGACACAATTGCTGTCAGGGGTGCTCTTCTGTTTTTATAGGACAGGACTGATTGATTTACTACGGTCGGAACAGGATAATCTGCCCCTAGCCTCAAATTCAAAACAGAGAAATGACAAGTTCCTTTCTCCTTTTCAAATAAGTGTTCTTCTAAACAAAACCTCAACACCTCAAGCCAAGAAAAAGCAAACCAATTGCTTTTTTGGTTCCAGAACCAATGTGAAAATGTGTTGTACTTCCTTTCCCACTGTTTTAAGAGAAATACAGCCTTCCTCTTTGTCTTTCTTCTCTATTTTTCTCCTTGATTCTATATACAGTATACCATGTCAACACTGACCCACTCTGGAGCCCCACAGTAGCTTTCCAGAATAATAATCATAATGGAAGCTAATGTAGAGGTATAACTGGAGTGGATGAAGAGAAAACCAGATTTGCTCTGTGTGCCTCAGAAAAGAGCAGTCCTCTGATGGGTCGAAAATAAATGAATGAGGGAGACCCATAACTGGCTTTTTCCTTGAGGAAACGTTTGATAACCTTTGTTTGTAATGGTCTGCCCTTGTCTTGTCCTATTGACAAGATCTGGGAATGCACATTATGTGTTTCAGCAGAAGGTCTGGAAACAGTTGAAGCTGCATCATTAAATCAAAAGCAGTGGTGGACATTTGGGCTCTCCTTTCCTTGACTAAATGAGGACAGCGTTTTGATTACGAATTGACCCTCTGCTACGAGTTTGATTCACAAGCCATATGAGCAGTCATAAAGTTGATAGAATGTGATCCCCCATTGCAACCTGGCTCTTTGCCCAACAAATAAACCATACAGTTAACAACGGTAGACTTAAATTTGAGTATTAAGGGACTTTCACACCAGGTAGGTATATATACTTGCCAGGAAGTTACAGGAACTAATTCCCTCCAGACCTTTTCTGGATGTATTCACACTGCCACTGGGAACTACTTCATGAAGCATTGCATTTAACATATAATTAACAACTGGAGGATTGATCAAAACTATGCTTTCAATGTTATGTAAAATAAAATATGTCAAATAAAAAAATAAATAATAATTAAAATGCTGTTCAATTTTCATTGTTTTAAAAAACAGCACATTTGAACAGCTAGACTTATATGATGTTGGAATACAATTAAAAATATTTAATAGATAATAACCTAGAGGAATACAGTCAATTTCACTCATTATCGTTTGGCTTCGGTCGCCACAGCGGAATGAACCATCAATTACCTAGAGGACTAATTCTTCCAAAAATTAAAAACCTGCAATTCATTCACACTCGTGTTGTTTCAATTGTGCAAGATGTGCTTTCTTGCGTGGAAAACAAAAAGAGGCTATGAAACTCTACTGAGCCCTACAATTGTGGTATATGAGGACTGAATCTATAAAGCTTTAAAAAAATAAATACATATATAAATATCACATGGACAGTGAGTGAGTAAATACATTTAGGATGTATTATTGCATTAATACTATTTCATCAATAAGAAGTTCAGTAAAAAAAAATATATATATATTTTACTGTCCTTTGCTTTGCCTTTAAGTTAGCAAAGGACTCTCAACCTGATGGATGTGTGGGAAGCTTTCAGCCATCTGCCACTACCTGTGAATGACTGCTTAATAGCATATACAAATATGAGATGAAGAACTCCTAAGATTAAAGTGTTGGATGCTGTCCAGTGTCATCAACAGCCTCCTGGCCAAATGGCATTCCTGAAACTCTTGTACCTAAGCCTGGAATTCTCATTCAGGCCCTTGTAGACTCCATTAGCACTGCGGATTTGGGTCATGACCCAATCAGGAGCTTTTTCTGGGGTTCAGTTGTAAGAAGACCTTCCTCTAAATTATGTTTTCGGTTGCTAGTTAGAAAGCAAAGTTAGCTTCAGTTGTTGCTGAAGGTTTTGTGTGGTGGCTAAAGAGGTCCGACTGAGCATGTTCTGGTGACAGTCACAGTGAAGACAGTAACTGTCAGCTTTCTTGACATGAATGATGGCAATTATGCTGACAGGGTGTGCTAGCCTTAGTACAATTGACTTGACCAGAAACTGACAGCTGTCTACATGAAACAGAATACATGTCAGGTCAAACAACCTGGAAGGTAAAGTAAATTATCAACATTTTCTAACCAATATGTTCATCTCAAAAGGCGACTAGAGGATAGAGAAACATTTTCCTAACATTGAAATGTAGAAAATCTTCAAATAACACTTATTTTAAAAAAGAGTATTATGTCAGTCAATCCCATTTCTCATGCTTGCTTGCTTTAACTTAACACAATAATTTTTTTACAGAGTAATGTACAGAGATTTGCAATTCTTCCAGGCAAACTGTCAGAGCCTTCACTCCCTTTCATCAGGAAACTCCCAGGCCAAGGGGACACCATGGTGAGGAAAGGGAGCAGGAAAGAGGAAGTGAAAATGAAATGAAAAAGTGGAAGTAACAGTGAATGTAAATGTGAATGAGGTAGATGGGGAAAAGAGAAGGTTGAAAAGGGAGAAAGTGCAAGAGAAGAG
This sequence comes from Danio jaintianensis, assembly GCA_903798115.1. Lineage (NCBI taxonomy): Eukaryota > Metazoa > Chordata > Actinopteri > Cypriniformes > Danionidae > Danio > Danio jaintianensis. The sequence goes on along the minus strand of CAIGQV010017602.1, from coordinate 8,189,458 downwards.
GATGGGCACTGGATGAGCAAAAAGCATGTTGAAATTAACAAGGGCAAAAAAGAGAAAAAAATATGAGAATATTGAAAAAAGGGAGGATAGAGGAGCATGTAGATGTGGATGAGGAAAATAAGGAGAAAGAGAAGATGAAATATATAACATGGTTATTTTTTATTTATACTGTATACAAAAGAAGAGGCAGAGAAGAGAAGAGACAAGACGAGAGGAAAGGAGAGAAGAGAAGAGAAGAGACGAGAAGACAAGACAAGACAAGACAAGACAAGACAAGACAAGACAAGAGAAGAGAAGAGAAGAGAAGAGAAGAGAAGAGAAGAGAAGAGAA
>CAIGQV010017602.1:8173066-8187116 GCA_903798115.1 Danio jaintianensis | reverse complement strand
TTTTTGTCCTGTCACTGTCATTTTGTTACACTGTGGATATGAAAACAAATTCCTTGTATGAGTAAACATACCAAGTCAAAGAATTTACTTTTATGCATAACTTTTAATATTATGTTAACATTTTTGGTCACACTTTACAGTAATGTTTCATTATGTGTCAATGCTATACAGTAATTGTAAAAATAAAAATACAGCTTTTATTAACCATAGTTCAACATTTACTAATGCATAATTAAAATCCAAATTCATGCTTGTTAACATAAGTCAATGCACTGTGAGTTAACATAAATGAAGAATGAACAACCTTATTTCCATTAACTAAATCTACTGTTCATACTGATGTTACTGATGTTTGCTCATGTTACAAAATATACACACTAACATTAACTAATACAACCTTATTCTAAAGTGTTACCATTTTTTTAACACGGAGCTATGTTAGCATGATTTTTTTCAGATTTGTAACACAGTACAATGCAATTTAAACGAAAAATCCTTTTAGAACAGTGGTACACATCAGTGGTACACATCAGAAAAAAAAAGCGATCCACATACCTGTACAGAACATGGCATAAACTGACTATATCATGTGACATTGTTGTAAAGGCAATAGCCAAACACTTCAGAAGATTCAGATTCTTCAGAAGGTTTCACAAGCGATCAGACTGCTTAGCATGTGTAAGATGATACTCCCCGTCACAAATTACTACATGTTTTGATGGTAAGCACTGCATCTGGAGAACGATCAAACACCCGGGGGGAGACTACAGTTTAAGCCAACGGAGGAACAAGCCAGCAGTCTGTCACTCTTCTATGGTTATCTTGTGTACACACTTTGGCTAATGCCACCTGAATGTGCTTCCATACGCTCCATATGCTGGGCTGATTTCCATCTCAACAAATAATCCTATGAGATTACCAACAAGACGCTTGAGGTTAGGTCAGAGGTAGTAAATCTGGCAATAAACCACATGCTGTCACTGAGTCAGGACTGACAAGCTTCAGAAATGAAAATGGGAGTTGTTGTGTTTCTTGGAAAGCACAAAACCAGCCAAGTCAATGCTAGACGCAATTTATGTGCATGTGGATGTGCACACATGAGCATTTGTGAGCGTGAGTGTTTGTACTATGGTTAACAAACCGCAAATCTTTCTCCCACTATGGGGCTTGTCTTTCCTAACGTTAGTGACCTCTGAAAAAATAGTTGAGGATCTGGATTAGCTTCTTTACTATATTTCCCAGGGTACACATTTTCACAGCTAACCGTGTGTATTCAATACCAGTCACATTGTTTTATGGTGTTTACAGAATAAGGTTCTTCATTGATCACACTAAAGTGCCTCACTACTGTGTACACTATTTTAGAAGACTCGGGATGCACACACGCGTATACAGACTGTAGAAAGTAATCAAAATTATTTTGACACTCACAAAAAAAAACTGAAGAATATCAATGCTGCAGCTAACCCTGTGTGATGGGATTTAAAAGCACAAAAGCACAGTAAGGGGAAGAACTAGTCGTACTCCAAATCTGTCATTAAAGGCACAATAGGTGATTGCCTTTAACCGTTGAGTACTGTTCAAATTTACTACCCTTTCGTTATGTTCATGGCTGTTTTTCCCCCATTGACTTTCATTAAAACAACATTTTTTGGATGCAAAGCCATGACAGCACATAATCATGCATTCTTGATTGTTGGTGGTTTTCTCTGTTGAGAAGAGGTCCAATGTGTAACTTTTACTGTTGCTCATCAGTTGGCAGCATTAACCCTTTAGATAGGCCTGTGCAAAAAAAAGTTTCTGGCTTTTATATGCAATTCTATGGAGTAAAACAGCAGATTATAGTGTGTGTGCATAAATACACTTACTATGTTTACTATGTTCTGAGAGCTCAGCTGCTTATTTAGATTTTTTTTGACATATCAAGATAAGTGCGCAAAGGTCTCTCTCTCTCTTTGCAACAGATGATCAACAGTAAAAATGACAAGTTTTACCTCTTCCCAGCAGGGAAAACCAGCAACAATCAAGAATGTATGATTATATGGTGTCATGTGCAATCAAAAAATGTCATTATAATGGAAGTCAATAGGGCAAAAACAGCCACGAACATAACGAAAGGGTAGTAAATTTGCACAGAGTGTATTGATGAATTCTGAAAATGTTCTGGGAAAAGCATTTTCCCAAAATATTTATTTTTCTTATGCTGGTTGTAAGTCTCTTGACATACTTATAGCAATCCTTAAATTAAGTAGTCCAAATGTATTTATAGGTATTTTTATATTTTGTGCAGAAGATTTACAGTAGGACCAGGATGCGGTTCAGACAGAAAATGGCAGGAAAACATCAACAACCTAACTTCTTTTTTTATACTAACTGTACTATAAAGTTTTCTTTCTGGTGAATGTTATGTGATGAATTGTAGTTATGTTGTCTAGTGCGCATTCATGAAATCAGGAAGCATGGCTTTGGATGGCGATTTCACAAATCCTCCATTTGTGTTTCATGACACATTTTTATAAATATGTGTGTGTACACAGTTTATATAAATCCCAGCTTCTACTCAAAAAAAGGTCAAAGTTTCAGTAAAGTGATTTCAGGACTCACCCAGCCAACACAATGAAGAAGTCTAGCCGATTCCAGGTGTCTCCAAGGTAACACTTTTTCCCAAAGATACCCAGTGCAACCATCTTGATTACCATCTCCACAGCAAAAAAAGCAAAGATGAAATCATCAAAGTCCTGAGGGGGAAGAGAGAAATAACCAAAGGGTTAGCAAAAGATTAAAATGCTGCAATTCTGAGTTTGCAAAAAATTTTCTTTATCAGTAGAAACAACTTAGCTCACACTAAATTGAGGACAAAATCCTGAAAAGGCATATGCAGATGAATATTACATTTCCAGTTTGATGTCACAGCATGGTGTGTGTCCATATAAGCCTTGACTCATCCTTACTCAGTGATCTTAGAAAGTCTGAGTGGGCACAAACAGCCAACACAAGTCCATACACAAAAATTCTCTGCTAGTCCTCCACTTGTGTTACTCAAGATGTGCTTTGCATAAAACATTCAAAATCTGAAGTAATAGTGCCATAATAGAGCCATTGATCTTAGATTGAGTAAATAAGTCCTTCAAATGGTTATTCTGTGTGTGTGCGTGTGCGCGTGTGTGCGTGTGTGTGTGCGTGCGTGTTCTGTTTTTTTTATAGTGAGATCAATTTTTTATAGTGCAGTGGATGAATATATTTTACATGAAAAGGACATTTAATATTTTTTCATATTAAAATAATAATAATAATAATAATAATAATAATAAAAAAAAGCTTCTAAGCACTTTTTTAACCACCATACTGAACTTTTCTTGACCTTATGGACAAAATTGTATACTAATGACAGTCTAACTACTGTTGTGACAACATTTCATACATTTTATACATTCATTCATTCATTTTCCTTCGGCTTAGTCACTTTATTCTTCACAGCGGAATGAACCGCCAACTTATCCAGCATATGTTTTACACAGCGGATGCCCTTCCAGCTGCAACCGAGTACTGGGAAACATCCATACACACTCATTCACACACACACACACACACACATACACTACGGCCAATTTAGTTTATTCAATTCACCTATAGCACATGTCTTTGGACTGTAGGGAAAACCAAAGCACCCGGAGGAAACCCGCGTGAACACAGGGAGAACATGCAAACTCCACACAGAAATGCCAACTGACCTAGTAGCCAACAAGAACTAGTGTCCTTCTTGCTGTGAGAGCCGCCCACATTTTATACATTTCAAACAAAATAAATGTTTATGTTTCTGGATTTCAAAAAGAAATGTCAAAGAAAAAACTTTACTAAAAGGAAATTCTTTTGAACAATCATTGTTTTGTCAAGATACTGTAATAAGCAGGTGTGGTCTGTGGTTCTTTTTTTTGTTCAGTCCATTGATATCAGATGTAAACACAGACACACCAAGCTGATATCAAAAAACTAGTGGTGACAAATCTGACTTTGTCTTCTTTTGACGGTTGTGTTTGCCTAAAAAGCAATGCTAGAGCCCACCAAAAGGACTACAGATGCCAACTAAGATATCACACCTATGTGAAACTGTCTCTATTAGCAGGCATAAATGATCCAATATTATAAAAAATACTTCCACATTGAAATATCCAGGTAAGAAAGTAGCATTGGAACAGATTTGGCTGTTGCATCTTAAATTATTTTCATGCATTGACTCTCTCACTGCGGAACGGAAGTTACAATCAGAACAATCTCTTTCACCGATGACCATGTCGCCAATCCAACCTGAACCCATGTGTGAAGCACACTGCAAAAAGAAGCCAGACAGATGCTACTGATATCCTGATGTTTGCCTACAACTGACCGTTGGCAGGAACTGAAGTTATTTTTTATCACTGATATCATCTATAACACTGTAAATAGCTGTTCACTTTAAAGCAATCGATTGGATAACGTTCTATATAAATAACCATTTTCTGACTTGACTGGAGTGTGAATTGCATCAACATCAATATTGGTATGTTCAGATGCTTTACTAACTGCTGTTGTCGTTTTCGCTATGTGCTTTTGTTATCGAAAGGCACATAATTAGAGTAGTTATGTTGACACATTTGCTAACAGTATGATGCTGAAAAGGTATTTTGAACATAAACATGCATTGTCCCCATTTGGATGTAAAGGCTGACTGTCAGGTCTTGAGTAAAGATGATAGGTTAGTTCCTTGAGACAGCAGTGGTCATGTGAACCCAGAAACCATCACTCCTTCAAGGTCAACCATGAGTGAAAGACTCCTGGGCTTTCTCAGCCAGAGAAGACATTTGTCAAAGCTCTTAAGTGAGGGATTCCCTTCAGCCAAAGCACTTGCACTCTGACAATGCAGGGAATGTTAATTAAGCCGCAGTGGAGAGCATTTACTGTCGTGCGGAATATTATTCAGAGCCAAGTGCTAATGTATTAGCTCATCTCTGATCTGCTTGTATTTTACATTTGGGTTATAGAGCACTACAGCTCCTGCCAATTCAAAGTTAATGGTAACACACAACACATCCATAAACAATACTGTCAGAATGAGGACAAGAGGAGAATCTGGGAGCTTTCATTTTGCAGTAATAGTTTGAGGGACAAGACTGTCTATTCAGACAGAGGTACTATGACCGTGCCCTAATGTTTTATAATTATATGACTTAATGTGAATATGTTGAGCACAAACACAAAATTTAAATAATTTTGCCAGAAAAAACAAAAATGATGTTTTCTGCTTGCACAGTCAGGCTACAATTACTAGTTTGGGTCTGTCTGTCTGTCTGTCTGAATAAATGAATGAATGAATGAATGAATGAATGAGTGAGTGAGTGTGAAACAGAATTAGCATTTTTAGAATAATTAAAAAGAAATATATTGCTGTCATAATGTAAATAATGTACAGGTCTTACAGGTATTACTAAAGATATTTGTTATCATCATCATCATCATCACTATAATTATTATTATTAATTAAATATAAAGCAGCAAATACTAAGATCAGTCCATTATTGACATTATGATACTAATATATTTATTTTTTATCATTCCAAAAATACAAATTGTACCAAACATATTTCTTGCCAAATTAAATGTATTTAATCATTTGTATTTTAATGATCATTTAATTATAAAAAGATAAATATTTTTACATTTAAGGATAATTTTTTTAAAATAATGAATGAACATATGAATGTTTTACATAAAGCAAAAGGTAGTACATTAACTGGCCCAAAATTCTATGTTGTCCATCCTCATTACTGGTCCCAGCATTATTGAGTGATTTTAACCCCAATACCTGATGATAGATGGACGCAAACAAAAGCAACTGTCAAATTACTTAATATATGTTTAGTTCACCGTTCATATAGAGCTCTTGGCTCACACAGCTGCTTACATGTGCATATTTAAATCTCTACGGGCCCCGTCTACGGTTCAACAGCTCCCTCCAAAGATAAACGACACAGACCAGGGAAACCCCTCGACAAAACGCTCTCAAAGACTCAACACAGCTCAGGACTTAAATATTCTCTACGGTGCTTTTTTCCCCTCTCACACACACACACACACACGCACACCCTATATGAATATCTTCCTCTTTATACTTCTCTCGTCTCCTTTGTTTCAGCAAACGTCTTCCCATTTTCCTCCTCCCCTCCTTTTCCTCAGCACATCATCCACCCATTTCTATTTAATACATGTCATCCTTCTCTTTCATATTTCTGGGGAAGCATTCAAAAATAGCTCGGAGAGAGTCAGTCTCATCCGTGCATGTGGAAAGCGAGGGTGTTTTGCGCACACGGTGATCTTTTGGCACTGAATAAATCTTCTCATGGTGTCCTCTTTGTTGTACAAATAGCTGAGTGGTGTATTGTCTGTGCAGCGAGTAGGTTATTCTAGTTCAACTGATGGCCTTTCCTCAGAGAAAAAAAAACAATTCTTGAAATCCAGAACTTCTTCAGACCAGCCGTCCACCCCCGCAAACACACACACACACAAAATCACACACAAATAGAGGAGGAAGCTGCTGCAGCACACGTTCACTGAGGGTAAACAAAAATATCTTCTGCCTTCTTACTAATTCTTCTAATTCATTGCAATTCAGTTGCTATGCCGATGACATCATGCAGTCTAGAAGCAAAGTGAAGAGACGTGTAACAATGCAGCAGGAAAACACCAATCATCACACTTCCGTAAATCAACACTATAACGCATATTTAGACCCTGATACTTGTTGAAAAATGAAAAAGACAAAAAAAAGTCACCAGGGGCATGCAATTTTGACACATTAAATAAATTTTTGTTTAGATAAATATTATTTAGATAATATTTTGATGAAAATGTTCTTGTGCTGTTTGCTTCGCTGCTTCAGGCCTGTCAGGGATTTAAAAATAAAATAAAATAAAATAAAATAAAATAAATAGATCCCAGTTTTAATGAGTGATTCAACGAATCAGTCATTCAAATGATTCCTTTAAAACGGCTGATGAATTTAGAAACAAATTAAGTGGCTCACTTGATTCTTTTTAAATCGAAATTCATTCAGGAATAAAAAAAATACATTCTAAAATACATGTTTTACTCTATCTTTGTTTGAAACTTAAAAAAATTTATACTTATATTAACTAGTGCAGTGATATTTTTTGCTTTCCTATGTTGAGACCATTCTTTTTCAAAAGTTGGGGCAATTCTAACTCCTATTCTACAGTCCAGAAGTAATCACTGTGTGTTGAAATCAGTCAAGAACACTAGCAGTAGTGTAAAGTAACAAATTACAAATACTCAAATTACTGTAATAGAGCTTTTCATAGGAATTGTACTTTAATAAATAGTTAAAAAAATGTGTACTTTTACCTGAGTACATTTTAGTATTGTATCGGTACTTTAACTGCGTTATTTTCATTCAACCTGCAGACAATAGTTTATTTGTTCTTGTCTACGGTGATCGGCTATGTAGAATAATCAGTCCCATGATTCCGGCCAAACAAATGGCACATAGAAAAACTGCATCTGACAAATCAACATCAAGACACAGATGCTTTATAAATGCAGCAAACATGTACAGTAAGTATTAAAATTGTACAAAAAGATGCTAAATTGTTACACGCAATGACTGAGACACAGTTTAGACTGCATGTCACTGATGATAAGATGAAGGATGCTAACTGTAAGATACTGAAATCGCCAAATGGCCTTAAATAATAACTAAAAGCACTACAGAATGTTACGTTTTCAAATACAATCACAGATTTCCTGTATTCTATCAGTGCTGCTATCAACTAACTGCTGGACACGCATAGATTGTTGGGGTTCAAAGTGCAAAATCTAAGCATTGACATGTTGTCACAGGTTTGGAAGACCTACTTTTTTTTACTAACACTTTTAGTATTTACTTTAACTTGCAATACATGTTTTGGCAAGAATTGGTAAGTTTACCTGAGTATGATTTTTCAGTAATCTTTCCACCACTGAACACTACTTAGTAACATCTATATTCTGTGTTCAAAATGTCTGAAAAAACAGATGATTTTTTTTAGATGATAGGAGATTAAATTATGGCAGAACATCTACTATATGATTTCTATGGATTTTGGTCTATAAGGTGCATTTGATTCGAGATAGAAAAAAGTATTTCTGTTGTTGCTGATTTTTTTTTTTTTTTTTTTTTTTTGGCACTAGTTGCATCATGCCTCTGGTAAGCAATAAACCATTGTCATTATCTGAATCACTCCAAGTCAAATGGGATTCCCTAGTGAAATGCCTGACGAAAAGAACATGCTCACTTCACCTGTAGAGAATGCTAAGAAAATCTATATAGATGGATCATATTGTACTGTAAAAAGATATGTAGTTCAAACATACAAACCATCGCACCATACACACAAACACTTTTACAGAAACTGAAAAAAATGGCAGAAGAATACAATAACAGTCTATTCAATCTGTAGTATTACACAGACTGTGAGCACCACTTACATTGCTGCACTTCATAAGTGATTCTCCTCTTAAACATGATACTGCTTATTTTCTGCCCCAGAAACCACTTATCTTCTAACTCAACTAAAGCTTGCATAATAACACACAAGCGCATCCTAATGCTGCAATCGGAGTTCACCCACAAATGAAAATCTGCCATCATTTACTTCAAACCTGTATAACTGAATGAAGTTTTGCAGAATGTTGCACTGTAAAAAAAAATCTTAACTTATTTGTTAACTTATGTGTTTTTACAAATTTAAGTGGATTGAACATAAAACAATTAAGTTGTCCCCAAAAAAAAATTCTCAAGAATTTTGTTATTTCAGCTTATTTTAAATAAGTAGTTTATACAAACAACAAACGTCATTTTTGAGTGTATATCCTCACAATGAAAGGTCAAAGTGCTCAAAATAATAGCAAAATAATAATAATTTGTTGACTTTACACTTTAAAAAAAAGCAAGTAAACCTGTTTCTTTTAAAGCAATTAGTTGACTTTACTTTTAAAAAATTGAGTAAACCCATTGCCTTAAATTTATTAAGTAAATAAACTGTGCGCAATTGTAAAAATATAAATTAAGTCAACTTAACAGTTCCAATGGGTTTGCTCACTTTAAGTAAAGCTTTACTCACTCAATTCATTTATTTTTAAGTAAAGTAACTAACTAAAGTAGATTTTTAGTCTACCAACTATCATTATATGAAGAAAATAAATATTCTTTTTTGTTGTTTTAAAATGTAAAAGTTTAAAAAGGTTTTAAAAACTTGTCTTACAGTATGTTTAAGAAGGATATGTAAGTGACTGCATAAATGCCAAAAGAAGAGAGGAATTCATGCAGAAGAAAAAAAGGAAAGAGGACAGCACTGAAGAAATAAATGATAATGTGTTGTGTGGGCAGAAGAGAAGGGGCACAGAGAGAAAGAGAGAGACAGCAGGCATGATCCCCAGCTTTATTGTGCTTTCCGTGAATTCCATTATTCCACCCAAGGCATTCTTTTTGGAGCTCACGCCGAGGGCTAACCTGAGTCATGTCCGCTATAGAGCCCAGCCGGGTCTCCCTGACAGTGATGGCAGTTGATTGTACGTCTTTGTAAATATCCTGATGACCAGGTTTGCAATCTTATTCCTGGCAGAGCACGCTAATTTCCATATGGCAAGAGCGAGAGTGATTTGAAAGAGTAGTTGGAGAAGATAATCGCTGTGCATTTTCAGATCTCAGAGATGAATCAACCCAGGACATTTATTTCTGATGAAAAGCAAAAAGGGGAAACACACTAAAACTAGGCTTTAGCATTCAGAAAAATACACATTTACTGAGTAGAAATCAGGCAAAGGAGCTGATCTTTTCCCATTAAATCCCAATGAAAACTTGGCATTATCCATGGAAAGAAAGCAATCTCACCCAGTCACAGTGGAGAGTAAAACGTGATGGTTCCAGGAAACTCACAGCAAGAAAATGCCTCTAAATCCAATCCCATTTCAAGTTTAATACTGAATAAATGTGTAATATAGCTATTACTAAATACATGTGCCTCTGCAATGCCATGACCACTCTTCAAATCATCATATATTGTATGAAGGTTGTGATGTGGTCATGCAGTAGATGCATTATAGGGTCATAAATTAACAGGGTCTTGTGGCAAAACAAATAATTAAATTATAATAATAAAAATCCAAAACTACATTACATTACATTACAGACAGGCACATGAAAACAACTATATTAAAATATATGATTTCACGTAAAACAAATGTAAAAATCAATTACTTTTTAAATCATATATTTATCCCTGTGATGGCAAAGCATATTTTAATATGTTTTTGATATGATGAGAGGGCAAAAGAAACATTATTATCAAAGTTGAAAACAGTAGGTCTGCTAATTTTTTTGTTTTTATTTGGATTTCTGTTTTGTTTTTTATTTTATAAATGATAACATTTCTCAAATTTTCTCTTAAGTCATGTAGATTTTTTTTTTGTTGTAAATATGACCATATAACATATCGATATCTCTCTTTCTCTGTCTCTACACACAAAAAACATAACCTAATTTTATTCAAGATTATGTGCACTACAAATTTATTTTTCTAGGTGTTTTGTCAAAAGCATGTCAATATTGACTTCCAAATCCAGTCTCAAGGCGAGCCACTGCACAATTGATCTTTGATTTATGTGAGCGTTGAAAACAATATCACAATCCCATCTCACTGGCACACTGTACAGTGAACCTGACCCACTCTCACAATGTAAAGGTCACAGACTAGCATCATTCATTACAGCAAACATTAGCTTAATAACTCAGAAATAAGAGGCGATTCACCTCGTGTCACAATCAGTCTCATTGTATTCTGAAGTGCCTGATCACTACGACTGTCTGGATGAGTGGCTTTGGAGTTGAGTTTTAAGCACTTCATTTAGTGTGGTTTAATCCTCTCTAGGCCAGGCCATTTCAGGCTCATTTGTTTTTATGTAGCCCTCCAAATGCTTATGACACCCACATAACAAAGAGAAGGAGAGACAGAGAGAGAGAGAGAGAGAGAGAGAGAGAGAGAGAGAGAGAGAGAGAGAGAGAGAGAGAGATTGTAAGGATTATATAACTTTGAGAGAGCAAGAAAAAAAAGTTTTAGGAATTTATTTGCTTTACTTTATGACAGTGCAGTATATGGAGCATAAAATATATCTGGCTTTTTTTTTTGTATAAGACATCCGGGTTCAGTTGTTAAGAAAAAGAAAACAAGGCTAAAGAGGCCAAATCCAAATTTTTCTAAAGAAAAAAATATATAACTTTCTGAGAGCTAGAAATATACGTTTTAGGGATTTAGTTCCTTCACTTAATGACTGTATACGGAGCATAGATTATATCTGCCATTTTTTTGTATAAGACATCAGGATTCAGTTTATAAGAAAGTGAAAAAGGCTAAAGAGACGGAATGTTAATTCTCATGAAGAAATGATTATATAACTTGGAGAGACAGTGTTTTATGAATATATTTATTTACATTTATTACATTATATGGAAAATAAATTGCATCTGACTTATTTATTGTACAAAAAATTAGGACAGGTTATTGATGAAGGTGAAAAAATAGGAAAAATGCCATAATAAAATATTTTAACAGGTATTAAAGGTTTTGAAATAACTTTAAAATCTACTATTTATATTATTTACTTCACAGTATATTGAAAAAATAATGTAAATAATTAATAATTTAGTACATTTATTCATTTCTGAAATATTTAATTATTTATTTTTAAATACTAGGAATTTCCAATTCCAGCACCCAATATTCTTATCTTCGGAATTACATGATTCTACAGAAATCAATTCTAATACTTCTTTATAAATGTCTTTACTTCTTTTTCAATTAATTCATTGCATCAAAGAACGAAACAATCAATTTGCTATTAAGCCCAAACTCTGAAGTGCGTGCGTGCGTACCTGCGTGTGTGTGTGTGTGTCACACTCTCTCTCACCCTATGGAAAGTCCACCATAACCATGGAAACCCAACTTTTTTTTTGCAAACTTTCATTAAAATAAGATGCATTTATGATATAATGTTGTAATACATTTCGATTTCAAATATTTTTGTTTTGTTTTGTTATTTTGTGTACACTGTGCAAACGGATATTTAAGTACCAAATCAGGAGTAGCAGGTACTTGAAAGTGGATATTTGCTATTATGAACAATCCATCAATTATAAATAATTTTTATAAAATGAATGAATGACTAAATAAATGACATGCATGCATAAAGAAGTCTACATACATATCTAATACACTTCACAATTACATATAAGTGGTGTAACAATAGATTCTAATAGATATCACAAAATAAAAATGTGATGCTGCAAATAACTGATATAAACAATATGGTTGCAATATAAAGCTTGCTTATGTAGTCAGCTTACTATATTTAAAAGGTATAATTGCCCCAAAAATGTAAATTCTGTCTACATGTATTATGTTCCATGTAGTGACATATATTAATGGGCGAACTTGGATTTGTTTACCACATAGAGAGTCTATGGTTGAGATACGAGATGTATGGTACATTCTCAGAACTTTTTGTGAATAAAGGGCTGTGAATAACAGGTAATCAAGTTGTAAATAACATACAGTTTGTTGCACAGAGCGATCATCTCATATTAATCGAGATAAGTATCGAATTGTGACTTGAGTGTTCATAAAAACGACCATTTTCTGTAGTGTCATCATATTCTCCCAAATGGAGTCCTGATGTACCTAGTATTTATATTTGAATAAATTACCATTGCCCCTCTCTAATAGAGGACAAGAGTGAATTGTTTTGAATTTGCCGAGTCCCCAAACGATAAAAGACATCCACAGCAGAGGATCTAAAGCATAAAAGAGAGACTAGTTCTCTGATATCCTTAGGGTAAAACGCTCATCTGTTAAACAAAGCAAAAGGAATTTAGCAGATTGAAATCAAAGGCTCTGAGCCATGTTCCCGAATCAATGATAAACCAGAGCGCTGTCTTTCCTGTGATAATCTGCTTTGAATTACAGGCGAGGATCTCTTTGTTGCCTATCACACCACATGTGGTTTTGGGCATTCCTGTGTCTTTTGGAAGTCAGTCAACACAACATGCTTCAGGGTATCTAGAGAAACCCAGCGCGCTCCACCAGAGAAGATGACAAACGCCTCAAAATAACCTCTCTTCGTTTTTGGAGTTCTAACACTTGTTTGATTTCACTTCAAACCCATGTCCAGTAATTACTAATTTGTTCACATTGTAATCTATTCTTTGATCTAATTAATGAACATCGGTTTCTGAACGGTGAAATACTTTTACGATGTGAAATACGGTAACTGTTTTCCATTTCTCTTTGTTTCTATTACTTTTTAGCAAATGGCAAATCTTAATTTAATGCATTACTGCAGAATAAAATCAAGCCAATTTCTTTAATTTGAACTGTAGTTAAGAGTGTGTTTGTTTGTGTCTCTCTCTATAAATGTTTAAGAAATATATACTTTTCTTCTAAAAAGTATGCATTAAAATTGCTAAAACACAAATAATACAGTAAAGGTATTGATAATAATACAATAGATTTCTATTTCAAATAACATTTGACCAAATTAATGAGTAAAGGGTGCTAAAAATGGATATTTGATTCAAAACGACCTCCTTTTTTGAGTTCTAACAGGTTTGATTTCATTTCAAACCTATGTCCAATTACATTTCAATTTGATTTCCCTTCATTTTTTGATCTATTTAAAGAATGTGTGGTTATGAATGGTGATGTATTGTAGATTTGAGTCGACACTTACCTCAAGTATCTTGCATCGCTCTGAGTCACAGTGGCTGTCCTCGCACGGCTGAAACATCCCCAGAGTAACACAGTTCAGCAGGATCACCAGCATACTGGCCCTCTCGAACCACGTGGGAAGAAGCAGTCAAGGAAAATACGTGCACAATGGATACAGTCATAGACATAGCATATGTTTTGTAAAGAATAGAAATGAATGCCATTACTGAAGCCAAGATACAAGATCCAAGTTATTGGCA
>CAIGQV010017602.1:8148934-8172666 GCA_903798115.1 Danio jaintianensis | reverse complement strand
TATATATAAAAAATATTTATGCTTTTTAATTGCACTGTGAGACCTTGATGTTTCCTCCAACTTTTGATGTTGAAATGTTATATATATATCAAAAGGCTGAATAGCAGGGCTATCAATTTTCAATTAGTTTGAAGTAACATACTACCTACACTAAACCTAAGTCCTAAGAACACTTACATTTTTACATGAATGCGAATATCTGCATAAAGTTCATATGATGCAATGGGCCCATAACATGCACATATGTAGTGGAAAGGTTTTGGGTGTTCTGAATTAATAGGGGGAATGTCAGAGAAACATACATTCTCTAAAACAATACAATAATACATTACAACATAACAGCAAAGCCCCCAAGAATTCAGCCAACAAACACTGAGATACTGACAGCATATCTGCATTATGCTTGTTCAATTTGTAAATATGACTTGCAAACATAACCAAAAGAAAATCTTTAAAATCTAAAAGCACAAATGATGAAACACAATGATAATAACAGTACAGTTCATAGCAAAACACAAAATATATAAAGGAAACAGACAGACGAAGCAACAACTGCAAGATGCCAAAAGCAATAGACACCTCTGTTGAAAAAAAAACACTTAAGTGAGGAAGTGAAGTGAATAAAAAACACACTAAAAGAAAGAAAAAATAGAGTATGGAGTATGTTTTGACCTTAAACTTAATCAATAACAATACATTAAAAAGTGCAATTAGGTATTTATAAAGGCAACTGTCAATTTTCACAATAAAAAAAAAGACAACTATCACTGCAATTTTATCAATTTAGTACCAGTGAGAATTGGAAAAGCCACATTAGTTTTCACAATCATGCACTGAGGTGAAAGTGTTTTGACGTGAAGCAAGTCCTCATTAATTGATAATTGACTTTATAATTATATGTTGTGTGAATAGGAATAAAAATGATTGGTGTATTACTGCCTTTAGTGTTCATTTCAACCAGCAAATTGTATTTATAGGCATGTTGAATGCTGGTAGACGCATACAGTAAGAACTCATGCCACTAAGACAAGCAATAAAATTTCAAATAAAGTACAACTATTGCTAATTCATTGTTATCTCTTTAGAATCCAAATGGTGTCCCTTTTACACTATTATAATCCGTTTTAGAAAAGGTTAAACTGCAATAAATCACCACATTACTGTAAGCGACCGCATTTAGTTATTACAGCTTTAACAAATAACATTTGAAAGGCAAGAATCACTTTCTCTGTCACGAAAATGAGGTCGGTCCAGATAAACGTGTTACAGGGCCAATGGTGCTTTTGTCATTATGTTCGTCATTATTTTTCTTGATTTACTTGTGGGAAAATAAATGAGCCCAAGTTCCTTCATCCTTTTAGTGCACTGCTAGTAATTGATCACAGGGTCTGTAAATGTGTGGCTGGTTCCTCCGGTGCCACGTACCCATCCAGGGGTCGAGCTCGCACATTTACATCTAAATTAAATACAAGAATGCTAATGCCTATACAGGGTGCCGTCTGAGCAAAGTGGCACCAGACAGAAATCCGCTCATTTTTCACAATTACTGCCATCGGAGGGCCAGCGGGGACACTATTAAAGCCTCCAAAACAACATAAGAGGATGCGCCACCAGACAGGAAAGTTTCCCGCCAGCAGAAACTCTGATCATGGTCAACAATATTGTCCTCCGGCATCATAACTGAATAAGGAAACTATGCAACACATTAGACGTCAAGAAACGGGTTTACAGTGGGCCTTTTATGTGATCACACTTTCACAATAGCGTCATGAAATAACCAGCCTCGGTGCTCTGTATAGATATATGAGAAGAAGTCATAAAGTTCAATAATGTATCTCTCGACACATTCTTTGCTTAGTGAAATAATTTCTGGTGTAATGGCTTGACACTGGTGTTACACTATTTTACAGTTCTTGACCATAATGAACGTCTCCAGTTGCATAAAGGAGCTCAGGCTGTAATGTATTCTGCATGAATAATGTAAACAGACAGAATGTGTCTTATTCCACCAGAAAGGCGGAAGACTAATTACAAGCTGCTAACTTCTCTCCGGCATCATTGATCTATATACACTGAACTAGAGACGGAAGCGAGAGTCATTCGAACTGAAATTTGCAAACTACGAGGAAAACTCTGTTAAAAATGTTGAGTCAAAAATTATGATATACAACACTGTTTAAATAAAGCATGCAAGTACACCATTGCTCACAAGTTTTAGGGTTAGAATAAGTTCTACATTGATAACAAAAATAAATGTAACTGCATTTATAAAATATCATTTCCTTTTAAAATTCAGTCCCACTTTATATTAAGTACTTACATCAAAAAATAAGTACAATGTACTTATTGTGTTCATATAGTATTGCACAACACTTCTGGGGCTCTTGAAGTGGGATAAAGGTAAGGTTAGGGACAGGTCTGGGGGTATGAGTAAGTTTAAGGTTGGGTTAAGGTAAGAGATAGGTGTAATTATAAATGTAATTACAAAAAAATATTATCACAAGCGTTATAATCAAAAGCAAATCATTTTTAACCTATCAGTACAATGTAAAAACATGTTTGTGAAAAACAAGTACTGTACTAAATTATTAACTTAAATGTAAGTAAAAGTAATCACTCAATCTACTTGAAAAATGCTTGTAAACTTTACTAATTTTGGCAAATTTGTAGACTTTACTTGGTTTTACTGTGTAAAGTGAACTTTAACGTGGATCCAGAAGATAAACTAAAGAACTGTAGTAAACTTGACTGAAGTTTATCAAGCAAGTTTGACTTAAGGTTGGAGCCATGCAGTACCGCACTTTGGTCAGCAGGTGGAGAAAGATCTGCACATGCGCAGAAGGTGCATTCACTCGTTGACATTTGAACGGGGATTCAAACTGGCGATTTCACAATGCAAACTGAGAAAACAAGCGAACATTTTGCATTTTGTGGACACACAGGTGAGATGTTTTATGCATGTATATTATAAAGGTTAATCAAAATAGGATGTGTTTTGTGTATTATGTCATAGGGGGGCAGTCGTGGCCTGGTGGTTAGAGTGTTGGACTCGTGATCCGAAGGTTGCTGGTTCGATACTCGGTACCAGCGGGAATTGGGGGTGGGGGGAGTGAATGACCAGCACTCTCCACCACCCTCAATACCACGACTGAGGTGAGTCCCTTGAGCAAGGCACCGTTCCCCCCAACTGCTCCCCGGGCGCCGCAGCATGGCTGCCCACTGCTCCGGGTGTGTGTTCACTAACTGTGTGTGTGCACTTGGATGGGTTAAATGCAGAGCACAAATTCCAAGTATGGGACACCATACTTGGCCACACTACACTTCACTTCACTTCACTTCATAAAGTTGGCATTTTCCTCGTGTGGTGTTCAGGTTATTGCTAATGTTTCACTCGGTTGTGGTGTTTTATATACCTGTTTAACATTAATAACGTTGAAATTCCATCACAAAAAGATCTGAGATACATTAAATTGCAATTTTAGGTAGGAGTTTGGAAGAGTTTCTTCATTGATGTGTTAAACTTATAACAAGTGAACTTACAAATTGTGTTGCATGTTCTTATTTATTGGCAGATGTTAAATTTAAAGTTTTGGAAAGCCCAGATAAAACTTGATAATGAGTATATCTGACACTGTCATCCAAAGTTGTAAGTATTCTTTATATTATATTATATTATTTTATATTATATTATATTATTACCAGTACTGTTTTTGGTGACTTTTTTTCTTACAGTTTGGCTTATTGTATCTACATGTGGCTGTGCAGAGATTGTAGCTCATCTAACATCCAGATCGGAGCTTTTAAAACACTTGAAGTTGGTACATGGACACTGTCTGCAAACTAGCGGTACTTAAATCACATTTCAGTACGTATCTTGGTTTTTAACTCACAGTTTGGTTCAGTTTTACTACAGTTAGGGGAAATAAATCAAAATTTTAAAATAGCTTATTATTATTATTATTATTAGGATTATTATTATTAACATTTGTGTTCAAAAAATGTTCAAATGTCTGGTTAGTTTGTATGTAAAAAAAAAAAAATAAATCATCTCCAATAAAGTCATTTTCAAGTACATACAATATATAAACAATAATAAGCTAAAATAGTATAAAGTAATATGAATTCTACATACTATTGAAATGCATTGAAATTAGGGTGATATGGACAGATGGACATCTTTTTTTTTTTCTTTTTTTTTACTTTGCTGTATTTTGCATCTTGTTATTCTAAATTATGAAATTATGTACTTAAGAAATAATTCTATTGGTAATTGTTTTTGTTTTGTTTTTTCTTGTTCTTAGGACTTATGTTGAACAATCTCTAATTTCGATGTGCAACACCACCCTGTCCCCGAAACCATCTCATCATATACGAGAGGCAGATGCTACAGACCATTGTGAAGGTGTTAGAATCATCATTGAAGGCATCCCAATACTTTAATTTGGACAATGTGGCAATAGCGCTGGTAAAGGAATGCTATTCGTGGTGCTGTATATTAACCTATGCCCTGTCATGTATTTATCAGCAGCCAACCTGATGATTTTTATCTATTTGTTTATATTAGGTATCTGTAGAATTTAGTAGGATCACACCATTGGATCAGGTAGGTTTTCTCAATTCATTGTCGTTTTAAACAGTAATTTGTAAGAGATTCATGTCATGCTCATTGTGCATTCCAAAGTCAATGATTAATTCCTTTTCTTAAGCTTCAAATGTCACATGGAATTGAGAAGAAGCGAATGAAGAAGCGAAACTTGCCATTCCTCAGTGGTTCTTGATAATGCTACTTTAAATGTTAGTATATAGCAAATAATCTTAAAACTAAAATCCTAACTAAAGCTTTTTTTCACATTGTTTAGAATGTCACCATCATAAGAAAATGTAAATGCATCCTGAAAGCCCTTGCTGTCTACTTGAAGACCCTCCAAAACTCATAAAGGAGTACATTTTACATTTTATTTAAATATTGAATTAAACAAAACTCCTTTCACCCTTGATCTAATGGTAATTGTTTATTTTGTACTTGATCTTGATCTTAGGATGTTGAACATGATGAAGCCCTAACTTTGCTGTACAACACCACCCGAGAAAACCATCTCGTCATATAGGAAGAGGCAGATACTACAGACCATTGTGAAGGTGTTGGAATCATCACTGAAGGCATCCAAAAACTTGGACAATGTGGCAAATGCATGTTTTTTTATCCTTGTCATGATTTACGCATTGAACTTCAACTTTCCCACAAAACCCGAGGTACTCTTTTGAAGTATTTCAAAAACATTTTATGGGGCTAGACGCAAATAATCTGTCAGACAAAGTCCATAACCTAAAAAGACTATTTCTGTAAATACTGTAACTTGATGTCAAGACCAAGAGGCAGGAGTTCTGCTTTCTTTTTTAATGTTGAACAGTTGCTGTACTTTTGTTTCAGTACTGACTGCTACGTTTTTCTTGCTTTGAATAACTGATGCATGGTCAGCTATATGTGTAGTCTTTAGATCTTGTGCAAGTAACTTTTGCTGGAATAAATGTTGCTGGATGAAGGGAAAATTAAAAAAAATGGAACTTGATTTTTTTTTTAGGATGAAGGTGACTACACCTTTTGTAATAAATGAGCTTAATTAACTTGCATTAAAACTAAATCAAGAATGTTAAATAGACTCGACTCATCATAATTGCATTAACTATGTAATTAGCATAAGTTTACTTAAATATTGTTACTTAAATGCAACCTAACTCTGTTATGTGGAACCTTCTTGTTGTGAGGCGACAGCGCTACCCACTGTGCCGCCACGCCGCCCTATTTAAGTATATATTAACATATTTTGAAGTAAACCACTGAAGCATGTGGCATATATTGTATTAGCAGAGGTGTAACAGATCCCAGTTGATCAGTGGATACCTGTGACCTGTTTTAATTGCAAAGTTTAGTGCAAGTGCTTTTAAACCACTCCTGCAAACAAAGTCTACAAAGAGAACTCCATTCACTACTCGAGCACTGATTTATTCGAACACTCTCTGAGATTGTCTGTACTGACGCAGTGTGTGAATACCAAATTAAGTTCTTTCACATCTTCTTAATCTTGAAAGAACATATGCAGATACATTTATCAAAATTCCTGTCAGAATGTAGAATTTCACTCTACTTAAAACTATAACAGGAGCAGAACTGTGAGTCATTTGTTGCACCACTTCTTACAACAGTTCTCTGGAATACAATCTGATTGGTCACTTGCTGGTTTTCACCATCTAAATGTTTTGCATAATGATCAATAGACTGTAAATTGACAATTGCAAATCAACCGCATTTCCTAATTAATGGCATCTCATTTTACACATTGTATAATATTATAAAGCAAGCAACAGTATTTTCCTGTCTGTCTTGATTCTATCTCTACATAGACACTCCCAAACAAAACTTATGCAAAGATTGAGATAAGGAAATTGCCAGGTGCATTTCAGTGAAAACAACC
Source organism: Danio jaintianensis (assembly GCA_903798115.1). NCBI lineage: Eukaryota > Metazoa > Chordata > Actinopteri > Cypriniformes > Danionidae > Danio > Danio jaintianensis. The sequence goes on along the minus strand of CAIGQV010017602.1, from coordinate 8,166,193 downwards.
AACCCACCACATGACACATTGTCCAGCAGGTTGTCAAAAGCTCTTTCTAAAGTTGTCTGCTTGTATGCCAGTTTTAAAAAAAATCTATAGCAACCAAAACAATATACTGTATATAAAAACAGCAGCAGAGCCATTGGCAATGTTTAAATGCCCTACGGATTTTAAGGGTTAATGAATGCAGCAAGTCACAGACACTGCAAGTGTTTTCTTTGGCAGGGAACAGTAATAAAAGACGAAATGGAGAGAGTCGTGTGGACAGCAATATCCAGACAAGCCCCTATAAACAATAAATGAGAACACTGAACACGTGCTTATGAATTATTTCATAAAGTGTGGCTTTAATTTGGAAAAACAAAGCCGAACGGGTAGAATGTGAAGTGAGAAGGGAGTTTAAAAATGCTGTGTGATCCGTAACGGTTATCTCAGTGCTTTTGAAACACTCTCAGCGGGCCGTGGCACACATACAGATAATTTCCAGCGAGCAGACACGCGTTTTCCCTCACGTGGACCCACTTCACCAGGGCAAGTGTAGGTGGGTTTCACTCACAGGCAACGGTGAGATCAAAACCTCATCAACTCTTAATGTTGTGTTTATGTGGAGCCCAATTCCCACATGAGGCTGCCTTCATGCTCTGAAAAGCTTCACTTTCACTCTTCTGACAGGCTAGAGAAGTAACAAGGCATAAAAGTATGCCGCGCGAATGTTTGTGTGTGCGATTCTGCAGTTTTCCAGGCAGATTTTGCAGACTAATGCTAGCAAACACACCTTAAAGAGTGACAGAGGTGGGCTGAATATGCAACAAGCACCGGTTTTGTCAAGCTCCTGGACTCGGGTATAAACTTACTTTATGCCAAGTGCTGAATAAATGAGAGGATGCAGAACTATTGGGACATTCTGCTAAAAGGAAACTCAGTTGAATAATAAACCGAAAGATATCCGTTTTTACCATTAGTCTAAACAGACCAACAATATCTATAATGCACATACTGTAGTATTTTATATGCCAATTCCAGACCATCTGTTCAATCATTTCCAGTCTTCGCATTTATATCCTTCTTCTAAATGTGTTCATGCAGGCACTTTAATGTTTAGTGGCCCTTTCTGCGGGGTCTCAGGAGCCTATATGGATGAATGCCATGACTGGCTAATAGCCGTATTTCATCCGTCCTATGTTTAATTCAAGGCTTCTGGCATTAGCTATGTTTCATCCCAGGCTCTTACATTCTCCAGTGTCACACGTCCTGACATGGTCCTGTTCTGGGACCCTCTCAGGATTAAGTCTTCTGGTGCCACTGTGCTAAAATGCTCAGTCTGTTCCAATGAAAGAACCCCCTCCCATACTATGATGCCATTAGTACCCTTATTAGCAAAAGGGTACTTTGCTTTGCATTCTGAAAATAACTGAGTGGGTTTTAAGTCATTGCAAAACATGGCTAAACTATCAACTAATACGTCAGCAAACATGTTTCAGTTATTTCTATAATGGCAGAGCTGAGGTAATCATGCCCATTTAAACATTGTCATGGATGGATGGATGCATGGATAGACAGATGGGTGGATGCATGGAGGAACATGAAGGAATTTAAAAAGGAATGAAGAAATCAAAACAGGAAAAAATGAATGAAAAAAAGGAATGTGTGAAGAATGGAAGGAAGGATTGAATGAACATACAAATGAATGGATGAGGAATCAAAAAGGGGCAAGGCAATTAAGGATGCAATGCTAACATTAATTAATAAATTAAGAAATGCATACATTAAATAAAGAAACAAATAAATGTCTAAAAAAGTGCAAATAAACAAATGTATTATAAAAAATGTACTTATCAAAACTACATTTTTAAAAAATGTTTCCCCAGTTTGAGAAATCCATAAAATGCTTCAATGCATAATGCATAAAAATAATATAATAATTTGATGTAGACAACTTAGCCAACTTAGCAAAATCCCACATCTACAATGGCAGACATGGACCAAAAACCACTTCAGTCAATATTTCAGAGACATGAAGCTCACATCTGACACATCCTCGTTCCTCAAACAACCCCATCTGTCAGACTTTTGCGATGTAAAAGACTAAAGCTGTGAAAAAAAAAGAACCGGAATGTGATTCTAAGGACTTGGGAATGAGTCTATGGGGAACGTGAATGTTTTCATGCCACACAAGCTCCTTTCTCAAGTGCACTTAAAGTGTAACTGTAAAGTTAGTTGCATTCCTCTAGGGTGAACAGAAGAGAGTTTGAGGTAAAGCTCACCCTGACCTCTTTTAAAGGGACAGTTCAGACTCAAATTAAAACTGTTGTAGTTTTCTAAAACCAGACATAGAGTGTATTTAAAAAGTGTATTGTTGAGTTTTTATACGATACTGGTGTCAAATTCGGTATTAGCCACCAGCTAGCTCTCTGCAACTCTCACATGGTCACCCACTAAAGCTAAGCAGGGCTGCGCCCAGTCAGTACCTGAATGGGAGACCACATGGGAAAGCTAGGTTGCTGCCGGAAGTGGTGTTAGTGAAACCAGCAGGGGCACTCAACCTGTGGTCTGTGTGGGTCCTAATGCCCCAGTATACAGATGGGGACTCTATACTGCTTAGTGAGCGCCGTCTTTCGGATGAGACGTTAAACTGAGGTCCTGACTTTCTGTGGTCGTTAAAAATCCCAGGATGTCATTCGAAAAATCATAGGGGTTTAACCCTGGCATCCTGGCCTCTGTTTATCAGGGCCTCCTAATCATCCCCATATCATAATTGGCTTCATCAATCAACTGGGTCTCCTCTCCACCAATCAGCTGGTGTCTGGTGCAATATGGCTGCCGTCGCAGTGCTGCACACTGTTGGTGGATGAGGAGCTTCCCCCCAAAAATGTATAAATGTAAGGAATTATTATAAATCAAAACTTTTAAAAAGGTACCTTAAAAAATGTATGTTGAATGACATTGTAGGATAAAAGATAAAAATGAATATGTAAATATATAAATGTGTATTTTGGTATTTGCTTATGTTTTATAAGTACATTTATATCCGAACATAACACTAAATAACAACTACAGTAATAATAACAGCAAAGTAGCAAGTATTCTTAGTATGCAACAATCCAACTTCTAATTTCAGCAATTATTTTGTATAAAAATTACCATTTTTGTGTTCTCTGGCTAAAAAAAAACAACATCTCCTGACTTACAGCATGAACTTTCGAACTAATATTGCAAAATAAGCTTTAGCAATTTACATATGAACATGAAAGGGGAAAACAAAAACAATCGATAAGCATAAAGAAATCATTTCTGCTCTGACAGTCATAAAACTTTGCTGAACTCAGTGAATTTGTTAGTACTATTTTTTTTTCTTCCTTCAAACCATATTTATGATTTCAGACAGCAGAGTATAAATCCCATCTCACCAGCACACTTCAAGATAATGTCCAAGAATTACAACATTAGGTGGTTTTAGTGTCTGTCCTAATGCATTCAACCATCTGGTCATTTACACTACAAAAGCAATCCGGTCAAATGTGTTTTTGACTACCCTGTTTACCACTGGATTTAGTGTTGTCTACTTGTGTTCGAATGGACAAAAATGCAGGTGTAAACAGGGCCAAAGAGTCTCATCTAGTGCACACGACCTCTTGCTTTGCTCAATGTTAACAATTAGTCTCGCATGATCTCCCAGATAAACACACATCAGCAGGGCTGTAGAGCAGAGAATTACAATATGAAATCAAAGCGGAAAAAACAAGAATAAGAGATGTATGAACAATTATCAAGCAGATGGAGGTAAGTAGATTTTTTGCCATCTCTTACAGCTCTGCATTAATGCATGATGAGCCTCTTAGCAAGCGACAATTACTTCAACTTTTGTACCAATATATAAAGCAAAACATCATAATTCATTTAATTATGGGTTCTGAGACACTAAATGCCACTTATTAAACTTCGCTAATTAATCTAGTGAAAAAGACAAACATTTTCTATGCACTGCATCTTCAGAGGCCGCCATCCAAAAAAGCTTTTGCCAGGTTTAGTTTTTAATCGAATGTTTAAAAGCAAAATGAAAAACCCTCTGAAGCAATTTAAAGACCAGATGGCCATAAAAAAAATTTTGATTTCATTGGCATCTTCTCCTTCGAGTCAACGTCCTGCAAGTGGCAGTTTTGCTATGAGATCAGGAGTCTCTAAGGATAGGTGAGGAAGGAATCTTGACAAAAAGGGGACATTTAACGGCAGAAGTGCTAAAAGAGCCACTCATTCTCCACAAGGGAGCTGCTTAAAGTTGAAAAGTTTGCAAGTCACTTTTGCTTGTCTGTTAAGTGTAAAAAAATCCTCTAAAAATAAAGAGTGAACTTCCACGATGAGGTAAAGCAAGGTTCAAAATTAGAAACTCACTGTGGGACACAAAAACAACACACTGTTCCAACCAAAACACATGGATAAACATGCATTGCTGAAGAGGTGAAACGGTCAAGATCTGAAAACGCTTTGTGGGTTTGTTAGTCGGCTGTGATATCCAAGCGTGTAGTATAAAAAGTATGTCTGGGCTATTTGTTTTTTTGCCGTAAGGATAAATGGATATCTGTATATTTATGAACTTTAAAAGGACAGATTTTCTTTTTATTCTTCAATCAAAGGAAACATTGCTTTTATCAAAAAGCCATTGTCACCAATTAGATTCAAAACTAAACAACCAAACCAAACAAAAAGAGCACAAAGTTTTCTCATTAAGTGAATGCAAAGAACACTTTTTCTATATATAAAATTTCCAACGCTATCTCACAGCAATTTGTAACTTTTTGATTTAGTGGCTAATTTGTATGAATTCATAAGATCTCATTCGTACAATTTAGTACGATTTGCTTATCTCCAATGACGGTTGTGTTTAGGGGTGGGGTTTGGTGCCACGCCTCCTTTTAAAATCATACATTTTTGTATGACTGAACTCGTACAAACTAGCCACTAAACTGACAAAACGTAAAATAGTTACGTTCCTCATGAGATCAGGCTGAAAATTTCACATAAAAATATCAGGTATACCTGTTCAACTGCAAGTTCACAAAGATATCCAATCACATGACTTAAAGCAGATCTAATTTGACACCAACATCCCTCATTTTGCCTACACATAAAAACCTAAATATCTCAATAGTGCCTTATTTTACAGTTCTGTACATAACATGTGCTTATCATAATTACAAATTGGGTTATAACTACTTTCACTAAATGTTAACCTGAAACCATGTAGTTACTGTACCTCATGTAACCCAGTACTTTTTTAGATAAGAGCATTGTAAGTACACATACTCACTTTCCTTTGGCTTATTTCCAACTTTTTCCTAATTCAACTAAACCGCATAACTTTGGATTGTAGGGGGAACTGAGATATATCTATTTTGCTAAAGGCATAGATTCATTAAATAGATTACTGATTCACTGGAATTTTGAATTCAGAGATGCAATCAATAACAGCAAGTAAGTAAAACAAATAAATGCTCAAATGCTTGAAAACTGTGCACTCAAAAAAATGAATCATGATGAAGTTTATCATTAATTGTTTGTAACCTTTTGCTTTTATTTCATTTGTCAGTTTTAAATGTATGTTGTCAGATTCCTTAGAATCAATCTAAAGATGTTTAAATAATACTAATACTATTAGATTTAAACAGTTAAAATATATGAATATGGTATAAGTATATCTAGCTGTGGACAAAGCCAGATCCAATTAGATAAATTCTATGAGATTGGTTTATTTAATATTCGGGGGCATAATTGACGCAGCTCCCTTCTCCACACAATAAATTAATTAATAAGAAGCATTTAAAACACATTGGATATATTGATATTGTTACATAAATCTTGTTCTTCATTGTTTCATTTATGTTTAACTAACAAACATCAATCACATACAGTTTATTAGTTCAGTTATGTTAAACGTATGTAATCCAAATGGATGGAAATGATATATGCAATCAGAATTAATCAATCTTACTTGTTAGGCCTAAATATTTTTTTGAGTGCGAGATATGGATTATAAAAGATACATTCCTAGGAAAATTTATGACCAAATAAAAAGGCCATTAAAATCCCTGCCATGTGTGCTTCCTAATTTTATACTGCCAGCAAAATCAATGTGAATCTTCTATATCTCACCCATCCTTATTAACAGCTCATAGAAATACTTAAATCAAATCAGCTGTTTCAGAATGCATTTAGACATGTACTATATGCCCAAATAAATGAGTTTATCCATCACCAGGCAAGCCAGGCAAATTTAAGAATCAAAGAGCCATGACATGGAGTTAAAAGGGGAATAAGGAATAATTGGAATTGCCAAACATTTCACACAGTTAGAGGCTGTAGATGCTGAAAGCCAAGCATGTTGTGCCAAGAGACAACGATTTTCTGCCGCAGAGTATTAGCTTGTTCATTCGCTCAATTACTGCCCTGTTCGTAGTGTGCAGTACTTCAATGTGTCTCTGTCTTTTCTCTATCTGCCTCAGACTCTGAGCGTTGAGTCCACTTAGTCCAACAAAGATGAATGAGACACTAGAGCCCCCATTACTACCCTCCAGTCGGTTCTAACCTCCCCTTTCTTTCCTGCAGATGTTTTAAAACCCCCACAGATACTGACATGTGCTGATATTACAGACATTTACAGTGACTGCATTACTGAAGAGAATTTCAATTACTTTCAATTGTCAAAATATACCCTAACTTTCATTTATAATTGAATAATTGTCAACGTGTCTGCGTGGGTTTCCTCCGGGTTCCCCCACAGTCCAAAGACATTTGCAATAGGTGAATTGAATAAACTTAATTGGCTGGTGTGTATGAGTGTGTGTGTGTCAATGAGTGTGTATGGGTGTTTCCCAGTACTGGGTTGCGGCTGGAGAGGCATCCACTTCGTAAAACATATGCCAGAATAGTTGGCAATTCATTCCGCTGTGGCAATTTCTGAAATAAAGACTAAGCTGGAAGAAAATGGATGAATAAATGTCAACCGTTACCATCAAATGCTTATTTTAGTTTTAATTATACTAGTTAATTTTTTTATATTTTATAAGTAATTTTAAATTCATAATTTACAATTCAATGAAATTAAAATAAAAAAAACACAGTTGCTTCCAGGGGAACTGGTGCAAATTTAATTTTACAAAACTTGCTGGCGGAAACCACTGTAGCTGTTTTTTTCCATCCATAAACATGTAATAAATTGTTATATTATCTTGCATTCTCAGGTTGAAGTTTAAGAAGAAACTGTTCTGAGAGACCATTTAACCGAATAAATGTGACAATTGTGGCTCAAGCATTTCAGAATAACTAAAACAACTTGAGAAAATGTGCACTGAGATCCACTAGTTAGTTTAGTTGTACAATCACCATATTTGTTGGTACTTTACACTGTAAAAATGCTGGGTTCCACACAATTTCTTATTTAAGTGGATTAAACATAAAACAATTAAGTTGTCCCCTCAAAAAACTTATAAAATGTGTTGTTTCAACTAATTTTAAATAAGGAGTTTGAACAAGTGTCAAAAGTAATTTTTTAAGTGTACATAAGTACAAAATTGCATCTTAAATTATGACAAATGCCTTTTGGTGTTTCCATCCAGTATTTTACCATTCCCTCCTTCCCTCTAAATAAATAAATAAATAAGATAAAATATACAACAACAACATTATTATAAATGTGGATGAAATCAGTTAATGGACAATCATAAATCATGATTTCCAATTAAAAATACATTAAGTGAAATTTCACAAACTAATTTCGAGAGGAGCATGTGATATAATCGACTACAGCTGATCCTTATCGCTAATCATTAGCTAGCCTATCAGATCATTCCAAAACTACTATAAATATCTTGCCTAAACTTCATTCCCTATCTTCTTTTTTGGAAGATCTTCGTTTTTTGAAGACCGCTCTCGCTACAAAGCTTTTTACAGCATCGCACCACCAAACCCATCATTTGGAAAAGAACTGACAAACAATTTGGCGAGAGCCTCACTCTTCCCAAAAAAATCCAGCTGAAGCTCAGCGCCACCCAGCCTCACCAGGACTACAAATCAAGGCCGAAGCCCCCGCAAAAAACAGCTGGCCCACCTGCTCTTCTACAAGTCAACCACAACGCCGTCAAAGATCTTCCTCTCCTTCCAATTTATACCACCTCCTGCTCTTCCCATGCTCATCCTACGCATGCCTTCAACCCAATCTCCAGCAAGCTGACAGTCCACGAACTCCGTCAGAATCCCTCAGACATCAGAGATTTCGGCATCTGAGCCGTTGCATAAGCCGAACTCTAACAACAACCAAAGGAAGACAATAACCGAAGAAACTTACCCTTCAAGCCTCCCGTCCGTCCACAGATCCATATTCAACACTGCAAGAGTCCAAGCAATCAAATTCAGTAAAATACTTAGTCCATATCGCACTTATTTGTTGATAAACATCCACGGAATACAATGCTATCATTTCAAACTAGTATCCCGAACTACAAAATCTATAATGCGTTCGGGAGAGTAACGTACGTAAACATTACTACTATTTTAAAAAACAAAATGGCCGCCGACCTCTGCACTCTTGTGATTGATATGTCATTGAACCAATAGTTGGATCAAAGAAGTGCTACAAACCACCAACATCCAAGGAGCTTTCACAACGAGAAACAGTCCCGCCCTCTCTTTGACGTGAATGGACCAACTCAGTCGCAACGAGTAACAATTGAGCATGTTAAATATGAGTGTTTAAAGTATAGAGAAGAGAGAAAGGAATAATAGATATCCTAAGAGAAAGGTAAGGAAAATAAAAAAACATTGGATACTTACTGGGACATGAGTTCAACAGCGACAATGTAAGGTATAGGATTTTTACAGGGTTAGATAAACGCAGGTAATATAAATTTAAATAATGCAAATAAAATAAGTGCTCTATTTAAGTTCTGGAGATTAATGAGCTCAGCGTGGAGGGGGGAGGAGCTGAACACGCAGCGCCAACCGATTCCTGAGCTCAGAAAATCGTGAGATTGCAATTTTTGCAATGGCAAACAAGAACAACAGACTCTGTTTTCATAAGTACAGTAGAGAAGTGATATGCATGAAAATGCAGTTCGCCATTAACTGGACTTCGGCCAAATAAGCTTGTGATATTAATGTTAATATACTAAGCATAGTTATTTTTCACTACGATCAAAGTAGTCAAGTACTGATTAAATGAGACATTGTTTTTAAAGTCCAGGGTTTTGATGACATCATAGATTTAATTAAAAAAATATATATATATATATATATATAATAATAATAATAATAAATTTACATATTGAGTAAAAATCTGATTGTATCATGCCATAGCAACTCATGCGTCCATTCCATACACAAGGAGCGTCACGAGAGAGTTTACATGTGCAAGTTGGTCGGTGGTATAATGGCAAGGAAACGAGCAAACAACTTCCCGCTCGACAGTGACGAATCAGAGGAAGACATTTCTGACGAATGGAGTAATGTTTCATCCATTGACTCTGCAGTAGATACATTTGCATTTTAAGCAAATTTACAGGATCATTTAAGGGTTAAAACTCTACTACACTATCACTTCACTACACCGCATTCAAGAGGGACCTCCAGGATACTAGCCCATGCCACGCTCCATGCCCTCAGCCCACCATCTCTCTGCCAGAATAAGATCAACCCGGACTGTCAAATAAAACAGCAAGAAAGCCACGCCCCAACTGAACCACCCCCAGACTCCGCCAGAAATATTCCAGGATCACCCTCGCCACAACAGCACTGTCCAACAAACGGACATTCCCTTGGACAATAAAAAATAATAATAATAAAAATATATATAATAATAGTAATAATAATAATAATAATAATAATAATTAATAATAATAATAAATAAATGGCTGATTCTCTCTCTCTCTCTTACCTCCCTTTCAGGAAACTCAGCAGCTGGCTCCAGAAACAGAACTGCCTCCAACAACCATCCCTCCCTATTCAGATATTATACTCCCATGAGCCACCCCTTGCACAACACCTCCATCTCCCTCAGTCTACAAGCTGTTGCCCCTAGAACTCTCCATATCTCACAGCTTTTAACACATTCAAACCCTTCCAAAACCCTTACAACACACCATTTTCCAAGTTTCCCCACTCACTAATATATCCATTCAAATGCATTTCACCCATCACAAAGTTACCTATCCATTCATACAGACTGCATCCTTCATGCCATGTTTACCCTTCCATTTGGTGTCCTTAGATCATGGGTCTCGGGCTCGTTTCCTGGGGGGGGCCGCGGCCCTGTTCATGTACGGCTGGTGCAGCTGGTCGGGGTGTTCAGGAGTGGTCTTGGGCACCTGGATTGGTTGGGTCGGGCGTGTTAGTTCGGGGGCGGGGCTGTGGCCGTCGGACGTTGAATTTGAGACCTATGCCTTAGATGCTTAATCACCTTAGATGGTGCGAAATCACCATAACCTCTAATTTCAACATAAGAATACACTCTACCATCCCAGATCTAACCCTGTTTGATGAGGAAACAAATTCTTTCCTCATCAAACAAGTAAACACATCCATCACACAAGGACACTTCATTTATATATTTGGGACCCCTCCTCCACACTTTTAACATGTCTACATTCCAGGAAAACCCAAATCCCCGTCCCCCCCCCCCCCCCCCCCTTATTTTTAGATGGCACAAACCACCCAGTAACACACCTTTGATTCCAAAAACACCTCAAGCAGTCTTTCACCTTCAGGCTTCCAACACATACTCCAGTAACTCATTTAGAATAGGAGTTGCCATCACAATAGCACACTAGGACTCTCACAACAGCACATACAGATCATGGGGAGGTGGTTTTCCGAACGCCTTCAAAAGCCATCTCAAAGAAGCCCAAAAGACCCTCACCAGCCGACACCCTCCTTCTAGCACCCAAGGGGCAAGGGCACGACCTAGACACGCCGATTACTCAAGGGCGAGGGCATGACTCAGCCACATCACGCTATCAAGGGCAAGGGCATGACCCAGCCACATCGATTACCCAAGGGTGAGGGCATGACCCAGCCACTTTCTCCTCCCTTTCTTCCTTCCAGCTCTGAGCATCACTCATTTTCTCCCTTAACCACTCACCCAACTCCTGCAGGAGTTTTTCCCACCCAAGCCCCCCAGCCACCCCGCTCAGCCTTCCCACCGCTCTCAGGAGTCTCCATACCCTTCCCCCCTTCCCGACTCCTGTTAGAGCCAGCCTTTGATAGCTCATCTTACCCGAGCTGTGACTTCGAGCTTTGAGTCACGTCACTGACCCTTCCCTGGCCCCAGCTTCGCATACTTGTGCACACGTCAGCGCGTATGTGAATAATGTAGATATGCGTCTGTACATACCCACTTACGCAGACGCATGTCAGCATCATGCTGGCACCCCTAAGCTTCCCACGTCACCCTCTAGTAGGAGTCTTCACCGCCCACTTCCTTTTCCCCAACTTCTGCTAGAGCCACCCTTTGATACCTCAACTTCCCGAGCTGTGACTTTGAGCCTCGAGTCACGTCACTGGCCCCCCCCCCGGCCTTAGCTTCATGCATTTGATCGATTTTTTGCATGCGCATATATACCATCGAAATTGTGCGCATGCAGATATATTAATCATTTGTATATATATGTCCAAATACAACCCAGTATGCGGACATATATTTATTGCTGCCACTCCCAAGCTCTAGCCCCCGCAGGGGCGGTCCTCGAGCACCTACTCCGGCAGGAGCCCCCACCCATTCACCCTCAAAACCCGACTCCTGCCAGAGACAGCCTTTGATAGCTCAACGTGCCCGAGCTGTGACTTCGAGCTTCGAGTCACGTCACTGCCCCTCCCAGGCCCTAGGCTAACCCATCATATATATGTATATCTATATATTCTTATATAGATATACATTTATATACAGTGCCCCCGGGGATCTGCATCTCTCTTTTCTTCTTCCTTCCCAACCACTATATCCAGCAGCCGGATATAGTACCTCTTTCAGCCTTTTGGGGGGCGTTCTCCGAATACACGGCTGCTGTCTCGAGTTAATAGCACTTCGGGGGGCTTTTAAGAAATACCTGATCTCGTATTCCTCCTAATGCTCATTGACCAGGTCGGGAACCTTAGGTTCATCTATCTCCGAGCTCAGGGTTCTCTCCCGGGACAGCATGCCAAACCTGCTATCATAGTCGATCATTATCTAAGTGTGAACTCTTGAAAATAATATTAATTATGCTTTTCTGTGGAAAATATTAATGTATTTTTTAATGTATTCATTTGTATAAAATTATACAAATTAAAAGTGTTTTAATGATATTTATAACATTAAATAAGTAGATTTGCTTAATTTTTCCTTCACTCATACAGGATACACACGTACAAACATACACACACATGCTGAGCAGTCTATCAAACTATTAACTTATCGGTTGTGCTGTTTTTTCTGATGCATTGCACCCTGTGATGGCTGTGAGCCTTGCTTTGACACCTGACATGGGTTTTATAATTGTTCAGAATAACATGAAAGTGCACTCCTATATGCACATATCACTTTGAAGCAAAGGCCTGAATTAGCATTAGGAACTGATTTCCATGGCAGGATTATCTGCTTTGATGCAGCAGGAAAGACCAAAGTTCACACTTAAAGAAGGATTGCCAGGAACTCATTGTTTAAGTGCATTGCTCTACAACTGTCAGTCGCTTCTGTTTAAAAGGTGCTTTGATAATGATTAAATATGATTGGTGAAACGTTTGACAGTGCTTTTTTTTTTCTCATGCACCAAATATCTGGCTATACTCGATGTCTTAATCCTCAATGCATAGAGATTTTACCAGCAACATTATAAAATAAGTACTAATAATAATAATAATAATTCATTCATTCATTTTCTTTTCGGCTTAGTCCCTTTATTAATCTGGGGTCGCCACAGCGGAATGAACCACCAACTTATCCAGCATATGTTCTTTTTGTGAGGTCTTCTTGCTGTGAGGTGACAGCGCTATCCACTGCGCTTATTATTATTATAAATGATCAGCTTTGAAATGGCTGTGCTACTAAATAAATAAAACAAAAAACTTAAATAAAATAATAATTTGTTCAATAATTTAATAAACAATTACATAAATTTGGCTAATAAACATCCATAAATTTATTACTTAATTAGTTAATTGATGAATCCAAGAAATAAATGTAATTGGGCAACTCAGCACAGTTAAATAAATAAATAAATAATTTTGAGGTGCAAGTATAAATATTATATTATCATAAATAAACTGATTAGGTATTTATTTAATGGGGAACTATTTTTACAAAAATAAATGAATTATCTTACATCACTGATGGCATGATTATCAATCAATATTAGTGACTTGACTCAATTAAATAACAAATAGCCTTATTAATTCAGTTATTTACATCAGTTATCTTCATACACACAATATATAAAAAAAACAATCATCCATCCTCCCGATGCTTACATATTTAAACATGAAATGTCTGAGGAAACGGTTAACTTCTGATAAGATAGGGCTACAATGTTAAGTCTTAAGACCTTAGTGTTGATTTTGCTATGAACCAATAAACTGGTTGCTATACTGTTCTAATGCCAGTCATCAAAACAGTAATTGAGACATTATTCTGCTGAACTATGAGTCTTCATGATGAAAGCCAAGGTTGCCTAGCAACAGACATTTCAGAGCACAAAGGAGCAGAGGTGTTTCCTGGCTCGAGTGAGTTTTCCACTGCCACAATGGGAAATGTAATATACATACAGCTAATCGCATGCAAGTGTAGACCCCAGGATGATGCTAAAAGTGGGAATTAAGTAATGAGATTTAATTGATCTTAACTGCGCTTGGCAACTCTCATTCCCAGTCACACACATACAGCTCGATAATACTTGCACTATTGTTGTCAAAATGCTGGAATTTCCAAATTCAATGCAATACTTTGAAAAATAGATATAATATACACCATGCGGAAATATTGCCATTGCATTTAATCAAAATACAATATTTATCAATGTCTTAATTTCTTTATTTGCCAGTAGAAATACCATTGAGTATGGCTAAATGTTAAGACTTTACTGCTGGTCCAGTCAGGCAAGTTGTTTACATTTCTTTTCTTTTTTCTTGGTTCAATTGAAAAATAATAAATAAAGGAGTAAAATAATTGTTGTTTTTTATTTATTGCTTTGAACCATGTAAGATAACACTAATAAATTATTCCATGGATTCAAAGCAATTTCACAATTCTTTGATTCCATTTTCAATATTAGAGAAGATACAGCTAGCCTAGCTTCTATTCATGTAAACAATTTTTAAAGACAACTGAACAGTCAGTAATTAAACCCAATCAGAATCATGTTTATGGCCAAGTACTGTTCTAGGTATACATATGGGAAATTGGTCATGTGGAATACATTGGGGAAACAAAGACAACAGAAAAACAAGAATATAATAACCATTTTCAAATAAGGCAAGTAAAATCTATACAATGAGAGCAAAAAAAAAAAAAACATTTAGGAAGATAAAATACAAAAACAACCATAACTAAATGTGTGCAGTACATGTAATTTATATCAATTTATACTGTATATAATAAAAACAGTTATTTGTACAGTTATTTGTATAGCTCCTTCTATGGTCTCTGTTAATGCCCCTTTTACACACTTTGTTGAATAAAATCATTGAAGTGTGGATTGTATGCAAGTCCAGAACAGAAATTGTTTGGATTAAAAATAAATACAAATAAATAAATAAATAAATAATAATTAATTAATTAATTAAACAAAAACATGATTTAGTGCATCTCTACAATCAGAAATATTGTCAGGTATCAATATGTGGACAAGCAATATCGCATCATTTCAATTACCACCATTAATACATATATCGAAGTAGTGATATGACAACACTATCATAATCACACATCAATAACACAGCGCTTTAATTTTGATACAAAAAGCATTGGTCTGATGTCAAGTGAGAGTCCATAATGCTGTGTCTGTGTGTCTAATGGTGTTGGAATAGTGGCAAGGCCAATGGTTGTGATAGAGCAGGGTGGCATCTGCCTCTTGCCAATAGGGCCCCTGAGGCATGGAGACAATCAGGTCTTCCCACCCCTGCAACATAACCTCAGAGCCTCTGGCAGCCTGTCTCCAGGGCACAGGTGCTGACCGATAGGCCGTTACTGCACACCGGCTCACTAAAATACTGCTTTAGTGAATATTGAGTTTAAATGGAAAGCAATGTCTTGTCATAGAAAATTGATGTCTTTCATAGAAATAAGCACAGATTACTAGGGAACATTGGTTTGTGTTATGCAAGGTGTATTATACAAGAAAACAGCTTTTTTTTCCCCTAATAAAATATTTTAGCATTTTAGTGAATTTTGCAATAATTAGTTTGTGGGATAATACATATTTAATAAAAAAAAAAATCATAAAAAATGTAAATATAATTAAATAAAAATTAAATTAAATTAAATTAAGTAAAATAAAATAAATAAATGAAAAATGTAATTAAATAAAAATAAATAAATAAAATAAATCAATTAAAAATAAAAATAAATAAAATATATTATTATTATTATTATTATAGGTGTGACACTACATAAATATATTTATAAAAATAATTACATTCATAAATATACTAAAAATAATTTATTATCCACTTCATGTGTCAAAGAAAGAGAGAAAGAGAAAGAAAAAGAGATTTTTTTTAATAAAAACAATTAATCTCCAGTTCTTTACATGACTTTACACACATAAAAACTATATTTATAAGAGAGAAAAATCTAAAGAGATTTTACATAAATAAAAAAGAACAACAATGTCCAAAAATTATAAAAAAAAATCCAGAAATAAATTCAGAAAATGCTAAACTAATAAAAAACGATTTTAAATCATTAGATTTAAAAAGCAAATAATACAAATAAACAAATGTATTAAACAAATATTATGTTTTGTTCTGTATATCTACTGCATAACTAAAGTAGTATAATGTAATAATGTCTACTATATTATTACCCAGAGTAAACGTGTCTACCCTTAGACGTGTGAAGAAATATTATAATAAACAGGTATGGAACTGATTGGCTTTTGATCGATTTCCAGAAGGCAATGACGCCTAAATATACGAGCCAGTCTCACAATAGCAACGGAAATCTTTTATGGCATGAGAAGACCATCCATCAAGAAAATTGAGCTGAACGGTAATATGAACATTTCCCAAACGTGGTATCAGAGAAGATCAGTCTCCATCAGTTAGCAATGATCATGGTGATCGTCAGCGGTCATATTTTCATAAGCAGATGATTATATCCCCCCTTTCATTACAGTAAATGGATGAAGATTTACAAAATGTGCCACTTCGTGGAAGACGTGTTTATGAATACAAGAAGACGTGATTCAGCTTTCAAACAAAACATTACCGAACGCAGTTAACATCTTCCCATTTTAAAGCTTTTACTATTAAGCAAGCTCGTCTGTATTAAGCAATCATGACCCACAGCACCATCTGCACCCTGAGGTAAATGACAGATGCTGAAAAATAGGATCTGCGGATGTTTATTCGCTTGTGCGTGATCAGGAATAGAACGAAAAATCCCCCCCTATGCTAAGGATAATGAATAAAAGATTCTAAAGCCAAAATACAGACGACATTTCATTAGGATCAGAGTGTCGACACAAAAGGAGCATGGGGCTATTTTTACATCGCAGAGCAAACAACAAACGGTAAGATAGCAAACTGGTCCCAGTTCATTGGGCTGCTTCCTCTTTAAGATGCCCCCCAGTATGCACAGTCTCTTCTCGCTGAGGTAAACGCAAACCCCTCAATTACAAAACAGAGGCTGGTCATAGACAAATCCATGCTAGATGACTGAATACAGTCACACACACACACGCGTGGCGCATTAGAGCCCGTCATGGATGTGCTTAATGCGCACAAATCCTCTTGAGTGTTACAATGCATCTTTCACTCAGCACAATAAATTGTGAAGGATTGCTTTGTGTTTGTGTTCAAGTCAATATGGAATCCAAATGCATGCTATTTAATTGATTATTGCATCATTTTGTCTATTGATCAACATCTGCTTATATCCATCGCCCTGTCATTTTGGATTTGTTTATCTTTCCTTAGTCATTTTGTATTTCTTTATTCATCTTATTCATTCTATACATCTACTTTCTCTCTATCATTCTATATCATTTCTATCTATCTATCTATCTATCTATCTATCTATCTATCTATCTATCT
>CAIGQV010017602.1:8118691-8143885 GCA_903798115.1 Danio jaintianensis | reverse complement strand
TTTATTTATTTATTTATTTATTTATTTATTTATTTATTTATTTATTTATGTTTTAATGTCATATCAGCAACATTGGATATATTCATGGCAAAACCTATACTAAATATACAAAATATAACATGCAGTCATATCGGTTTCTTAATAAACATTCATTGTACAAAAAACATACAAATAACAACACTGAAAATAGTCATATAAAAGCTTTTAGTTTGATTAATGCTAAATATTCTAAAATTCCTCCAGAAGACACCTTTTTAAACATTTCTCTTAAAATATTTCCTATAAAAACGAATAAAAACGTTCTATAATTTCATTTTAAAATAAACATTCTATTAAAATATGTTTTATCATCAAAATATTCTTACACAAGGCACAGATAGGTTTTTCTTCTCTTTTCAATAAATATGAGTGTGTAATTCTTGAGTGACCGATTCTACAACCTGATCATGTGTATTTTCAAAGTGGTATTATTTCTTTCATTTACAAATAGATTGAAACTGATGTCTGTATGCGTTTTGAAAATAAAATACGTATAAACTAGTGATTGGTCAATAGTTATTTTCTGGTCAGTGGATGGATGAGTAAAATGGTTAAAAACAGAAAGCAAGTGCTCACAAAATCAACTGGATCAAACGTGGTGGTAAACATCATGCTGGAGTTCACACTTGAGTCATCGTAATAAACTGAACAAATCCTAACATCTCCACTCGTGCTCGACTGTTTCCTTTTCCTTTAGCATACACACCAGAAGTCTTTTTCGACAGGAAAGGAACAGACTAAATAAACCTGAAATGTATCCTTTAATCCAAGGAATGGAATGGTGTATATGTGAAGCGCGGGCTATTCGCTGCCTTTGTTAAACATTAAACAGCAAAGTTCACGTTAACAACACTATTAACTCGGTCTCTCAGATCTGCAATGACGAAAGAGTAATTCCAGCAAACAGATGGAATCGGAACCATCTGGTTGACATGGAGCTTAATTTCAGAGACGCTCCTCTCACCACAAACAGTGATGGTTGGAGTGGGTGGTCCTTTGGAGTGAAGAGGGCCCGTGTCTGCTCGGGAGTCCTTTTACACCTTTCATATCACCCTGTTTGCATCTCTGTGAATCCAAGACCCTCGGTTTGCCCCTTACTCCTGTTAAGGACTGATCAAAAATAGCCCAGCCAATCTCCTGCTGTGTCATAACCCATCATTTCCTGAATACATGTTAGCCATGTATTTATAAATAAAACTTGACAAGGAATTGGCCTTTTTTTTCCTTTTCTTTTGCACCATCTTCTGGCTCCAATTGACTGCTGTGTGCACATGTAGGAGTACAAATAAACTACTGCATTTTTTTTAATGAATGACAACACTTAACTTGTGTTGTGAGGCAATCTCCTATGTCAAACAATATTCCTCAATGTAATCAGATTATTTAGTATTTAACCCCTTTAGGGACTGCAGAACTTTTTAGTTTTTAGGGTAATCCAGTTTCTTCAAGACTCAAAAACTTTCTGAAAACCTTAAGGGAGATGAATTCAAAATGTGGCGAGTTTTCCTGCACTTTAATATTCTCTGACAATTTTTTTTTTGCTTTTTTGCCAGTTTGAAGGCATGAATGCATCTAAAAACCTCTAATCCTCATTTCCTTTTCATCTCACTCAAGCACATTCACAGAGAGACCGTATTAAAAGCTCGTTTTAATAAATAGAAAATGCATGTAAACACATTGTGACTGGCCATGGCAGCACCGTTGGGTTTGACAGTATGTTTACACTTTGGAGAACTTGGTCTCTATTCATTTTCCGAGTTGTTAGGAGATCCAGTTTCTATGGTAATTGTAGCTCTTGTATCTAGACTCCTCCTGTTATTGAGGTGGTTTTGTTGTAGTTATACAGGCGTGCTATTATACTAGTTATACTAGTTATAATGCTAGTTATCCAGGGGGGGTCGGGGGGTGGGGGGTGGGGATACGTCCCCCTCACTTTTAGAGCCAGACCATTTAGAAACAGGTGATTAATAATTATATGAACGTAAACTTTTGGATCTCATTCAGCTGCCCCCCCCACTTTTAAAATGTCCACTACGCCCCTGGTCACACATGCATACTTCAAAGTGGAAAAATACCTGGTGGGACTTTGCATTGCAGCACAAGTAAGTTTACTGCAAAATGCATAGTAAAAAGTATGATTTACAGTACTCTATCATTTATACTTTCAACCTATTTAACAACCAACAAGAAAATTACTTTCTTTTACAATAACTTCTTGTCAAAGGCCCCTACTTTAGGTTTCTTTCCACAGTTACACAAACCAATATTTCATTCTTTAATTAACTTGTTTATTTAAAATGTCATTTTTAAAAACAACCTAATAAATAGGAATGAACCAAAATCAAAATACTGGGTCAACAATATTTTAATGATATTCAAATATTTATGGAGATATTTATATATAACCATTTAAATAAAAGTTATTTTGTAAGAATTTTCAGATTTAATAACTTAACTTTTTGATAACTTAAATTACACTTATAAAAAAAAACACACAAGCCAATAAAATAACCACATTTTATGACAGTCAAATATTATTGAAAGTGCATATTGCAGAGTAAAGAGCAGATTGTGACAATGTTATATGGCCGCACATGTTGCACATTTTCTGGCTGTTTTTCTTTTTTGGCTAAAAACCAAAAAATGCCATTTTCAGTCTCTGAAAATTCAGTGCATCCCTACTAATAAATGTGCTTCACTCACTTTCATATGAATAACCCAAGGTGCTGAAATTGCTGCAAGCACAAGAAGAACCCCAAAAAAAAACAGCTGGAATGCACTTTACATCCATAGAACCTGACAATAACTCCGCTGACGGCCACCATAACACTATCCTTAAAAGGGAACCACTGCGATCCAGGCTGCCAAAAAACCCTAAAGAGGCTAATGAGGAGAAAGCCACAGGAGATAGAGATGGAAGGAAAGAGAAAACAGACTGAAAGAAGATCAGCCAAGACAATATGCACAAAACATGCAATCTGGCACAACAATCCTGTGAGATTCAGGGCACCAGCGTGGAGTGGGCGAGGGGCGAGAACTCAGCATACACTTCTTTCTGTGATTAGAACATGAAAAGACATGATTCACCCAGGTGCGCTGAAAGAAGCAGCAACGTTAATATAGAGAGATGAGATGAAGAGCCAGAAAGCCAGAAGACTTCACTTGACCAAAGTATAAAGCTTTACGTTTAGCATAGCATCAGAGCGCAACAGTAAACAAACAATCAAAGAACTCTAATAGTTCATAGACCTGTTCAAATCTAATCCTGTCAAGTTTCAGAGTTCAAAAACAACTTGCATAAAAAGTTAAACATGTAGCTTTTAAGCTAGCTTTAGCTAACTACAGCATAACGATAGCCTCTGTGTGGTTAGCCACACATGGTAACTACTGTAGCTTATAGAGTAACTATAGCCTCCCAGTAACCAAGTAGCCCCAATTTGGTAGGATCTACAGTGGGCAAAATAAGTATTGAACATGTCATGTTTTTTTGTAAATATACTTCTAAATGAGCTGTGACATGAAATTGACTCAGATTTTGTTAAAAACCCAAACAATTTTAACATACAAAAATGTCATCAAATAAAATGACAAACTATTACTTGTGCAATAACAATAGAAGGACTACTAAAAAACATTTAATATTCATTCATTCATTCATTTTCCTTCGGCTTAGTCCATTTATTCATCAGGGGTCACCACAGCAGAATGAACCGCCAACTTATCCAGCATATGTTTTACACAGTACTAGGAAACGCATTTAATATTAATAGCTAATATTAATTTACACAATGACGAGGGGCAGGGTTGCTTGCCAACTACTGAGAGATTTCAACTGCTGTCTGGGCTTTCCATGCCTTTTTACCCCTTCCTCTCTTCATGTGTTCGGTACTTTTTCTCTGTGTCATTTCATTTTACTACACAACTTAATTTCTAAACTGAACAGTTTGTATGTATATCGATTACTTTGGTTGTTACTGATATCTGGTAAAAAATTCCACAGAACTTTTAGAAATATGTTTTCTGAGAAAAAACTTTGATGTATTCAATACTTTTTTTTTACCTGCTGCACATTTAATATGCTTGTGGTGACCTTATCACGTATTTGAAGAACACTACACATTTTACAAAAGTTTTGCAAGCTAAGAGGAGTTAAATGTAACTTTCACAACACTGATATAAGGACACATAAAAAAAAACAATTAAGAAAGGAGAGTTACATCCTGTAGAAAGGAATTTAATCATTGGTGGTCTATCCAGACAGCACATGTACTTTTAAATTAAGTTAATTAGCTAGCAAAGCTAAAGCAATTGCTAAATCCCTATGATGAGCCGCTCAACCGTGTCTACTCTCTGCAGACACACAGTCAGGTTTGTTCCATCATTCTCTGTTTCTGATGAATTTGTGGCAGGGTATTTAACAAAACACAACAACCAAACAAACACTATAGACAGTTGTGAATAACAACCAATTAACTACGAGGTAGGGAATGTATATCTCATGCATGATTTGAATAAACAGGGTTGTGCTTGGTATTCATACCAATAACAAAGAAATAATTTATGACAGAATGAGAATAATGAATGCCCTGCTTTATTCACAGAAATTTATCTCCCCAGGAAGAAGTCTGCGGGCATTTTGTCCCCTGGAGACTTTTGCTCACCTGAATGATCACAAATTATAGCATTTCAGAACAGCATTTTGAAATAAAAATCTTTTATAATAAGCCTTTACTGTTGCAATTTATAAATGTAATGTGTCCTTGCTGAATAAAAAAAACTATTTCCACTGACCACAAATATTAAACAAAACATGACAAATAAATAACGCAACATAATGTAATATAATGCAATATGACCACAGCAGCAGTTCTTGATACATTCAACGAGGTAACTCAATTGTAATATGTGATACACGCACATGAAGAGTTTGCATTTTTTATTGTCAAGAAAATGTTGGCAGCAGCTAAACTGAATGTGGACGTTTGCCACACGACATACATTCTGTGAAGATGCTGAAAGCCCATGGGTTTGCAACACATTTTTATTTATATGTTAGCCAGGGTGTGATCAATGCCAACCCTATTCAAGCATCTTGTATAAATGTCAAATAAAACCCCCATGGAAGGGCTGCACTGTTTCTATCAACATAATCATGAAACTGCTGAAGATAAACACACATTTAGGCATGCACATAAACACATATGTTGTGCACAATCATGGATACATGTTCAGTTGCACATAGACCAGGCTACAAATACACAGATGTACATCTATAAACAAAGTCCCCAGCATACAATTTACATGAATCAGATTTTCAGATGTAGCAAGTTTTCAAGAAGGCTTGTCCACATATATGTTAATACTTTTTCAAGCGTGATATATTTACCTTTGCCTTCATGGAAAACTGATTCTAAATACAGCGATACGCTGTCAAACGTGTTGAGAATCAATAATCAAATCATAATTATTCCCAGGCTTTTCACATCCATGTTTTCTGTTGCAATAGCACTGTTGGTCAGAAATGGAGTTCATTAGAGAAACAGACACAAGTGTGACAGGCTCTTTTCACTGTATGGTATCCATCTGCGATACAAAACAGCAGATACCCTTCCTAAAGTTGCATATTTTAACTCATTAAGCATTTGTACTGTTGTTTATATTTTATATTCTATAAGACTGTATTATTAAAATGAATAAAAGTTAAATATAATTTTTTATATTATTATATTTTGACAACTTTTTTATACTGTAAAAAAAACTGTATTATAAACACAACAAAATTGATTATAATTCAGACAGTTTAAGAAAGCAGAAGTGAATCGAATAATTTAATGTGAACAAAACATTAAAAACATGAATATATTAATAAAATAGAGTATATTTCAGTAATATCTGAAGTGCAAACATTAAATTAAGGCATCATTTTGTGGAATCCCTAGCATCCCCTTGTGGCTCTCTAAGAGTCCCTGGACAAGTTTGAAAACCCCTGACAAACAACAAACTGTCAGGTAAAAAAAAAAAAAGCTGAGCTTCTGCTGCCAGAACCAGCGATCAATTGTCATTTGCATTTGGCCCATTCTTATTAGGCCCTAGTATCTGACCTGTCTCAACTGGGATGTTTTTTTTTTCCTCTTTAAGAATCCAACAGCTTAATATTGACTGCCATTTAATTTTAGAGCATCCAAAACTCAACCACAGGACAAAAGTGACCCTTTTAATACTGACAACAGATGTGGCCAACAATATGCATGTTTATGAGCTTAAAGAATGTCTATATGTCAATCAATGTAGGTTTGGCCAGTTTAGGTAAAAAAGATACAGTCAGGAACACTTATCTTATCACAGTTTTTGGTCTTTGCCCCAACATTGCCCTTTTAAAGGCAGATAAAAGCATCCACCTCCTGGGAGCAGAGAACACAATATTACTGCAAACTGCCCCCAGAGATCACACGTAACATAGCAAGCCTCTCTGTG
Source organism: Danio jaintianensis (assembly GCA_903798115.1). Classification (NCBI taxonomy): domain Eukaryota; kingdom Metazoa; phylum Chordata; class Actinopteri; order Cypriniformes; family Danionidae; genus Danio; species Danio jaintianensis. The sequence continues at coordinate 8,137,372 of CAIGQV010017602.1, read as the reverse complement.
GTCAATATTTACAGAAAGCCTTGAATTCCAGTCAACATCTTGAGGAACATCTGCTAACAACTGACAAGCAATATGAGAAATTATGCGATGCTATTAGCTTTTTTTAGCACCACCATGTTTTTTCCCTATATGAAAACATTTTAATACATATACATTTTGCGATCATTGAGATTTTAGTGGTGCTTGATAAAATGCAAATTCTTGTGCTACAGTCATTAAAGTATAGCTAAAGTCAGGAGAGAAAGAAAAAAATTAATTAGCAAAAAAGTACAGACCTGAGGCAAATTCCAAAAAGTCACTAAAATCATTCAAAACATATTAGCAACATATTAAAAAACAATCCAGAACACATTAGTAACATGCTAAAACTATCCAGTGAACATGCTAAAAGCATGATAAAAATGCTAAATTGTGTTCTAAATTGTGAAATTTAAAATAGGGAATTCATCTGAATAGTTTAAAACAAAAACAATTATCTGTAAAACACTAACAGCCAATGAACTGTTACTGGCAGATTATTCGTTAAAAAAGATTTCATAAAAAATAAGCTGGTCTGTGCATTTCCTCTTTTCCAAAAACCATTATTTGACAGTTACAGTATCATTATCACTATCTCTAGCCAATTTTAAAAGGTGTCCCAACACATTTTAACAGCATGAAACATACAGAGTTAAACACACTCACCAAATAAGCAAATTTATGAAAAAATTAGCACGTGTTCTTAAAGGTGCCAATGAAGTTCTGAAACAATGTATACTGTAACATAACACACAAAAAAAAATGAAGCATGCGCAAAAGACCCATAAATCACTTTTCAAAGTGAAACCTCCCTCGCTAGGAAGACCATGAGCCTTCAAGGCATTTAAGATAACATATCTCCCAAGATGCCAATCCACATCCTCATTACAGACTTGAACATCACAGAACTTTCTCTGCACGTGGCCAAAACGCTAATCATCATCTCCGACATGCTCCATTATCTGTGATGACACTGCAAACCCACCCCACAGCAGCTTTTTCAGTCTCCAGACTATTTTCAGACACAAGACCCACTTTAAGATAGTAATAATGCATTTGCTTGATTTTAAATTGCAAGGAATGGTGACAGAATAAGTGGTTTCTTCTTCAATAATCTCTCATTTGTGTTTTCTTGTGGCTTTAATCTGATAATGAAAGCTCAAAAGCAGGCTTATCTAACAGCCGTCAGCTTGAGCAGACAGCAGGCATCACAACATGATGATTTCAGACATGTGTCCATCAGTCATTCTGGAAGAATTCTACACTCCTACAAATAATGGTTCTTTACCACCAATAATATCATGAATAACTTTTAAAGTCCATGGAAATGTTTTCTTACAAAGACAATTATTTTGCGATGTTTGGTTTTAAAAAAAGTCCTGCAGACAAACAAACTAGATGTATAAAAACCAGTTACATTTTCTACAAGAGTTATAAATGTTAAACACACTCCAATTTGAAAGAGATCCACAGCAGATCTGCACTGCAAACATGTGCAGTATCTCAAAACACCTGTGTTTGCTCTATTTGTGAATAATTCATCATTATCATCATAAGAGGTTGCAATGACATGATTAAACAGAGCCTCAAACAGTATCGTAGAGCAAATCATAAGATAATTAGCCCTCGCCATCCCAGCGTAACAGACCCCAGAGCTACTTAAGTTTTAAAGCAGTGACTGTAGACAGAGAGCCCCAGGCAAAGAATAACACAGTGCATAAACAATTTCAGATAATACGAGAGCAGTAAAGTATTTCAATAGAGGTGATCCCAGTATTTCTCATCAGTAACTGTGGAGAAATCCATCATCTCAGGGCTCCAGGGTAAATCTTGGCAAGGTAAACCAATGAATGTATAAACAGATAAGTTGAAATACATGGAATGTATGTTTGAGATATAGCTGATCAATTCTCTTTAACAAATGCACATTATGCTTAATAATATAAAATCTCTTATGTATCTAAGCAAACAGCAAAAATGAACAAAATATGTTCCAAAACCTGACATCTACATTGACAGCTGCATTACAAGACAACACATTAAATGGATAGTTCACCCAACAACTTGGTGAGCCAATGCATACTGTACATCATTACATGACTATAGAAGCTTGCACTGTGGTGAATGTACAGTTGTAAATCGGGACAATATTGAGGATACATCTGTACACCTAGCCATTATGGCAGCTGCCAAACACAGCTTCGCAAGATATAATAAGTAATAATAAAAATTGAATAGTTTTTTTTCTTTATTTGTTCCATTAGATATAAAAAAACAAAACAAATTACTGACATTTAATAGCGTTTCAAGAGTTCACACTTAGATATTGCTTGATGCTATTAGCAGGTTTGGCATGCTGTCCTGGGAGAGAACCCTGAGCTCGGAGATAATAGAGCCCATGGCTCCCGCCTCGTCAATAAGCATATAAGGGGGTCCGAGATCAGGTAGGTAAAAGGAGGAAAAGGAGGAGATGGGGTGGAAGGGGGATTCTTCCAAAACGAAGATAAGGGAGTAGGGCAAAATCTGCCTATTTATTGTAGGCTTGGATCAATCTGATTGGATTATTGCTGATTACAGATGAGAGACCAGCTGCGATCAATCATATCACGTGCTCCTCTCGAAATCAGTTTGTAAAACTTCACATAGTTTCAAACAAAATCCTAGTGTAACTTGCATCCAATGAATTCACTGGTTGAATCCTTTTTTTGCCTGAAAAAAACTGAGGGACACATTTGGACGCTGCATTCAGAGCCTTTGCTAGGTTGCAATCATCCTTCAAAAATAACCTTCAAAGTACGCAGCTTCTGATTTGGGGAGCAGCTCATAGTTACTCATTGATTCATTTATTACGTTCACCTGTGCCTCGTATGGTTACTTGCTGTCTTCTGTTTATATGTGTGCAGTCTGTTGTTTAGTTTTACAAACGTATCTATTCCTTGCACATTTGCAAAGATTTTGTGGTTTCATGATCCTACATTTCAACATGAATATCTTAAAATGTAATAATCAAAAGTTTACCTTTTTTGAATAGTGTTTTTTTTTTTCCATGATTCTCATTAAATTGTGCAGCTGAAAGTTTTCTTATTCTCTCGTAAAGCCTACTTTACTTATAATATTCCCTTTCATCTCTCCCTGAATTTAGTATAATATTCAATGGCTTGGCACAAAACAGAAAGATGCTTTACTAAATGCACATTTAGCCACACAATGTTGCTATTGTGCATCTTTTCGTCACAGTGTTCCCGGAAAATCAGGTAACAAGACATCTAGTAGCGTGGCACTGGTTGAAGAGTTTTGATTACAGAGCACTTTCATTCTTACACAATATTTGGCACAGCAATTTCAAAGCATTACAAATCAAAGCTTTTCACATATTGCACCTTTAAACAACTCAAAACCGAACACATGAAACGAGGTATGCTAACAAAGAAGACATCTTATCTTATCTTACAGTAGATGTCAAATATGATCCTCTTGACTAAATAGAAATCTGTAATTAGCCAGAACGAGATGCTTATCTGAGTGTTGCTCATTAAGGGGCTTATCGCCACATCTTTGGCTGGCTTTGAGAGAGGCTGAATGTCTGATTAAAGCTCGGGATGCTTAAGACATTGCCTTGATTAATATTTCAAGCACGGTGCGGTTTTAAAAGAATGCAGACTCTAGAAAGATCCACTTTTCCTTAACTTGATGCTTGGTCCTTCCCGAGAGCAGAGCGTCATTAACGCAGCACACGCTGGCTTCATCTGGTTTGCGTTACTTTAAATCAACAGGGAAGTACAGGGGCGCTCTATGCTTATTGGCTGACAGAAAACAGTGCCTCCCTCTGAATGGGCTCCCAATAATAGACCCCCCTCAGGCAGCGAGAGTACATTCTGGAACAATGGAGCGACAGCCAAACTTTCAAAGTTCAACTAATTGGAGGGACGTTTTCGCCTTGTTCCTTTCACAAACAAACTTCACTTCCCCCAATGTGAGATTCTCTGCAATTAACAGAGTTATTAATACCCCCAGGTCCAGGAAAAAAAGCATCCCGTTTGAGAACTCTCGTTTTTCCGCAGCCCAAGGAAGGTAGAGTGTGTTTAAGTATTCGAGGGGTTACCATGAGTCAGTCCCACACACACACACACACACACACACACACACACACACACACACACACAAGCCACCTCGAACTGTCCCACTATTCCAGCTGGAGCCCACGTGCAGACGGACTCCTGCTGTTCTGAGGTCAGGTGGAACCCGCCACAGTCTCTGAACTCAAAGGCTCGCTGGAATGGGGCAGTCCCATGTGTTTGCTCTATGTACACTCAAAAAGTGGTTTCTCAAGCAAAACTTGAGGCCAATCTGATCATCAACAGTATTTTCGTGTAGCAAGTGAACAGCTCCAACTTTATGACTACTGAATTCTCAATTTCCCCCTATTTCATGACCCCACATTACGCAATATTATATAGCTGAAAATATGTTTTTCTCATTTACTCAGTTTTAGACAGTGTCTAATAAATATTCCCCAAGGCCAAATAAATATTCCAGACGTGCTGTCTAGACCACTACTAAACTATTTCACCACTTTCAGATGAATTGATAGCGTAATGCTAGTGAGAAGCTTGGCCTAGGCTTCAGGAGCTAAATGGGCCTGAGACAGAAATGGAGACAGTCTGGCTGGGCAGAACCAGCTGTTCATTGATATACCCATCTGCATTCAACCACAATACGAGTCTATCAAATTACAAGGTCTGCAATCTTCCGCATTTGAAAACATCAAGTCATTATCTTAAGGGTTCAAAATGACACTATTCAAGGCTAAGAGACAAATGCAGGGTTCTTACACCTTTTCCAACTTCAAATTCCAGCACTTTTCAAGCACTTTCAATGTGCATTTCTATGCTTTTTCAGCACCTAACAACCACGGTAATTTATGTTTATATATGCTGTATGTACTTTTTCGCATTTAAATCCATTGTGCTATTTAAAAAAAAACACAATATGACATTTCAACTTAAATTGTTGAATACTTTGGAGCATAGATTTATTGGTATAGTTCACCCCCCAAAAAAGTTCAGTTATTGGATGAAGTATCTTTTTAAGTTTTGTGTCTTTCTACCTAAAGATGATATCTCAAAAAATGAGCTTAGAGTCAGATTTTGTTTGGGTGTAGTACCAAACTTTCATGACCAGTCGTTCATAATATTTTATGTGCATCATTATTCAAAATTCATGTAACAAATTAAATCCTTATGAGTCCAAGAATATTCTTGCTGCAAATTAATGAACTGTTCTTATGTCAACTATTTTGAAAATCAGTCACCAAATATGAAATCCATAGTTTGTAAGCTTTCATCAATATTTCTTTTTATTATTGTCAATATTACTTTAGGTTAGGACTAAGGTATTGTTGTAACTGTATGCAAATGTCACACCTGTCAAATGGTGACGGTTAAGGGGTTAAAGGAAAACATGTTTTGGATTTGGTCCACGTTTTAGCCACAATTTGTAGTTTTCGTCCTCCGGCCAACGAGCATTGAAACGGCAACCTCCCGGCATGTTTTCACCTCCCACTCTGCTCCAACAAAGGGCGCACATCCATTGGAAGATTACAACGATACAGCCACAAGCGCGAACTCAAGCGGAGTTATTTTCGTTATGTGCAAAATGCATTTTTAGCTAAAAGAAAAAAAACTAGTACTCCGTAAGAAAAAAAATTATTTTGAAAGCAATGCCAGGGCTTCGTAGAACTGGTGCTCCTAACTTCAAAAATTTTGGCGCACCAGGCAGCCAAAATTTAGGCGCACCCACCAAAAATTATGAGCACCTATAATATAAGTTTTATATTAACAGATTATTGATCATATTATATTACAGATGATTGAAATCAACATGCAGTAAACGCACTACTTGACGTGAATGAGATTAACTGAGTTAACGATAATAACTGTGCTGTTCTCACGGGTAGTGTCTGATACCGCACAGATGATCTTGACATATAACTTATTATTTGCATACGCCATCTTAATAGCAATAACGGTCTTTTCATGAGCTGCAATATTAGTTTAATTTAAAAAAAGTGAATGCAAGCCCTTTTGTGATGGTGTACGCGGTGTTAAATTTTACATATAGCTGCCAGTTGCACGACTAACAGCATCCTGACGATTAAATGAAGCATTAAACAGAACCTCTCGCACTTAAAATGTGTAGATTCAGAGATAAACAGTTACCTGCAAACTTCGTCCCACCGGCTTTACAGTGAAAGCTTTAGTCATTTTCATAGCAGATTTGAAGCCACTGGAAGTCTTTTATTCCCTCTTCGAAAAGTGTAGATGGTGGATTAACATTCACCACATAATCATTAATCAGATGTACCATTATTTGTGACTTTAGGTGGTTTCTAAAACAAAATCTGTCAGTGTTATTTTCATTCTCTCGTATCCAGACCTTTACATTTTCGAGGCTGTCGCTCCCTGTCACCTGAAGGCAGACATTGACTGAGTGATTGACAGCTGATATTAGCCAATCCATTCGCGTTCAGTGCTAGAGCAGTGGGCTAATCAGTAGAGCTTGAAGGCGCGGCAAGCATTGCAGGCTTTGTTTACTGCAGCCAGTTGACATGACAACTGTTTTAAACTATTCCACTCGCACAAATGCTCCCAGATATATTTTGAGGTCGCATAGATAACATTTAGGCGCATATGCAATTTCGAGCCCTGAATGCAATTTCAAATTCAAGCAGGTTCAAGCACTTTGTCCAAAATCCAAGCACTTTTCTAACCTTGAAAACACTATATTAAAAATCAAGCATTTTCCAGGATTTCCAGCACCCGTACGAACCCTGCAAATGAAAGCTACTTGTATTATTGTTAACAATATTGTATAAAGTGGATGTGCTCAAAGTCCTTTCAGCCATTACAACCTTGTAGCTGAATGAAAATTAAGAATTGGCTAGGCCAAATGAAAAATCCAACCAGTTACTAGAAAATGGAGCTGGAGAGATCTGAAAATGTTTTATTTGTGTTCTGTAGATTGTGTAGTTTTATTTATATATTTTCTAGTGTTCGTAAATATTTTGAATTTAGCAGTTATTTTATATCTTCAGTTTTCATTTTAAAATATTTTTTATTTAGCTCTATTTTACAGTAGGTTTAGTTTTAGTTATTTTAGGATTAATCATTAATACCTTAAATAATAACACTAAGTTAGATTTTTTTTCCATCGTTCCACTTAAATGTAAGCTTTTGATAATTAATCATTTCTGTAATTTTGCTACTAAGAAGAAAAAAAAAAGATTTTTGTTATTTTTTTGCAGAACAAGAAAATTCAATTCTGAATTAAGAAATCCATTCAGTTTTGTAAGGGCAAAAACAGCAGTGTTTCTCATGGTATATTCAATTCCTTTAGAGCATAATAATGTCTATTTACTAGTATTGATGTTAAAATATAAACACTGAAATATGTGTGAGCCCACCTAAGAATGAGAAGTGGGCCTGTATGCATGTGTGTGTGTTAGTTATGTCTTTGAAGTGTTGGCTGAGGAAGAGCATGGAACTGCCTGGTATTCTCTAATGAGGCTGAAGAAAACACAAACCGATGCAAACTAGGCTGACAGCAGTGCTTTGGTGGCGTTTGACTCACCATAAAGTTCAATAAGCCTCAGGCCCTTGTAATGAGGCTACAAAAGACTAACCCAGCTATAGCAAATATAAACACAGCCTGCAAACGTCTCTAGCACCAAAACTCCTGAAATTATCAAAATATTTTCAAAATAACACAAACTGGTAAACATTAAGCAACATTCATTCATTCATTTTCCTTCGGCTTAGTCCCTTATTTATCAGGGGTCGCCACAGCGGAATGAACCGCCAACTATTCCAGCATATGTTTTACGCAGCGAATGCCCTTCCGGCCGCAACAGAGTACTGGGAAACACCCATATACTCTCAAATTCACACACACACACTCATACACTACGGCCAATTTTGTTTACCCAATTAACTTGTAGTGTATGTCTTTGGACTGTGGGGCAAACCGGAGCACCCAGACAAAACCCACGCCAACACGAGGAGAACATACAAAGTTGGCATTTCTGTGTGGGGGGACTCGAACCAGCGACCTTCTTGCTGTGAGGTGACAGTGCTAACCACTGAGCCACCATGCCGCCACATTAAGCAACAATAAACATTAAAATATATATATAGCTTAAAGCAAGAGCCACAAATACCATCAGTATATCATTAAATTCAGCTTGTGATTCTATTTACCACTGCCTTAATATGGACATACTGTTTAAGAAACTAAATGCCAATAATACATGAGAAACATACTCTAACACATAAAAAAATACACATATGTACAAAATACAAAGTGCACAAATGTATATGGCTATAAGTAAATTTCGCTCATCGTATTTGGCTTCAGAGCCTTTGACACAGAAACTGAAGTGAATCCACTTACAAGCAAAGAGAAGCAATTGCTGAACCAACAACTGATTTAACAATCAGTCTCATCAACCCATTTAACAGCTCTCTTCTCGTTTACTCACTTTAATAACATTTCCTGCTATGATAACTGCATAAATAATCGAGGGTGATTGTAAATCCAGTTCTGTAATCAGTAGTAAACTATCTTTTAAGTTACGTTATCACATAGGTAACTTTTAAAAGAAAAAAACAAGATCCCTGTGCTCACACTAGCACTAGCACTATGGTCCGATTGGTCAGCAGCAGCTTGACTGCTCACTGTGTGTATGAAATCAACACGTCACACCCCCTCTTCTTTTTATTTAATGGTGGTTGGAAAACCAGAATATGGTGTATTTATACCACCTAATGGGAAGCAGTGTGAAGCTCAGTTGGAAAGGAAGAAATTAAAAACCACAACAAACTTTTTTTGTTTTCCCATTAGATCTGTATCTTGCAAATATATTAACAGAATATCATACACATTTTTAATTGTTTCTGTGATCTGGAATATATCCTTTAATACCACACCCTTGCACCCCATGAACCTGTGTTTATGAACGTGTTTATTTTTGCGCAGGTGCAGTGAGGGCACAAACACAACTTGAGTTCAACTAAATTGATTCGTAGCTCTGATTAAACTGTATGATTCGCTAACAATGGCTGACCAAAATTTCTTCAAAAAAATGACGACAATTTGGTTGCCGATCGGGAGTAGCACAGCACAACAAACGATGAATGACAAAGCTGAAATTCAGTCTGATTCAAAAAAGATGATCTCAAAGTCAGACCCAAATTCGCATAGTGTATGCTGATGAAGGCTCTACAGATAAATCGGCTTCGAACTAGCACCTGGTTTGCACTGGTGGAAAAGTTGTATGAGAGACCACTGCAGGCAAATACTGTACTCTCTCTCCTTTTCCAACACCTAATCATAGCAAGCCTCTAATGGGCTATATGCACAGCTAGTGTTTTTCAGCCACCGACAAATTTCTGGTCAGAGGTTAATGTGACTATTTTCAATTTTATAAGGTTTCATTTACAGCATTGATAATGTAATTTAATCAAAACAGTATCAGTTAAATAGACTTAAGCATTCATTTAGTTGTTTAAGTGCAAAACAAGATGAAAGGCTGATTTAAAAGGAAGCGCTGTCAGGAGCAGGAGCTCTATTGAAAATACTGTGGTAAAATACATTTACAGATTATAAAGACATGGAACAATGGAATTTAATGCAGTGCGTCTTGTCTGGTGTGAGACCCTCTTTATATCGTATCTCAATCAGGCAGTGAAGATCATTGATTTTTAAAGAAACCAGATCTTCGTGGTGATTTTGTAGTGGAATGACAGAATTCACCGGAAGCACTTGAGCTGGCTTACTGAAAATAAAAAGTCCCTGTGCATATACACTGTAAAAAAACGCTGGGTTCCACACAATTCCTTCAAGTTGTCCTAACACAAATTAATTAAGTTAACTTAATTGTTTTTACTAATTTAAGTGGATTGAACATAAAACAATTAAGTTATCCCTTACAATAATATTTTCCCTGTAAATAATTGTGTTGTTTCAGCCCATTTTAAATAAGTAGTTTGAACAAGAAGCAAAAATAATTTTGAATGTAAAAAAATTGAGTGTACCCCATTAACAGTGCCAGGTGGATACAACTTCACGCAAAGCAAATTGCAGCCCAACAACAAAATCAAACGTAACAATGGCTAACTGACAGAAATAAGCAGCATAAAGATGCGTGATGGTATTTTTCATTAACTCTTGGAACTGACAGAGGTCACTGCATTAATCATCTCAGCAGCCGGTAAGAAGCTACTGATGGGAGATTGTTTCTCTCCTCATGCAAGTCTCAACTCCATCAGACCACAATTAGCATGGTGATTTACCAATCAGCAAGACAGACTGCACAAAACACTCTCTGCCATCTATTTTTACTCTTAAACTTATGACCACACATTATTCAATTAATAATTTAATCATTTACATCTACATCCAGAAGATCAAAAATACTAATGGCTTTAATAAAATATTAATCCAGAGTAATAGTCACAATAGATTTCGAATATGAGACAATTCTGTAGATGCAGTCTACCGAGAGATTTACCAATATTAGGGGAACTGGACAACAGGTAATATATTTTTTCACGTGGATATAAAAAAACAAAACAAAAATAAATAAATTATAATAATAAATTATAAAATAATAAATTGTAAAAATTAGAAGAAAAATAATAAAAACAATTATTATTATAAAATATATTTATCATGCAAAAATAAAATACAATACATTTTGGGAGTGATGAATATGTGTGTAGAAAGTGTAGAAAATGAATATTAGTATTGCAATCATTAAAACTAACTATTGAAATATTTTTATTACTTGAAATAAAGCTGACAAATGATATAGAGGTCACCATTAGAAGTGAAGTGGATCAAAAAAAAAAAAAGTTTTTAAAAAATCAAGAGATGTCCTAGGACAAGAATGTGTATATGTTTTGGTTTTAGGATAACGTTGATAAGTTTTGTCCCACTTCAAATGTTGACAAGTGTACAATTGTTAGATGTAAATGTTCCAAATTAACTTAAGTTTAAATTCTGGTATTATAACTAGTAATAGTGACAATAATATAAAATATTTTTTAAATCTAATAAAGAAAATGCCAAGAAAAAGCAACAACAATGCAGTCAACTGATGTAGTCAACGCATCAATTTTAGAGGTACAAGTGAATTTAGGCATCATAACATTATAATGTACTTAACATGCTAATTTAATAACACTAATACATGTAATCATCAAAAATCATTCAGAAATAGTTTAACCTATTTGTATCCAGTATCAAATCTGCCAAACTGAAATGCCTCAAATATAACACATCATGCATCCCAACTTTTTCAATTCTCAAACTTTTAGGTACAATCCTTGTAACAATCATGTCAGAATGACCGTATTTTAACATTCATAAGAAAAAGAAAGAAAGGCAGAGACGGATCACAGCCAATGAAATCTAAATTGTAAATGAGCATTTCCCTATTCTGTTGTGTGAAAGTGTGTGAAGAAGATTGTAGAAATAACACCATTGGCAGCTTGAGTGGCTCTTCTGGGAACACAAACACACATAGAGTTTGATTTCAGCTTCAGAAGCTGCCAGTAAATGTATCAAAATCCTTTATTTCTCATAAATCTAAAGGTACTCAGATTTGCTCCCCCGGTAGGTTTCCAATGGTTACCAGAGTAATTGAGGGTTTGCGACTAGGCTTGTGAAATTACCAGATTGCAAACATTGAAGAATTGATTAAAATACATCATGTTGCATATACAGTACAAGCAAAAGCAGTTCAGTGTTGTCGTTTTTTTTTTTTTTTTTTATCCCAGACTTCCGTACGTAAATGTTTCCAGACCCACAGCCATTTGCACAGCACATAACATAACTATATGCGCTCCATTCTGCCATACAAGACGTGAGAGACATTGGTCACCAGGGAAAAGGACAAGTATAAATACTATCCGGGGAAAATATACACAAGACGAGCAGCCCAGACTACTTGAGAGAAGATTCAGCCAAATTTACATAGCATCAATGCCTTCGCTTAAAGAAAACACAGTGCTCAGGACATTCTCTGGCATTACACCTACTGAACAAAATGGTGCTGTCTTTGTTTCCACAACAACAAAGTCTGTGATGCTTTTATTTAGGGCCCACCAACAGATACATATGAAATGAAAGGGATGGTTCACCCAAAAATAATAATAATACAAAAAAAGAAAATAAATCTGGCATTATGTGTCATTCTAAAGCTGCATGAATTGATTCCTTCTTACACAAGATAACTGCTTTTGTCCATACAATGAAAGTCAATGGAGGCCAAAACAGCTGAGCGTCAGACAGGTTCTGGTAGTAAAAAAAACATTCAATCCTTTTTTAATGACAACCTTAAAACCAAAGAAACAATTTAAACAATTCTGTGTTTTTACTGAAGCCCATGTGTATTAATTATTTTAATATATGTGTGTATATATATATAAATTTCATATATATCAAAGAGCAAACAGATATACAGTAAAAGGGAACCCACAAAGCACCACAAATGGTGTATTACGTCAAAATATTTTAATATTTGTATATAATTAGCAATAAAACTAAACTATGTTGAATGATAATGGGCCACAGAATTACTAGAAAATTAGCTAATACTATTTGCATGCAAAGTAATAATCCCTCTAACTTCATGCATCTGAAGTGTTCACAGCAGTGTCTCTACTAATACTGAAACTGACAGTTTAACTCCAAGAAAAGCCAAATTTGCTTTGCACCTTTTTTTAGAAAAGCCAAATCTTTACACCTCGTACTGAGAAAATGCCACAAATATTTTCAGTTGTGAATCTGTTTTATTTATACAGTCATGGGGCAGTGCTGACATTTTCTTTTTTCCAAAAGTTTGTGCATGTGTTTGTGTGTCTTTGTATGTGTTTGGATAGATAAAGCATAATTAAGTGATAAAAAATATATTGCTATTCTTTTTTGATTGTCTAGTATATTTATTTCTTCCTGACCAGTGTTTTGGTGGGTTTGAATCTTTGCCATAGGCTTTAAGGACATTTGAAATAACTGAAATTTGGTGAAGTGATATAACAGAACTCTAATGCAGTCCAGTCCTCCATCTACTTTACCTGTGCATTTCCCTGAAAATAACTGTATACCTTGTTATATTCATCAGCCAATCAGAATCAAGATTTCAGCAGCTTCATAGTATATGTAATAAAATCACCCACAAAATAAATTATTATATCCTTTTTATAATTATTATTTGTTTTTCATTCACAATGCTCCATGTCCTAATAGCAATGTGTGTATTGAACACCAACCATTAAACTTTGATCAACTTTTTTGATCCACTTCAAATGTTAAGCAAAGTAAATGATCAGCCAATAAATTATGGATTATCTCTGCTAGCTGATCCACTTCAGATGCATGCTGCTGGCCATGAGCGTTTTGCTGTACACAGCAGACACACACTTTAGAAAAGTTTATTCTAGAGAGAAGAGAAGATGTCGCCAGTGTGGGAGTATTTCATCATGAAAAGGAGAGGACGTAAATAGTTACGCTTAAAATAAAGATTAAGAAGCTTCCTGGCCTTTTCCTTGTTTTTATAGTCCGTCTCCACAAATAAATAAATAAATAAAATAATAATAATAAAATAAAAACCACCAAAAAAAGTTTTTATTTGTCAGCCTACATATTGGTTATCAGCCAAAAATTCCATATGGGAGCATGCCTAAAAAAAAGTAAGCAGGTACTAATACATTTTTTTAAATATCTTTGTGTTGCACAATATATCATTTCATCATCGATATTGCAATGTGCACACCTGCAATAATCACATCACAGGATGTGCTAAGTTGAGCTGGGATTATAAATGACTAGGGAACACAATTTAAAGAGTTGAACCATAACGGAAGGAAAGTTTATTATTTGCATGTGTTTTTAAGGGCTGTGACTGTGTGAATATTTCAAAAGATTTTAAACCATTTGCAACTTTAATAATAAAAAAAAAAAATGCATTGAATTATTTATGCAATGAAGACCAGTGTTATTTTACATTTGATTATGAATTTATGTACATGAATACCAAGGGACTCCCAAGAAAATCATAAAACACTGTTTATTTTATTTTATCTGTGCTCCATTGTATTTATCTGTGCTTGTACTTTCTTAATTACACTTTAAAATGAGCTGGAACAACACAATTCTTTGGGAGGACAATTCAATTGTTTTATGTTCAATCCACTTAAATTTGTAAAGTTAACTTAATCGATTTGTGTTGGGACAACATCAAGGAATTGTGTGAAACCCTGCCTTTTTTACAGTGTATTATGCATGCTTCACTCCCCTACAGAATCATCCTAGTCAATTTAAATGAATGAATACTTTCCAAAATAGAGCTATTGAAGTCATATGGTGAAATTGAATTCAAATCGCAATATATTTAGCTGAAAAACAAAATATCGTAATGTCAGATTTTTCCAATAGTCTCAGATCTTCTAAAAGAGAAAGAAACATGACGGCAAGTAAATACTAGAATATTCATTTCTGGAACCATTCCATTCGACATCAAAATGTAGCTCCAGCTGAAAGATGTCTGCTGCCAGTCTCATTTCCACAATTCCATCAAAAAACATCATCACAATATTCGTCACAATCTAAATGTGGTGTAGTCATGTGAGAGGTGCTGCTTTGACTGAGAGGGCCACAGTGCTCATTTCTGCCTGGCTGGGGTCTGTCTACAGTAATAGCAGCAGTAGCAGATGTGTGGAGTGTTAAAATCCTTGCACTCCTCTAATAAGCACCTCTTCTCCCTCTATCATCATTTTGGGCTGCTCTGCCTTGCTCCTCTCTGCCCTACTTTCCGCCTCCGTTCCATTCTTCTTCCCCACCGCCTCGTCTCCTCTTTCTTCTCCCAAGTTTTTCGACTTTTGTACAATATTTATGAGGCGAGGTCTAGAGACATGCGGCAGCCGTTTCAAACCACAGTGTGCTTTTCTCTGAATGAAATAAGCCATTTGCAGCGGCTGCGAATGCATCTTGAGGTTGTTTTCTGACCTTTAAGCACTGACCACTTAAGATGAGTATGAGCCGAAAAGATCAAGTGAAGAGAAGAGAGAGTCCCTTTAATAGTTCATAATCCTGAAAGATTTGAAGGTGATACAAATGGCCCTGCGACTATTGACTTCTCTGATATACGACCAGTTTCGGACTCACAAAGGATTCAACAGTTAAGCATCAATCTGCTTAAGTTATTACCAGTCCAGTGGGTGTGCTTAAAACACATGCTAAAAAGCCAGCGATTATTTCTCAGAGGCACCAAACGATTTATTTGACTACACTAATGAGACCGGACAGGAACATACAGTACAAAAAGCAAATGATAACAGCTTTGGTGAGATTGCAAATATGATTAATACCATGTGTGTTGCAAATGAAATCAAAGGTGATTTCAAGCATATTCTGTCAATCAGCAGATTAAAAGCAGACAAAGTCAGATTCTACATTCTACAATCATAATATGAGTCATCCACTGTGGGTTTGGGGACTGTTTGTTCTTTTGGAATAATATTCACATTTAGCATCAATCATCCTGCAAACCACCTACAACTTCCATCGCTTGGCTGTTTATCCTCTCTATCACTATACCATTACTAGGATGGCAACCTGTAGCAGAAAATCCAGTAATATTTTAGGGTGTGTTTGCTAGGATGAATTGCTTTCTTAATTTTTTACAATTTTGCAATTTTCTATAAAAAAACAAGAATAACAGATGACTATTATGAGTTCTTAGAAGTACTGTTGGTATTGTGGTTGGATTTATATGGTGTTTGATTGTTAAACAATTTTCTAAATATTTACATTGACTGGGATAAAATATCATGTTATTAATTCAAAATATGGTGAGTGTGTGTTATACAGCCAATTTATGACTGGATTTCGCAACACTGTCAACAACTTCTATTATGAATTAAATTATGTAAACAGCAATTACAAAACATCATTTTTACAGTTTTGCTGCTCTTAAAAATTCTATACATCAAAGTATTCCGATTTTATTTTTATTCAAAAATTATAATAAATTACTTTTGAATGTGAAATTAGAATATTAATATTGTTTTTGATGGATCTTGTGAAAGTGGAAAAAAACTAAAATGGAGCAATCGCAACTGAAACTATCTTAGTTTCATTTATTCATTCATTTTCCTTTGGCTTAGTCCCTTATTCAGGGGTCGCCACAGCGGAATGGACCATCAACTATTCTGGCATATGTTTTAAGCAGCGGATGCCCTTCCAGCCACAACTCAATACTGGGAAACACCCATACACTCTCGAATTCACACATGCACTCATACTGGCCAACTGGCTCAGCCGGGACTCAAAGCAGTGACCTTCTTGCTGTGAGGCGGCAGTGCTAACCACTGAGCCACCGTGCCACCAATTTCAATTTGTTTTCTGCATTTAGGTAACTGCAAATTAAGAGACTCCCAATCCCAGGTTTTTGAACATTAGTATAAACTTATAAAACAAAATATGAAACGAAGGGCAGAAGTTCTGTTGGCTGAGCCCCATCCACCCTCCTCCACACCCAACAGTCTCCCAGTATTCAGAGATCCACTTGACCAGCACCTCTGCCAAAGATGTTTGATGGAAGAATGCAGAACAGCCTCAAAAGAGAAGGAAAGTGATGGAATGTCCACTTACACTCTGATGTAAGAAAGGAATGGGATGTGAGCGATACACGATAAACAACTCACAGCTCTATTTCTCGTCTGCCCAAACCACTTAGCCTCTAAATCACACCAAAACAAATAGTGACATGTCGCTGGTCTAAACACTACGAGAAACACTCTGACTTTGGCAAAGGTTTAGCTACATCTGTGCAACTTAGGTGGTTAGAGACGAGAGTTCAACGCCAGACTTATTACATCCCTCACATTAAAAACACCACTGGGGGCTTTTATGCCAGACGTCTTAATATTAGTTCAATCACGTTCTGCTGAATGCTGGATCTCGGTATGAGAGACTGTCATCTCGTCATCGCTGGTCATTTCATTGGCAGAAGGTTGTTCATTTCTGTAGCAAACCCCATCAGTTTCCACATGTTTTAAGCATGACTCGGAGGACGTTTAGGGTGAATCCTGAGAGAAAATGAGGTAACATCCCCAAGAATTCCTTTCTAGACTTTGTGGCTCCGAGTGAAATGATCCTGACAAACAAAGAGTGCTTTGGTGCAAGAAATAACATCTAGTGGCTTTGCTTTTCTGGCAAACACTCTCTACAGCTTTTTAGCTGCACTAATTCACTCTGCATGCCCAAATTAACCTTTTCATTCAACAGGGATAAAAAAGAAAGATAGAATTCCTAGTTTTTGATTCCACTCTGCGATATGTAAGGTCGCTCTCTCTCCAACATCCTCTGATGCAGTGAAAGGTACTAATCAAGTTGTCCATGTGTGATTTTAAACACTTCCTCACCCACACATCCTCTTCACTTCAGCTTCCTCCATCTACCTACCTAAAAGGAAGAGACTCTTCTGTCAAAGTCGTGAGATGCCGCCTTAAAATACCCCCAACCATCTAGCACTGTGGCAGCCTATTCATAAAATATACCATACGCATATATGATTTATCATTTGACCCTAAAATCAAGGAACCAGGCATGTAACCATTACTCAAATGCCAGATAAGCACATGACGACAGCCTTTCAGCTTTCTGCACGCATTTCGAATCAAACAGACAAGAAAGGTTATTGTAGCTGACAGTTGAAAATTATTGCGCTAGTATTGAACTAGTTGGCTGAATTTGTCAGAATTTGTTATTTTGCTGTGTTTTTTTTTTCTCCCTGCAAGGATGGAGGCGGTATAATCGTACTGAGAAATCCAATATCAGTTTTTCAGTGGAACCTCGTTGCCTTCCAGCAAATTAGTACACATCTCACTTAGGGGAGCCTGTAATGCACAGCACTGAAACGGCTCTGCTGTAAACTTGGTTATGTTCCATAAGAAACACATGAGGGGATTTATTTAAACTCTGGATCACTTCTCTGATGCAACGTGAGCAATTAAAAAGAAGAACCACATCATAAAGTGCTTGAAATAAAGTTTTAATTAAAAAAATAAAATAAAATAAAATAAAATAAAAATATGTGAAAGACTTAGAGGTCCATGTGGCATGGTGTGGGGGAACAAAACGCTATTTGATTAATTTGAATTGAATATAAGATGAGTTAGTTTAAACACCCCAGCTTTTCAATTTTTTTTTCTTTAAGATGCAAGAACAAAGGCAACAAAAGCAATTAGACAAAAAATCATCCAGTGTCAAAAAATATAAAGAAAAGCAGCTATTTGTAAAGATTTTTTTTTAAAACACACTTGTGTTATTCCAAACATATATGATTTTCATTCATTCATAGAACAGACAAGGAAATATTAAGACTGATGTTAATGTTTTCCTCATACAATGAAAGCGAGCAACAAAATACAACATTAACCCCATCCATACAACTCACTGGGTATTTTTTTAGGTTTCTGGAGTAATATTTTGTGTTAAGAAAAGTTTGAAGTTTGTTATGCAATGATATTTCAGACTGAAACCTTCAAAATGAGGACATTAATTGAAATTTATTTTAATTAAACATTTAATATATATATATAT
>CAIGQV010017602.1:8086836-8118291 GCA_903798115.1 Danio jaintianensis | reverse complement strand
AGTTTGCATGTTCTCCCCGTGTTCGCGTGGGTTTCCTCCGGGTGCTCCGGTTTCCCCCACAAGTCCAAAGACATGCGGTATAGGTGAATTGGGTAAGCTAAAATTGTCCGTAGTGTATGTGTGTGAATGAGTGTGTATGAATGTTTCCCAGTGATGGGTTGCAGCTGGAAGGGCATCCGCTGCGTAAAACATATGCTGGATAAGTTGGCGGTTCATCCCGCTGTGGCGACCCCAGATTAATAAAGGGACTAAGCCGAAAAGAAAATGAATGAATGAATATATATATATATATATATATATATATATATATACATAATGCTGTTCTGTGTAATATAATAAAACACACAATATAGTAAAACGTTCTAGCTAACACTGATCTAGTGGTTTATGGATATTTTGAAGAAAAATCGTACAATTTGTGACTTTAATGCACTTCATAGTAAATCTCTAAAAACACTACGGTAATACCACAGTATGGTTCTCTTTATAGATCAATTGAATCAGCAGATGAGTTTCCTTAGTTTTACAAGCAGATCTGGCCAACAGACAGACAAACAGAGAAAAGATCAGACTCATAACTAGGCATAAGACCCTACAGCTCCACATTAATCAACATGTGGACCATCCATTCGTCATTCCAGTGATAAAACATCCCCTGAACAGAATCAGTCAGAAGCACTGGGACACTAGAAGACAATGGTTCGTGCCAAAACAGGGACGGCTCAGGAAGCACCATCTTTGCGCTATTAAGTTTTACTGCTGCACTTCATATAGTCATAGAGACTGTGATGTAACTAGACACCCTATAAAAAAGAAACTACCTTACAGAGCTCCTGTCAGATTCATCTCTCTGGACAACCTTGAACATCTAGGAAATAACATTAAAAACTGTCAGAAACACTCAAAATGATTATAGATCCTGAGATTTATAAAGCAATTAAGAGTTAAGGCCTAAGCTGTATAAGTGGCTAAAAACTACAGACTCTATACTTGGAGATTCACAATATTTAACAATCTTTTTAGTGCACACTTTCCAATGAGGGCTTTTATTAAGAGGCATCTTCATATAAATAGTGATAATAACTACATAGATAACTACCACCGATAACTAAATTAGAGTTCACACCAATGCATGATGGGCCCAGCTGTATGAAAGCACATAAGCTAAGAAATCACTTAGTTCTAGGGTTAAGGGAACCATTAGTAAAAGTTGGGTTGTACAAAAACAAAACTTAATGTTAACTTAAGAAACTTAAAGTCCCCATGAACCGCAAGCTGCAACCGTTTTTTTTTCCATATTGTGACACAGTTCCTAGAGAAATGGAATGTTAAATGAGAAAACAGTGGGCATGGCTTCTTTTTTCTGCTGTGAGCTGACTGGACGTAGTAAAGTAGACATTTCATTCATAAAGATCTGGGGCTGGTTGCACCAGCAGTGCGTAAGTTAAAACGTAGCCTGAGACTTAAAGGGACACTAAGTTACAACTTACACATTACTAAATATTTTTGTGTTGCACCACTGAACTTAGTTTAAACGTAATGCTACGTTCCAACTAAATATTTACGGTAGCCTCCCCCGATGTATTACAGTAGAAAAGAGAGATTAGTTTACATAGAGGAGCTCACGATAATAATGAAGAATGATCTCCCTCTACTCACAGCCTTATTTTCCTCACAAATCTCGCATTTTTTTTGGTTTATGAAAGAAGAGTTTAATTTTGTTTCAAGGAGTACTGTATCTATCTATCAATTAAAACGAGAATTTCTTCATGACTGAGTTTTTCTAACTGCTCTTTTCTCCTTCATATGTAGGAAATAAATAAAAAAATCAAGTTTAATGTGTTGATAACTTCTTGTGTATTTCATGTGCATTCACGGCTCGCAATGCAGATGTGTGCACCGTCTGTTATTAGTGGCTGACTGTAATTTAATGTGCTATAAAAATGTGATTTATAATTTCATTTTCATTTTGCATTAGCTGCAGAATTTTAAAGCAGTTTAACGATTTAAATGTTTTTTTAATGAATATTACGTCGTTCAGTGCGACTACGCATGACTTTACGGAGAGCTTATGACCTATTAACTACGGTTTGCCTTAAGAGCATGTGGTGCAACCGAAGTGAGAACAAATTTAGTAGCTAGTAGGTACTAAGCCCCTAGTGAGGACTTTACGTTCCAGTTTAAGAAAGAATTTACAATCAGCTGGTGCAACCCTACCCTACCCTATCTCCTCCTCACCATTTCTGTTAGTTGTCAAAACTGACAGTTGGAGGGGCGTGGTTAAGTATGTTAGCCACGCCCAATGCCTCAAAATCACGTAATCTGAGAATATAACTAAAAAAAAAACAGGAAGTGCATTTTCAGATTTCATTTTTAAATTACAAGAGCAGAAAAAAAATACAATTATTATTAATGGCATGCACAGATGAATTGTTCACCACAAAACTGGCAATGTGAGCTAACAAAATCATATGGTTAGTTTTGATTTCATGTGGACTTTAAGGCTGTCATTAAGTATTCCCCCCTTAAGTGTTCCCTTCAGTGTTGCTACAAAGTCCTTAGCAACCATTTCACCTTAATAAATTGAAGGGACCAAAACAGCTCCCTTAAGTCAACTTAAACTCAGAATATATACAATAAAAATATATAAAACAATTATTGCATTGTTCCAAAACAAACTATATACTGTTTGTTACATTGAGTGATTGATGGGTTATAGCAACTTTGCTTTAAAATAATAAAAATAAAATGTAAAATAATAGTCTTTCATTCTATGTTCAGTTTGATTTATGTTTTAGTTTTTCTTTGATGTTTGTAGCAAAACATAGTAATACTGTGGATTTAGTAAAGGTTTGTTTTGAAGTCCGTTACGTTCTGTTTATTGTGAGATGCAGTAACCATAGCTACCGCAGAAGTCATTGCCATATGTTGTCAGAAACTACAGTGAAATGCTTAGTAAAGTCACTTGGGTAATGTGACGGTTAAGATGTTGCTCTCAACAAAATCCCTTGCCTCAGGGACACTGTCCCCCTCAGGGATACCCCCAAGTCAAATTACTTAAAGACTTTCATGCAACTGGGCCCTGTTTGTCACATTTGCATGTGCAGTGTTTGTGGACTGCTGCTTTAAATGCTTGTGCATTAAAGGAAGAATGGCTTCTAATTGGCCGTCAATGTTTCATTGTTCAACAGGATGTCATTATTTGACCACTTGCTGAAGCGGTAAATTCAAGCTAATAATGCTATAAATGTTCAGTTTCTTGCCTAAACGTATAATTTCACTTCATGAGACCTCAATGCATCATAGGTTTTAATTCTTGTTTTGCCTGTACATGTTTTTTGACTCTCAAAGTGACTTGCATTTTAGGAACCACCAAGGACCCTGGTTTCAGCTGAAAATAATTTTTGATGCTTTACTGAAGAAGAGAAACCTATCCCTTTAATGGTCTACCACAGAGCCTGCACCAATACAGACTTGGCAAAAGGGCACACGAATGGACAAATTCAAAAGAAAAAGAAAAAGAAAAAACTTAAAATGATAAATGGAACACCCTACAATTTCACAAATGTCACAGGCCACTGCAAAAGAACAGAACAGAACTAGAAGTCCACACCAAGTGCTCTATGGAAATTGCATTTATGTGAGATTTCAAGTGAGCACTGCAGTGAATGATTCCTCATCACAGAATGTCAGTGACTGGTCCTGTATCTGAGGAGGAGCAGCTTGTGTTCTCAGTAGCCCTTTTTCACATCCTCCAACATTTGAGGAGAAAAGAAGCACTGACTCGAGGGAGCCAAACAGAGGAACCAGCAGAGAGAAAGAACAAGGTGAAATGAAAGTGAGAGAGCAGAGGGGAAGAGTGCCAGAACAGACTAACTTCTTTTGATCTGCAACTGGGAGATCTCAGAGCTCCGGCTCTAAATGTAGGGAGTCAGGCTTTAATTTCTCAGATTATTTTTCAGTGGTCCGTTTTGGTTCTGATAAGATGGTGGCAGACTACATGATGTAAGTGCTGGACAGATATAGAGAAATAATGAAATAACACCCGCTGATGATATAAATGTTAAATTACTATTTGCTATGATGGTATCTTTGGCTACATTATCAAAAAATTGTTTTTAAAAAGGTCTCAAACCAACAGGAGGGCATGATTCCGTATGTTGTCATACACGGCTCACATTTTCACACTTAATACAGCTTTTTCAATTTGAACAGAATAAAAAAAAGCATGTAATAAAATGTCTTTTGAAGATTTGTACATTTAAATGTGAACTTAATTTTTACAGGTTTTATCAATTGTTTAGCTATACTTTTTTAAATAATGAAAAATAGTCTATTTTTGTCATCACCACCACCACTTATTTTATAGTATTATCCCTCATTTTTAGCTATTCTAAAAAGTACAGCTCAGAATAAGTTTGCTTTATTTTTACATAAACATGGATTTTTTTTCACAAGCTATTTGACAAAATCCAAGCAGACACTTGCATTCAATGTATTTACAATCCTTGTTGTAAACTTGATGCAGACACCAAAATGGGTTGTCTCGTTTTAGACTCATTACTTTGACCCATTACCATTTTTAAACAATCTGTGACAAAGTATTTCATGAAGTATAAAACTATGACATCAGCTACCAATAACACAAAAGCTCTGCAAATGCTAATGGCGATAACATTCATACAGAATAAGGAGACTTTAGAGTGTCTATAAATCTTAAGGAATTGCATCATCTTGGCCACAAAATTGCTAATGCCGATGATGCTGTGTACTGAAGCCTATTAGCATATCTGTGATCCAAATCCAGGAGAACCAGACCACAGAATTACAAAAGAATCAGTTCAAATGTTCTCAGTCAGACAGGTTTCCTCAAGATATCTCCTCTGCATGCTATAACAAACAACTCACTTAGATTAGATCAGAAAGTATTAACAATTACACAGCTAACAAAGTCTTTACATACTTTATGCATGTCGCTGCCAATGAAAGAACTGGGATTTAGTCAGGAAACATTTACGTCAGTCCCTAAACTCGAAGTATTTGATAAAGATCTGAGCGTTGCTGCACTCATAGCATGTGAAGGCCAATACCATCATTATGACTGTAATATGTAGACAAGCTTAGCCTAGTCGAGGTTTAAATGTCACCTTAAATTGTAGATACCATTACATCACTGACTGCATATGTGGTAAATGCATATAATGTATATCGTTCACAGAAACCCACAGTAAGTGCTCAGTCCAAGCGTATAACTACAGCTTACAGAAAAAGATGTCTTGCTTGAAGATAACGCTCCATCTTACTGTCCACCACACACAGGAGTCCCCTTCAATATTCAGTGTGTCCGGAGTTTTTACGTTAATGCTGAGCTATTTATAATTAGTCTGTGTCCTCTGTCATATGCAGGAACATTGTTCACTTTGGATAAAGTAGGACTGTAGGCTGTTGTTTTCATATGGTTGTGCAACTTCAGCCTACATTTTTCTGAAAGCTCAAAAAAGTACATCAACATATGTTTTACTGCAGTTTCTAGGTAAAATGAAAGCTACAGGGCAGTATGACGGCAACATCTTTTGATCCTTTTTACACTGATGATATTTACAAGGACAATAAAGGATTATTTTCATGCAGTTCTTTGCACAACGCCAAATAAATACCAAAAAATAACTTAACCGTGTCTATGATTTGTAATGGAATATCTCCATATTGACAACTTTTCTGGAGTGGTCAGTTTACTCTGTAACTCAGTTTGTACGTTGTTGTACTTGTGATGCAGAGCGCTCGGGTTTGAGTCCGGTGAAGCACAGTTCCACAAAAAAGATAAAAGTGTAGATAAAAGTGGCCAGGTTGCACTTTTTTTCTTACTTTTGCTTTTGAAAACACTTGGTTTGGGTTTAGGGAAAGGTTTAAGTCAGTGGTCTAGGTGATCTGACAAGACCTGCTTTCTCCTGTACATGTACAAGGACGTGCACCTGAAACGTGTAAAAAACGAAAATAAAAACGCGACCTAAGTAATGTATTTCAGATTCACAAAAATGTAGACAGTATTCTCTAGTGGATTTGTCATTGCGCATCAGAAACGCGCAACAAAACGTTCCTGGAGTAACGTATCGAAGCAATCATTTCCAATGGACCTGGGTTCCCTAAAACCCTAAAAACCTTAAAAAGTCATACCGACTAGTAAACTACCATTGCAGCACTTTAATTCATATTACAAATCTGTACGTTTTTCTTTGCAAATGAAACGTATAAAATTAAACATTTTATTTTATATATATTATAATTAGACACTACATAGGAGGCCAGGGGTGATCTCACTTGTTTTTGCTTATAAAAGCCTATAGTCTGATTATATGTGAAGGGAATATGAAAAAGGTCAGTAAAAATCTAAAGAATTTCTCAATCAATCTCAAATATACCTTATATACGCAAATATAAGTAATTCTTTATATTAACTCTTTAAGAAATTCTTAGGTAATTCTAATAATTACTTCTCTTTAAGTAATTCTTATTAATTCTTTAATAAAATACCATAATACAGGAAGGGATAATCAAAAAATGAAAATATACTCACCATTTACTCACTCCCAAGTTGTCCCAAACCTTTGAGAGTTTTTTGTTTTTCTTTTGAACAAAATGAAATATGATGAAGACTCTTGGTAGATATTGACATCCACAGTAGGAAAATAAAAAACATTTACACGAACCTCAAACAGGTATGGAACAAGTGGAGAGTGAGCATTTTTGCGTGGAACTTTACTGATAAATAGGAGCTTTGCTAGGGAAATGCTCTGTGTATATTTAAACAAAATAAAATGTTAAATCCATTATAATGTCCAATTAAATAAATGAATCAGCTAGATTTTTTTTTTTTTTTTAAGTTCAACATTTTAATTGTGTGTTAACATGTTTAACCGCAGCAACTTTGACAGCCCAATAAAGTACTTCTGAAAAAGGAGACTTCAATGTCATGCATTATTGCAAGGGGTTCAGTGTACAGGAGATTTAGTGGCGTCTCAGTTTCACTCCAGACACAAACATCAGGAGACCACCTGGAATTGAGACCACTAGTGTTCCACTTCATTAATTCATAATGATGGGGTCACCTTAACCCAATCAATGGATTCCCCATCCTATCAATATAGAGTGCTAGGCTTAGCAAGTTTCATGAAACTTAAAGAGGCTACTGTATACTGTATGTAAAAATCAGCAACCCTTGTTATTGGTGACACCAGAGGATATTAAATAAACTGCAGCCAGTAACTAACTGCTTATTCTTGGACTCAAAATGTCCAAGATAATTAACATGATTCAATGCCTGAATAGACTTACGTCGTTTTGTTCTTCAAACAGAACTAAAAATAAACAACCACTAATAAAAATAATAATAATATTGTTGTTGTTGATGTTGTTGTGGTTATTATTGTGGTGAGCAAACAGTTAAAAAAGCACGTGATCATCAATATGGACATGTTTAAACAAGCTCTGTAATATACCAGCATAATAAGGTAACTTTTACTTTTAAGCATATGTGAGACTACAGACAACATTTTAATGTTCTACCAAAAATGTGAAAAGTCAACAGGCCTCATAGACATATAGGAAATTGTGGTGGGAATGTCTTTTTTTTTTTTTTTTCTAAAAAGCAATTACAATGCGCAGTGTCATACAGTTCCTTTAAAAGGTAACACACCTGGGTAAAACTTACAGTACAAAAACTTATTGTTGAGTATTATTACAAAATATTATAAGACATAGAAATTACACTACACAACTACATGCACTTTAATGTAAATATATTAGTTCTCCTAGAGTGAAAACATGGTTCCTGTTGAAAATAAGAGCGTAAACCAGAAGTCTAAGCCAAGGCTGTTGTTTAACAGGTTTTGTTGGTCAGCTACTTGGTTTCCAGGCCTGACCAGCTTATAAGCACCCAAACCCATCATAAATCTAAACTTAGAGACCAGCCATCTACCCTACAAATATTTTCTTCCTCCTCATTCTCTTCCTTCCATCTCCACTGTAGGTCTGCAAGAGATATTAAACTCCTCAGCTTCTATACTGTGCTATTAAGCCAAAACTTCAGAAAGACTCCTAAACCAGAGCATATGTAGTGTGTTTGTGGTATGCTGTCAGACTGCTTCAAGCAATTAAAGTCATCCCCTGTGGCACGCATTACCCAATCATCTCTCTTGGCTTTGATGCTGTCATACGATCTGACAAATCCCAAGGCCATATTCAATGCTGTAATCACATTCCAGCGACCACAATATCACCCAGAAAGAATTCCTTAAAAATTACCATATCATAACCATCTATACTGGCCTCAACCCTCCGGAACGGACTTCAATGCTGCTGACTTCAATGTAATTCAAATTTTCGATTTATTTCTTTTTTGATTTATGTTGTTGAACTGTAGTGGTGAGCATGAAATAAGTTATTCAAAGCCCATGGCTACTGTAGGCTGCTGTTTTGCCCTCCCCGGCAAACTCCTTAAGGCTTTCTTTGCATCTTGTTTACAACTTACGCCTGGTAGATATGCATCAAATTATCATTGCAGTCCAAATCTCTAAGTCAAGCAGGTTTCTACAGAACATAATAATGACTAGAACTGCACAATATATCATTTCATCATTGGTATCGCAATATGCGCATCCGCAATAGTCACATCGCAAGATATGCAATGTTGAGTCGAAATCATAGCTGACCAGGAGCCACAGATCACATGTGATTTGTAAAGTCCCTGCTAAGTTTAACCATAATAGAGTGAAAGTTTATCATTTGGATGTGTTTTTAAGGCCATTTCAAGAGAGGTTAAAACATTTGGGTACAAGAAATGATGATGTTGGAGGTGTACCAAAGATTAATTGTATTTAATTACTTATACGATTTATGCAAAAACAATGTTTTTCTTACTTAGATTTTTTTTTGTCTTGTTTCTAGTCCAAATATCTACATTTCAAAGCAAAAATAGGATAATTTTACTTACCCATTGGCTGATAATTTAGCATGTTTTAAGGAAAAACTCTTACTACAAACAAAACAGTATTTTTACTTGATCTAAGAATTTCTAGATATTTGAACTAGAAACTAGACAAAGCAAAGTAAGAAAGGCATTTTTTTGCATTGTGATTATTCAATTGCTGTACTGTTAGACCCCCCAGAAAACGTGAAAATAGAGCAGTTCAAACCATCTTGTGAAACCATTATTCATATCGCAATATTTATGTATTCGTATCGCAATATTTATCGCAGCTATTTACAATATCGTGCAGCCCTAATAATGACCAAAATAATTGCGAAAACAATTGGCAAGTCACAACAACAAAATGTGAACATTCAGGGAAAAAAACAAAACAAACACAAAAAAAAAAAAAACGTACCAGTCCTCTCTCATGTCATCTGTTATGCGCCAGGTCACACTGGTAGGTTGAAAGATTTGTCTGAAGGTCAATGACATTCAGAACTTACAGTAGCAGGTTTCATCAATTGAGCATTACATTTCTCACACTGACAGACCTCAACCTGAGACCCTTTGAGTGCCAAGGTTACTGTGTGAGACCCTGTGACTATAAAAACATCAAGAAACAGACACCAACTGAACCACTTAGCCCAGGCCGCCTGTTGTCTGACAAACTGACATCCAGTGCCAACTAAGGGCTGAGGAAGCAGAAAAAGATTTGACATTAACCCTGCTTAGCTCTAACTCTTTGCTCTGATACCCCTCTCACTACATAGTAATCCGGCGGTGGCATGGAATGTGCTGGATATGCAAAAAACAACATGCTGATGTCTTCCTCAATGCAGAGACCGTTTTCAGACTGAAAAAGGGGTTTTAATTAAGTGGCTTCACTTCATTCAAATGCATTTAGTGACTACAAAATACTGTAGGTTCCTGTTGAAATAATACATAACACACTGTCCAAAAGATTTGGACAACTCAAGCCAAACTTTAAGCCAGCATGGAAAAGAAATATGCTTACATAAAAATCATTTCAATCATCCACTTGAACCTTTCTTTCTTCTTTCAACTGACTGTAAGGTTCGATTCCAGTCATTCAATCAACAAATGCCAGAAATAATTGATTAGATAGACTCATATCCGTCACTACACCACTGTCCCTTTTAAATATCTTCATACAGTACATTTAGAAAAATATGAAGCCAGGTTTTAAGGAAGTTTCAGGAAAACTGACGTCATACATCCACTAAAAATCTGTTGGTTTCATCAAGTAAATGCAAAAAGCTGAGGGGCTGGAAGGGCATCTGCTGTGTAAAACATGTGCTAGAACAGTTGGCAGTTCATTCCGCTGTGGTGAACCATTGATAAATAAGGGACCAAGCTGAAGGAAAATGAATGAAGGTCAGCAATTGTGTCAGCATAAGAATTAGAAAACTTTTTTGTGAGAAGTTTTTTTGTGAAGGTGTTTCTCACAAAATAACTAAATCTTTTTTTAACCTCTTTTACATGCCATAGAGCTTTTATTTGAAAATGAAGGGGGCACATTTTGTGTTTGCTTTAGGGAATGTTTGATTAGAGCTAAGAAGTGAAGTTAACTATAGGCACAAACACACTGATAACATTTATGAGTCACCATAGCCATAGCCATGCCAATGTTTTGCTGTCTTGCAGCTGTAAACAAGAAACACAGATGCCAAAAGTTAAACCCAACTGGCGTTAGCTGTTTTTGACCAAAGTAATATTACCAGTTTAAGCATGCATATGGTATATTTTGATAATTATAATCAAGTAGTAAAAACACAGCTGTCATTCATACAAATAACCAATCTGTTTATCAAAGAGAAGCAATGCAAATGTTCCAATACAGACATCACTGACAATAACTATGAAAAAAAATTGAATGGTCTAAAGATAAACCTATGTGACAAACACAAATAATGACGGAGGGAAGAGAGCAAATGAGAGGGCAGAACAGGCAGTGTAGGGCAGATGAGGATGAGGGTTTGATTGAATGATTATGGAACAGTGAAACATCTCTGCTGTTTGGGTGGTTGCTGGGGGCCTGACTTATATGGAAAAGTCTTGGATATACCGAGAATCCTCTTGAGAGCAGTTAAACAGCAACCTCTGACCTTACAAAGATGTTACATTACCAGACGAAAGGGTTTTAGCAGCAGTGACGTCAGCTTCAGTGTGTTTTTTCAGCTGAGCACTGTGGGCAAAACGATGGAGACTCTCTTAAGACGTTCTTAAAGGGAAAGTTCAGTAATTGCTCTTTCAGTGTTCACTAATAACTGAAGATTATGTAATTTACTCACTATTGTGTTGTTCCTTTATTACTTATTTCTAGGGTGAAAATGGTCTTTTCTGGAAAATGTTGCAATTAAAGTGAATCATGACCATCTATGGGCTGCTATGCACAAACCATCCTCCATATTGGAAGAATCAAGAAAATCTAATTCATTCATTCATTCATTTTCTTTTCGGCTTAGTCCCTTTATTAATCTGGGGTCGCCACAGCGGGATGAACCGCCAACTTATCCAGCATATGTTTTACACAGCAGATGCCCTTCCAGCCGCAACCCATCTCTGGGAAAGAAAATCAAATTAAATAAAAAAAAATAAAGTAGCATATTGTCACATGTGAAAGGTAATCCCATTTCCCTGGGAATTAAATAATGGTGTTTTTTATGTGATCTTTTAAAATGGTATTTATAAAAAACTGATTTGTATTGCGACCAATGATACATTAGACATTGGCATAGATAGAGTGCTCAAATGTGACATCTACATGCACCTATACAATCATTT
The DNA here is from genome assembly GCA_903798115.1 of Danio jaintianensis. Lineage (NCBI taxonomy): Eukaryota > Metazoa > Chordata > Actinopteri > Cypriniformes > Danionidae > Danio > Danio jaintianensis. The sequence goes on along the minus strand of CAIGQV010017602.1, from coordinate 8,106,518 downwards.
TTGGATGAATCTTCTTTAATTAAGAGCCAATTATGTTTGATGTACAAAACTAAACTTTTTAAAATGTATACAAAACTACATGGTTTTAAAATGTATAACAACTGACAAAGTTCTGACATCAGTACCAGTCTGAAATTTTAATAACTAATTTTACTCAGAAGAACTGCTGAAGGCTACATTTAAGTTCTACAATTAGTATTGTTTAAGTGTTTAAATTAAGATTAAATTAAGTTAAATCCTGCAAATAACCAATATGTCATGATCTCTATACAGTCTCAAGTGACTGCTATTGGCAACTCTTGAGCTGTCACCATTTATGCCACAGCTCCATACCTCCTACATGGTTTAGATTTGCATTTCAAAGAAAGAAGTGCATAAATAGATAAATAAAAGAAAAACGGTCACAGTCCCACAGTGGTGAAGAGATAGCAGTCAAGGCCGCATACCGGACAAGCCCCCTGGGGCTAAAGAGACCGGATCGTTATATAGCAGATCTCTAGAGAGCACAGCCTGGGACCGTTCTCATGGCTACCACCATACAACATCACAGACGTCAATAAAAAAAAAGCACGAAAATAAGATTCTCCGCTCATCCAGTGTGTACAAACACAAGATCATATAAACAGTACTTGAGCAAAAAAAAGCCCATTTGGTTCTCTGATAGCTTAGATGAAGCTAAAAGAGGGTCGTGTCAGTCAATATAGCATAGATGATCTTATCCATCTGTCACTTTTCTACTCTGAGGCTACCCGACTGAGGGAGGCATTACTATCTATACTGACATAGAAAAATAAACAATAATTCACAGGCTTCCCTGCTCTGTTCCCATGCCTCTTCAGTAGGACCGGGAGTGGAAAAGCCTGGGAGAGAGAGAGAGAGAGAGAGAGAGTGAAACAGCAAGTCATAGTATAAATGACTAATAAAACAAAACAAACAAGGAAACCCGACAGAAAAAAAAAAAAACACAGGAAAGACTGGCCTTACAGTGAAGCAAAAGGCAGCACATTGATCTATTGCAAAGTGTGAAAGTGGGACACATCAATAGGATAGAGCAAAGAGGCAGTGTGAGCGCCACAGTGCTGCTCGCTCGCGGTCCCTCATGACTGACTGCTTCAGCAATCGATTGGTGGGAGAAAGCTGGGTGAAATTCCAGCTTCACACATGGCACACTGGGGGTTCACTGCACTGCCTGCCAGAGGAAGCTTCCTATTGAGTCTTATACTTAGACCTAAACACACTGAATTCACACACAACCACTGACATTTACAGACTATGTGCAGACCAACAGTGTACAAGATATTCTGTGCCTGGATGAATGACAAAACAATAAAAAAAATAAATCTGCTTTAAACCACTAACTAGGGCCTTTTAGCTTCAAGGAGGACACACACAGTGCAGTGGAATTGTGCATTCTTGTAGATCACATACACTCTTTAAAAACTTAAATTCACTTGACAAAGTAGAATTACATTTGCATCTAAAGTTTATGAAATGAAACATATATAGGCTCTACTGCATGTTAGCTTTCTTATTTACTTCAAGATCAAGGTTTACTTCATTTCACATCATTTTTAATACACACTGTATAAACAGGCAATAAGCTAAACTACTACTGCAGAATGAGTCATTGAATGCAAGTTTTACTCTCAGTCTGAATGATTATCACTGAATAAGTCATATGATAAATTTGCATGAAAAACAGATTTATATTTGGAATACTTGGAATACTTTATTTGCAATACTTCATACTTGGAATATACCACACGATTCACATGAACTTCTTTAATGGCATTTCTGCATCCTCTTTAATGGTTGTGAGCCTCCGTCTCAGCCACTGTGGATGATATGTATTGATGATATTATAGTTAACATATAGTTATGATCTTTTGTATTCTACTGAAGAAATAGCCATTTAGTTCGATGTAGATGGGTAAACGACAAAACATCTTTAGATTAACTAATAATGTAATTTTGCATATTTAAATACTGTTCATTTAAAAATTATTAAAAATGTACAAGTCTGACCTCTTCAGGGAAATAAAGGTTTTGAACAAACCATTCATGAGCGAAGGGAGGATGCCCATTCAACAGTCAAAAGAGGATGTTGATGTTTACAAGGAAAGCTCGACCTCTAGCCCTGAAGAGAAGAGGATCCCCTCTTTACACACCATCTGGGTCAACGACTAGCAAGCAGTGGGATTATATTGTCCATTAGTGAGACGAGAGCATTGATTCATAAAGATTACACACGTTTCAGGCTCAATACAAATTTCCTGCAGTGCACATAAATGCTAAATGATGGGCTTATTGGCACCTTCATCATATACGCCACGGAGATGAATATCCACTTCCTAACTGAATGGAAGTCGGGCAATTTCAAGCCTCATGCGAATTTTATTACACAGATTAGTTACCTGGCAATAAAAACACAACAGCAGAGACAGACTCTATTATTTTTTCAAATTCTCAAAGCAACTCACACTTCACATGAGCTTGATTAAAAGCTAAACGTTCGTACAGCTAATATTCTCAGAGTTTTTTCGAGCATTTGTTGTGCATGTTGCAGTTTTGCAAAAACAGTCAACAAAGAAAATGGTGCCATTTTTCTTCTAGAATAGTGAGGTAGGCCATTGAAACGGTACTAAAACGCAGTGATTAGGATCCCGCTACTTTGCACCCCTGGCCTAGGAAACACCAAAATGAACTGTTGTTCTTGTGCCTAAGCCAAAAGCTTGTTCAGTGTTACTTATTTAAATCTCCACTCAGCGTTCAGTCAGATTGCCATGTATTTTGTAAGATCAGTGCTTTTATCAGGGGAGCGTTCTGGTTGCCATTCTAGCAGAAGGTATTTCCTCATATCAAAACCTGATCTCAGAGCATTTTGGCAGCTAAGATAGGGAGCTGGGAGGAAAAACAAGGGCCCTAAAATACTCCAAAACATAATCTGTGGCTAATCTCATTAATCACATCTGTCTTTTGTCCAAAATAAATGAAAAAAGCCTGTATTGTACAAATATCATCCTGGCCATGGCCACAGTGGTGAACAATGTGTATTTGTTATAATAAATGCATAAATATGTTTGTTTCATTGTGATGCTAACCTTTAATCTGTAAAGGATAACAGCAAGCATCTTAAGCACTAAAATGTTTTGCTGCTTGAAATTATTAGGTATTAGACAGCCATAACAGAAGCTTTCCATAGTATATGATATCGTAAAACTGCATAAATACAGCTCTTCTGTTCGCTACTTGAAATGGAGCTCCAATTGTGTAGATTTGTGTACAAAAGACACAGGAAACAATTGAATCCTGCTGGGAAGGAATAAATGGAAGAGAAAGTGCAGTAAGAGAGGGGAAAGTAAATGTCTCTGGAGAGGTGCAGGCAAAAGATCAGCCTTGCCAGACATTCGCGACTCCCCTTGGAGTCCAAAATTTCACTTATTCCTTGTTTATTGTTCGGAGGCGGTATTGAGGCTACCAGTCACTGCTCTCTCTCATGCCAGAGATATTCTAGAAAGTACTTATTGGACATGGTTTTAACATTCAACTCCCCTGTCTTTGCACTGTAACACAGATTATGGGAAAATAATTACAAATTTGATTCCAAATGCTTGCTGACGCTTCTTAATCTTTAATTAATATTAATATGCAAAACCAAAGTTCTCCAGAGTTAGAGTAAGTTTTAAATAATTAAATCTCATTAAATGTACATGAAAGTTTATTTACAGTACATTTAAACTGAATAACAAAACTTTTAAAAATATCATTAACAGTTAATGATAAAAGTTTACTGTTACCGGCATTAAAATCATTGAAACTAAATGGACACTGTTTAGTAAGAACATAACATTCATCAAAATATCTTGAGCTTCATCTGAACGTCCTTTTCTGATTCCTTTTCTGAAGTCATTAGGCAGTTGCTAACTTGGTGTTTTTCTCCTGTCTGAACTCTTTTGATAGATACAAATTAAATTGCATGTAGAAGACGTAGCTCATAGGTGGTTAGGAGACAAAACGAACTCCCCCAAAGATTTCGTTTTGGTGCGCTGTTTCAAACTGCTGAAACAATCACAAAACAAACTGTCTGGCTGGATTTTGTTTGAAATTACATCATTTCAGTTCAATATTCGATTTCGTTTAAAATATACCAGGGCCTTAAAGCCGGTTTTAAGCCTGTACTCTACGCGTACACTAGTTCAATTGAGTGCAAATGTTGAATTTGACATCATAGCGGTGATGACGAAAGTTCACTTTGGGTGCACGTGACATCATTTCATTACTACTTTTTTTTTTTTTACTTTGAGCATGTCTCTGCATTTGAAGATGAGCAATTTGGAGCCAAAACCACTGCCTGATGTGAAGTCCCTGAGGTTTCCTTTGAAGCTTTGAGGAAAAACAATGCATATAATTTGTGCAAAGGTTGTCCGAGGCTTTTTTAAGTAAATTATGTTTTTTTATTATTGCATAACAGGTTTTGCAATAAGTATGCCATTAGCTTGGATATATAAAATGTAGCCCAAGTTGCCCATTTCCCCAACTGTAAATGTCCTTAAATATTATTCTCAACCCATTGATTTTATATATAACTAAATTCCTTCATTTAGATTTTTTTTTTTTAAGGTTTTTAAAACTCCACTCACTGACTTCTTCTTTCCCACTGTTTGGTCTTGACAGTTACTTCGAGTTGCCCCCTGTTGTTACAAATAATAGTACAATAGCGAGTGCATCAAGTATAAAAGCATTCACAGGCTTGCGCTGCGGACTCAGGCGAAAGTATAAATCAGCCTTTAGAGTCCATCAAATGTACACTTTATCAGATCATCTGGGTAGTATCATATCAGGTCATCTGGCTAGTTTCTGACTGCTCTATGACTACTGTGAATTTGAACACAAAAGTTTTGTCACATACTGTTTTCAGCTACTGTTATGTAAGCAAATTTGGGTGCATTGATATTTCTACTTAATGCCATGTCTTCTATTTGACTGCACTCAGGAGAGATTTGCTTTCTGACACACGATTTCAATTGTTCACAATGCAATCAAATTTCAATCAATAAAGAAGCTTTGAGCCTATTTAATTTCACATAAATGTCACACAGCAGTTGACTTACAAATGTCTTGCAAGCTCTTGTTGACTTCAGAACTGAAGACTCACAAAACTTGACATTATGTCCACCTCTAAAGGTCCTGCCTCTTGAAAAACATTAGCGCCATTGGATAGAGTAAACAAACCTGGTGCTTAAAGAAACACTCTTTCTCTGCCCTCAGCAAACTAGCGCAGGGATCTGATTCGTCCTACACAAGCAATCAAGCGGTGAAAGTATAGAGATGCACCAAGGAAGAAGCATAAAGAGAGGAGGAGACACTGTCCCACTTTCATAAGCCAGTGATGAATAGTGTTGTCGCTTCACTTTTGCTGAATCCAGAAATTCTCGACATCTGCGGGTGTCTAAGAATCGTAGGTTAGCCGGGCTCACCGGCTTGTGAATACATCTTCCCTGATGGTGGTGTGTGTCAGGGCTCATGAAAGCCAAGTGCGAAGATCCCCCAATCCCAGCGGCCTACTTAGTAAACCAAAGTGCTTCTGCATAGATACTCCATTATATAAGACAGAAATGGCTCATGCTGGACAGCCAGCATATTTCTTCATTATTTAAAAAATAATTACAGGTGACCAAAGGACCCTAGACAATAATGCACCAGGGAAAAACACAATAATAAATGACGTTAAGATGCACAGCTTCCCTAAGTATACAGTAATTCTTTATTTAAACAGATGAAATATAGAAAGGGCACCACTTGTGTAGAAAAGCTCTTGTGTCAAGACAGATACAGTGCATTTGGTGTGATGGGAAGGTTTTAAAAACTTTCAAAGAAATGGGCAGATGGTGTAAACACTCAGACCATTCGGAGGTTTCAGGGGACACAAGATGGAGATGTGGTATAAACTCTAAACATAAAAGTCAAACACAATGTGAGTGCTCCCTTTGTGTCGCTGTCACTTGCACACACTAACATACACAGACGTTCCTCTGCTAGATAAGTGTGCTAGAGTTTTGGCCCCGGGCTAAGAAACACCAGCTTCTCCCCTCAGAATGATAAAGCAGAGAACTGCTGAGATGGATTTCTGTGAATCTCCCTTTCTTTAAAAAAAAAAAAAAAGACAATTGTACCTCACAAAAAAGGGTGGATGAAACAGTCACTATTTCTCCTCACACATTTTTTTAAATATATATTTAAGACTTTATTCTTCAAAAGGATTAAAGGAATGGGTGTTTTCATACAAAGTTCATTTAAAACTTTTAAATGCTCAGAGCAGTTTAGCCTGTATATGAGAGTAAACCAACTAATCTTAGACACCCCCTTAAGGGACTCAAAAACAAACCATACCATATGGTTTGCTTTTGGGTCTGTTTTTGGTTCAATATCTTTATTGATATGAGAAAGCAATGAGATCCCCTTTGCTTTGCATTTAATTTCGACAGGTGTACCTGGAGGCTGGTCGTACCTACAAAGACCATGCATTACAGCAACAAAACAACTTTTCCCCATGACAGGCCATAGGGTTGTGTGGTCTCAGGAGAGCTGTGTACTTACTGAAACTTGGAAAGAGATTACATCAAACACCAACAATCCCCAACACATAGAATCATAGGGATGTAAGGATGAAAATTAGTTGAAAATTGATTTAAATGATTGAGATGCCAAACTTATCACGATAGTTGGAGTGGGAATTTGTAAATTAATCTCTAAGTGGAACTGACTGTCTTTAGAAAAATTACATGTTTTTTCTGTTAATCTTGCCTCTTAACAATACGAATTAAAATAATGCTTACAAATACAGAGCTGCTTTGTTTGCAGTGGTATCCTAGGAAACACTACATCACTGCTGTTCATGGTACCTATGGCATTGTGTTTATTAACCTTTACCCCTACCCCAACCCTAAACCTACCCCTCACAATAAAGTAAAAATTGAAATTTTTGTACAAAAAATATGCTATGTTGATGTGCGCATGCCACAGCAGTATCCCTTTTAGACTTTACCGCTGTTTTCATAAGCGTCACCTGCTGCATTTCATTCAACTTGTTTGTTGTTTCCTTAAAGCATCTCTATTATGTTTTTTTACAGTGTGACACAGCTCAAAAGTGATTAACTCACCCTTAGCCGTTCATAAAATTACAAAAAAAAAAAGAGATGGCTACTGACACTTTAAGGTGCACGTGTCCACCAAATATTCCACTGTGATGTTCCAAAAACTGCGTTCCAATCCTTCGTGTCAAATGCACCACATACAGGTGAAACTCTTTTTTTGTGAACTATCCCTTAATTTTTTACACTTTCTCACAATAACTTATTTTATTTTAAGAAAGAATGGGCATGAGCCAGCAGATTTCTGACAATGTTTTCTGTGCAAACAGAATAATATGCCTTTACAATGCTATTTTGAGTTCATGACTTTTGTGGCTTTCAAACACATGCCATTCATAGTCCTAATGTTAATGTTGGCTACTCTGATTATCTTTTCAGTGGCCAATAAAACTGCAGTGCTCTTCGTTTCATTGAACACATTTTACAATGTTCATTTAACCTTTCCCACTTTTACCATCTGCATAACGCCACAAATTTGCAAAAAATGAAGAAAAAAAAAGGCAGAAAAACAAAATCCCTCTGGTCTTACTTGTATAGAATCATCTTTCGAAGAGATTTTGACAATATAAAATAGAGATATATTGACAATAGAATCTGTTTGCTGTTTTAAAACTGTTGACGATCCATGCACATCACCATGCACTGGTGGTGGATGAGGAGATCCCCCCCCATTGTGTAAAGCGCTTTGAGTTTCTAGAAAAAGCGCTATATAAATGTAAGGAATTATTATTATTATTATTATTATTATTATTATTATTATCACTATAGCAAAGCTGCTGTGCATTTATTCATCCTTCCCAAAAGCGTGTATCTCCTCCTGAGTGCTTTAATCTTTTCTTTCTCAGTCTGAAATTTATGCTGAGGCATCTGCTGCCACAACCTTTATTGTCACCGCTCCCATTCAATAAAATGGAGTGGGAAACATACGAAGGCACAAAGCTTCTCATCTTCCGTTTCACTAGAGTTCTGGCACTTTTAACTGTATACACACATCGATAAGAGCTAAAACCTCTCCACTATGAACTCGCAGAAACATTAAACATTGATTTAGCCTCTAAAACACATAAGCTCTTTATGGGAGAAGGAAACTCTAACTTCATGCAGACACATGCACCTGACTTGCTGTCAGACTGGATAATAGTGCTTTGAGGTGTATCTGTGAGGCATTGTCTTCACCTGTCATCATCTCACAGACTCATAGGTCACATTAGCACCTGTCCGTGCTCTCAGACTTCCTTCCAGTGAATCTGCCTAAATGGATCACAAAAGCAAAGGAAGCGAAAGACAAGTGTGCCATTCAATGAAAAAAAAGCATTCTGCATAGATCTCAAAGAAGAGATATACAGCATCAAATTCAGTCCTTGACTTTTCCCAAGGTTTAAAAACATGCATGAGAAGAGCTTATGAAAAGGAGTCAATCTTTTCTATTTAATATTATTATGCACTGGTTCTCTTGAGCGGTTCAAATATTTCAAGATTGCAATATAGCTAAAGACTCATTCGCATGAGTCATGTCAGAATTGACCATTGCATTTACCTCTGAACAAAATGTCATCTGCACATTTTAAACTTTGGCTTTTCTGAACTTTCAAAGCATAGCCAAAAACCTCAAGCATTGTAAAAAAAAAAAAAAAAAAGTTACTGCCTTAGATTTAGTTGAATTTAATGAAATTTTCTAGTCTTCTCAACTTACATTAGTCAAACTGACTAAACATTCATTCATCTTCCCAGCTTAGACCCTTATTTATCAGGGGTCGCCACAGCGGAATGAACCACCAACTATTCCAGCATATGTTTTGCCCTTCCAGCCACAACCAAGTACTGGGAAACACTCATATACTCTCACATTCACACACATACACTATGGCCAATTTAGTTAATCCAATTCACCTATAGCGCATGTCTTTAGACTTTGGGGGAAACCGGAGCACCTGGTGGAAACCCACGCCAACACGGGGAGAACATGCAAACTCCACACAGAAATGCCAACTGCCCCAGCCGGGACTTGAACCAGCAACCTTCTTGCTGTGAGGCGACAGTGCTAACCACTGAGCCACCATGCCGCCCTGACTAAACATATTAAGTTAAATTTATCAACTTATTAAAATAAGTTAAAGTAACATAAAAACATTCAATTTTTTTCAGTGTGCAATTTGCATTACATACACCATTGGTAATAATTATTCAAATATAGCTTTCCTTCTCGATAAAACGTGTTCGATAAATGTTCACTTTATTAACTGAAATATATAAGCAGAACTAATCCGAGCTGCTCATTTGGGCCTCACGGACCATTTATCCATTCGCACAAACAGCTGTGCAAGTTTGTTTGTTTACATGCCAACATGTCTCGAATCAACCAAAGCTCCAAAGCGCTTAGCTTATTATGCGTACTGGACCTGTAGTGGTGCTGTGCAGAGCAATTCTGTATGACAATAAGCGTGCTAAATTGGGAAGGGCTCATTCCTATGCCCTAATCCCTTCAAAGGGTTTACACAAAATAAATATGTGATTTACTATGGTTTACAATGTTTGGTGGAGCCACTAACAAAACTGCAACCCAAAAGTCAGACAACTGTGTTTTTCATTTACATGTACTTTTGATATTCTTACTTATATACTTATAATTCAAAAAATAATAATTCATAAGGATGCTAATAATATTAACCTTAAAAGAACGATTTAAAATAATTGTAAAAAGATTTTTTTTCAGCCAAACAAAAAGAAATAATACTATCTCCAGAAAAAAAAAAAGTTTCTCCTCTACCTGAAAAAAATACTTATATCAGCTAATTGAGCCCTTTTCAATTTAGTCGTATATTTTGCCCTAGGGTTCCAAGGTTGACTCACTTTAAAAATTCTAGCCTTGCAATTTGCTACAAACTGTTGATCGATAGTACACAAACAAATCAATTGTGACCATTTCTTTTTACACATGGATACAACCTTGCAGAGAATAGAAGAAATAAAGAACAAATCCCCCTGGCTCACCAAAAGTCAGGCAACTAAACATTTGAAACGAAGAATAAGCAGAATATTGTCTAATGTAGGCTTTAAGTGCAATAAAAGTCTTAAGAGTGAAACTGCCCAGAACTTCACATGGCCGTTATTTGTAAGAACTGCTAAAGCCAAGATTCATTCCTGGTGTTTTGTCAAACTGAGATCTTCAATGGAGAAGTCAGGCTGGCTAATGAAAACTAAAGGCATGGGCGGGCTTACACACCTCAACTACACTCGCCGAGGGAAGCCATGGCAACCAACACACGGAGGAAAGAAATCATGAAAGGTAGGGGAAAAAAAGAGAAGCGAGAAAGAGAGAGAAAATAAAATCAGAGGTAAGAAGCAGTTTAAAAAAAATGGAAAATAGATCTCCATGACAACTCTGGCTACGGAACATAAGAGCATACCACAAGGTTTTAAAAACTCTGTAAAAACAGGACAGAGGGAGGTGGAACTGGGGAAACTGAGCAAGAACCGAATGAGAATGGTGTTCAATTATTAATGTGTGTGTAATTATCATGCAAGTCAATATTCTAAACATTTTTTTCCCATATTCCAAACTACATGCACAGTTGATATCAAAATGTTTAAGCCCTCATTTCAAAATATTTCCCAAGTGCTGTTTAAGGTAATGAAGATTTTTCTCAACACACTTTTAGACATATTAGTTTTAACAATCAATTTGTAATAACCAATTCCGCTCGTCTTTGCAATGATGACAGTGCATACTATTTTTCTAGAAATTTTAAAAGACACTAGTATTAAAGTGCTTAAAGTGCAATTTAAAGACTTAACTAGCTTATTAGGTTACTAGGCAAGTTAGGTTCACGTTATTGAATAACAGTGGTTCCCCTTCATATGGGAACTCCAACGTGTGTCTAATAACAGACTATGGGAGTACGTCAGACGACCAATCACTCTGAAGAGTAAGAAAACGGGCCAATGAATGCCAAAATAAATTGGCAGAGCTCAGCTCCACAGCTGACAGTAATTAGCCATTAGTGCTATATAAGCTGCCAGCTGAGAAGAGAGCACTAGAATTTAGCTTTCAAAGCCTCTCACGAGACTGAAGACACTCTATCTGCCAACCTGATTTCTGAAACCAGAGACTGAAACCAGTTTACTCACCAGTGCGGGAGATGACGCGACAGCGGAAGTTGATCTGGGCTTCCTGTCCCCTGGGCGTTTCGCTGGTGTGCACAAAAGAGCAGTTGCCATTAAAAGAGCTGTTGCACAGCTGAGATAGCGGCTTCCAAGCCACCCCCGTTGCTCCCCGTGAAAGCCGTTAGCACGCGGGTAGATCTGAGGATCACAGTGGGGGTTTATCCGTCGCCTCCGGGCCCGCGGACCCCCCACTCCTCCACAGCGCGCCCCATCCAAGCTTCGAGTGGTTGTGCGTTCATCCCCCGGGATGCCCGCACCTCCGCTTGATGACACCGGAGATCAGATGTCCATCGCGGCATCGGAGGGCGAGCTGTCATGCTCAGATGACAGACCGGGCTCGCTTCCATCCTACGGGGTGCAATGCGTGGTCACGGTTCTCGAATCAGACATGATGGCTGTGCTTCCTGGGCTGCTTCGGTGGTGTGGCTGGAGATGGCTTGTCCCCCAGTCTCACCGCCGGACCAACTAGAGGGTGTGACATGGGGCTAATATAAGATGAATCTTCCAGCTCCCGTACCCTTCTTCCCAGGGGCGCACAGCGAGCACACGCTGGCATAGAGGGCGTTTTTCTTCGCCTGGTCCTCGTGCGCTTCCACCTTCACCTCCCCTGATGGCGAAGCGGCCAGTGGGTATGAAGCTATTCCTCAGGTGGCAGGCGCCTCCACCTGGAGGGGTAAGCTGAGACCCCCGTCCAAGGCGGGTGGGTTATCTGTGTCTCTCACGGCCAGAGCCCACACCACTGCGGGCCATTCCGCTTCTGACCTGCACCATGGCCACATGGCTGTGCTGCACAGGGGTGGTTCTTCCCCAGGCTTGTGCGTAAGCACCGCACGGTGGTCGACTATGCTCTCATGACCTTCAAGTCGGCCGCCCGTGCCCTGGGGAGGACGATGGCCACACAGTGACAAAGTATGCTTTCTTGGTGTGCCCATATCCCAGGCAGGACTTTACCCAGGAGTCCTCGGTGGTGAAAGATCAGCCGTGCGTGATGGAGCAGGTCAATTCTTGGTGGGTTCTGAAAACTGCTCCCCACCGGACCCGTCCGCACTGGCTGTTCCTCACCGAGAGCGTTCTTTCCGCGGCTCCAAAATGCTCCGCTGTCACAGCCCGTTATACTGGCTAGTGAACATGCCGACCCCCCCGCGGGAAGTTGACACTCCCATCACAGGTCGCCGTTAAGTCTCGTAATCGGACCGCGAAGCGAACCTGAGGCGGGCCACTTGGAGAGGAGGAGAACCGTTCTTTCCCCGGTGGAGGGCCGGGGCTCCCCCACGAATGAATGTAGCAATCCGAAAAGAGCGGCTTTTCCTCCCTCTGGGTGTGGAAGCCCAATTGCTGCCAGCATGGGACGCACTGCCTTCCAGCTCTCAGCTTTGGTGCACTTCGCCACAGGCTTTGAGGGCGCCAGAGGATGACCTCCTTTCTCGCACCTCCAGCCTCTCCGCGGGATCCTGGGAGGAAGGTAAGAGTCTATCTCTTATTTTCAGTTCTTCCTCAGGACGCTCTGCTTCCCGGGGTGAGCTCTACCCATCCCGAAGCTGCCCCTCCGCGTACGTCAGCGATCGTTCTGGTGATGCTACTCGTTCGGACTCTGTCAGCCTGGCTAGTGCTGCTCAGCTCGTCGTAGTTGCTCACACGGACGGTCAGACTCGGATATGCGTTTCAATTCGCTGTTGGCCTCCCGAGTTCACGGGTGTGTATTTAAGCGGTCATCGCTATGCCACCCCTGCCTCGCGTGAGTAGATTGTTATCCTCCTGGCGAAGGATACAATCGAGCCGGTCCCTCCAGCCGAGATGAAGAGTGGGTTTACGCCCCCTCTTCATCGTACCCAGAGAGCGGTGGTTATACCAATCCTATCTGCGCGTTTTGATCTGTCATCTGTTCAGGATGCCGATCAGGATGCCCATGCAGAAACGCATCCCCCAGTGCGTCCGTCCGTGGGATTGGTTGCAGCTTTAGACCTGAAGGACGCTCACTCCATGTCTCGCTCTCTCCCTCCTTATACTGCTGTGCGGGGGCCGAGCATGGCAGTGAACGGTCCTCCCCTTTGGGCTCTCCCTGTTCCATGCATGGAGGATGCCCTGTGCCTATTCGGCGCATGCGCATCGGCTTTTTGATTATTCATTGACTGATTTATTTCTCACGTCTTTGAACTAGTCGATTATGCATAGGGACCTGGTGCTCCGGCACCTCGGCCTGTTGGGGTTTCGGGTCAACCGAGAATGAGCAAGCTCTCCCCCGGGTAGAGCTACTCTCATCTTGGGTTGGAGCTGGACCCGGTCTGCATCACGCTGCGCTTAAGCGTGCCGGGCTAGTGCTGCCCTGTCCGATTAATTGTCCGGTCTCACTGAAGTTTTCAGAGGCTCCTGGGGCATATGACATTGTAGCCGCTATCGCCGCTCAATTGTTCTAATGAGACCACTTCAGTGCTGGCTTCGCGATCGGGTCTCCAGATGGGCATGGCACATCACCATGCTGTGTCGCCGCACCTTCAGCCCCTGGATGGACCTTGCCTTCTACGGGCCTGCGTGCCCTTAGAACAAGTGTCCAGTCATGCTGTCATTCTGACAGATGCTTCCAGTACGGGCTGGTGGGCTGTTTGTATCGAGCATGCAGCTCCAGGTTCGTTAATCGGACTTCGGTTGCATTGGCATTTAATTGCCTGGAGTTGTTGGCAGTGTTTCTCACTCTCCGCCGGTTCCTACCGGTACAGGAGGGGCCACACGTGTTGGTTGGGACAGCCAGCACGGCTGCGATAGCGCACATCAACCGTTTGGGTGATGTGCGCTACCGCCGCATGTCTCAGCTCGCTCACCATCTGCTCCTCCGGAGTCATGCGGCTTAATAGCTGCGCGCCATTCATATCCCGTACGAGCTCTCCATGCCAACTTACATGCTCTCATGACAGTTACGTTCCGGAAGAATGGAGACTCCACCCCGGCAGTCCAGCTGTTATGGGCACACTTCAGAGAAGTCCAGCTCATCCTGCTGCTTCTCCCGAGCGGCCCTTCTCTAGCTGCTTTCCCTGCTCTGCACGGATGCGCTGGCTCTCAGCTGGCCCCGGGTCTAAGCATACGCGTTTTTCCCCAGTGAGCCTGTGCGCACAGACTCTGTGCAAGGTCGGGGAGACGAGGAGCGGGTCTTGCTCGTTGCACCTCCTTGGCCCAACCTGACCCAAGCTTTTTCTATTCTGCTAGATTTCCTCCGAGGCTATTATTCCATGTAATGGCTATTATTCATGCTTTTCTATTATTCCATGTAATGGTAATTAAGGGCCTAGGGGACATTGGAAAGTTGCGCTCTTGGTGATGCTTGTGCACTCACGCTATGCTTGGCAAACTTCACATCAGTAGCGTGACGGGCTTAGCTGCTGTGGCGTTTTCCATACAGTCTCCCATAGTCTGTTATCAGACACACGTTGGAGTTCCCATATGAATGGGAACGTCCTGGTTACGTCCGTAACCCACGTTCCCCGAATAGGGAACGCAGACATGTGTCTCCACTGCCACAGGAGCTGAGTCACTAGCTGTTAGCTGAGTGATCGGCTCTTCAGCAGGCAAATTCTAGTGCTCGCTTCTCAGCTGGCAGCTTATATAGCACTAATGGCTAATTACTGTCAGCTGTGGAGCTGAGCTCTGCCAATTTATTTTGGCATTCATTGGCCCGTTTTCTTACTCTTCAGAGTGATTGGTCATCTGATGTACTCCCATAGTCTGTTATCAGACACACGTCTCCGTTCCCTGTTCGGGGAACGTGGATTACGGACGTAACCAGGACGTTTGTTCTGTAGCTAATAGAAAAAATAAATAAATAATAAAATTATTAAATCATTAAAGGGGGCTGATAATATTGACTAACATTGGTTTTAAAAAAAAAACTGTTTATTTTTTCTAGCCAAATTGAAAATTTGAAAAGTATTACTTTGTAAAACAACAATTCTGAAATATTTTATAATGAATAAAAAAAAATCACATGAGGGATTATTCAATTTCACCTTCAACTGTAAATTCTACCTATTAGATCCTAGAAGTAAAAAGTATCTTATATATTTAGATGTGCATAATTAAGCAGGTTTCCTTCTACAGCTTGGAACTCGCACCGACACTGGCGTTTAATTATTTTACACTGAATTAATAAACACCCACAAATAGGATGTAACACTATGGAAACTGCTAAATTAAGGCGTAACCATTGGGCAAGAGATGCTCACTGGCACAGCAGGATGACAGAAACAAAATAATACTGATTGAGAAAACATCAACTTTAAAAGATTTTAAGTAATGTAAATAACTAGGTGCACACAATTTCAATCAATCACTCAAACTCTCTCAAACAATTTCTCAAACTGTCCTTCCATAAAACGTTAATCTACAGCTTGTTCGTATTAAGAGGGATCTTGCTTTGTTGTTCTTTACCTAAGAAAAGTCTCTGAAAACCTTCTCCAGTTCTGGAAAAATGGAATAGCTGGAGTTTTTCTGATTCTTGGTTTAACACCTAATTTTAATCTCATTTCTTAAAAAAAATTACTTTCTATTTCTTTCACAATGGTTACACATTAATTTTGCAGTTTCAGTATGATTGCATCCTCCTTGTGGACATGCAATATGTTTTTACTTTTTCATTGCAAGACAAGTTACATCTTGTTTTGGGGTCAATTTAGCTGTAAAATTAAACCTGCACATCTGAATGTTTTTTGTTTTTTTTCATTTCCATTCAGAGTTAAATAATTAAACGTGGTTTAGAATGGGTCAAATGTACCTGAAAAAGAAAATGATCACAATATTGTGTATATATATATGCACACACTGTATACATACAATGACTATATCTGTAAACGCTTCTTGTCACTGACCTACAAGCCAAATCATTTTGAAATCCAACATCTGCCGATTTTAGTTATGTAGACACAGTACACTGACCGCCTCCTGTATTCTGAAACAAACTAAAAAGCACTTGTGAAAATTGCAATCTCCAATCAGACTCTCCCCCACTGCAATGCTACTTCAAGGATTCTAAATGCAAAAGGTTTTAATCAAGATGTCAGAAAACAAAACCATGGTTTAAACGTTGGGTCCACTGAGTTTTAAAAAGTGAGATTTGCAATTTGTCAAACACCAGTGTTACAATATTTATTCTAGATGCCTTTGCCATTCTGTAGCCAGAGAGGCTTAAACCATAAATAAAGGTTGGGGAAAATAAAGAAAATAGATGAAGAGGGAAGGATGACATTTTTAAGCAGCTGATGCATCGTAATTGGCTGCTGTTCAAGAGGACATCCTTCCGAAACTGGAATCTTTTATAAGCACTTATTACATAAATGACTCCCCATCAGGTCAGATGAGCCATTGGTGGAAGACTTATAATAAATAGTTTAAAATGTATGAAAAAAAAAAACATTAAGAAATCAAAGTGATTTAAAATGTAAAATTATATAAAAACATTTATAACAAAAAAAATTAAGTTTATAAAAAATTTAAACATTTAAAAGTGCAGTTAATCTCAAAGTAAAAATAAATTATAAAAAAAATCTAATTTAAATGCATTTATAATGTGTAATTACATTTAAAATAACTAAATATTCCTATATTGTACTTAAATACAAAATATAAACATAGATATATGCATAAATATATAAAATTAATCACTAAAGAGATTTAACAAAATAGCAAAAAAGTTTACCATAAAAAACAAATGAAAAAAAATTATTAAAGAGCAAGTCTAAAACTCCTTCCCATACCCACTTCAAAAGAAATAAAAAAAACAACAACAACAACAACATAACACCATATGCCTAATGCAATGTCTAAAGATGCTGCCAAGTGCACAATCTATTGCCCTGCTCATTGTGTGTCCAGATCTCCTAAAGGGAACTGGTTGCTAGCTAAATAATTCACAGGCATCCTTTGTACAAGCTCTTGTTTTTTCATTGCACTTTTCAGCAAGTAATTAACTGTGGACTTTATCAACCATCAAGTACAAAGGATGCGTCAATAGAGAAGACAGGTGATCCGATTACCATTTACCACGATTTTGCCCACGACTATTAAGGGCAGTCCTCATTATTCTGGAAAGCCCACGGCACCTCCTAACCACTAAAGCAAATGAGCATAGCAATTAAACGCTAGTAATGAACACTAAAGAGAATATGATTTATTTAGTGACCGAGACACTTGAAAAGCTGCTCAGCCATCCATTTGTCTTCATGGGATTTATATGGCTGGAGAGGGAGTGAGTCACATGGGTTGCATCTGAATTGCAGATTTGATCTTTTTTTAATGGTTCAAGGCATGCTGGAATTTTCTTGTACTGTGAGGTATGTGAGGTAAGGTTGCTTCAGTTTAATCAATAGAATTCACTACTTATGAAAATATCAGAGAGTTCACACCCTTAGCCTTATTCACTTAGTCCACTGAATAAAAATGCAAATTTGTTGAAAAGCAAACAAATTCAGACAATATGTAGGAAATGTTGCAGACAATAAGATGCAGAAATTCATTCAGTGCAATTCACTGAGTGCATGAGAGTATTATGTAGTGCGACACAGTGTGCAATTGGTTATACACCCACTGTTGAGATACTGAAAGAGTGTACTCAATGTCCACTATGGTTTAAGACACAGTGCACAGTATATTGTTATATCATCAGCACATAAATTAATTAAACATTATCGTTTAAATAGCATGCATAATGACATAAAAAGCTTTTAAAACCAATTAGCCAATAGTTAAAAAAAAAGTGACCAATAAAATATTTACCTCATGGGCAGAACAGCATTCTACCATGCTTTAAATATTACTATATTACCTAAACGCTATTATATTATTTTAGCGTATTTGTAAGTACATGGCGCATTATCCTGCTGGAAGTAGCCATCAGAAGATGGGTACACTGTGGTCATAAAGGGATGGACATGGTCAGCAACAATACTCAGGTGTGGCGTCGACACGATGCTCAATTGGTACTAATGGGTCCAAAGAAAATCCCAAAAAATCCCCCACACCATTACACCACCACCACCAGCCTGAACCATTGATACAAGGCAGGATGGATCCATGCTTTCATGTAGTTGACACCAAACTCTGACACTACCATCCGAATGTCACAGAAGAAATCGAGACTCATCAGACCAGGCAACGTTTTTCCAATCTTCTATTGTCCAATTTTGGTGAGACTTTGGTGAGACTTGTGCGAATTGTATGTCTGGATATTTTCTCTTTTTCGGACCATTCTCTGTAAACCCTAGAGATGGTTGTGCATGAAAATCCCAGTAGATCAGCAGTTTCTCAAATACACAGACCAGCCCATCTGGCACCAACAACTATGCCATGTTCAAAGTCACTTAAATCACCTTTCTTCCCCATTCTGATGCTCGGTTTGAAGTGCAGCAGATCGTCTTGACCATATATATTTATTTATACAACAGTTCTGTCTGGTTCTTGAATCTGATTGTCTGATAGCTGTGCGATATTCTGCCAGTAACAGCACTCGTCCAGCCTCTTAACCCTTCACCCTTGTGTATTACTCTCCCCACATACAGCGACAAGCAGAGGACACTCTACAGTTTAACAAATACTGCTGCTGTTGGACAACATAATGTACTTTTGAGGCTTTTTTAGTCAAGAATGTAGTTGTTTAGATTGCAACAGTTTATTTAGAGACAGCGTGTTGGCGGCCATTAGCCTGTCTTTGAGTAAAGACGGTTGACAATGTACATCCACAAGATGGCGACAGAGACCGCATAATAAGCCCTAAGAAAAAACCAGCATAATTTCAAACTGCAGCTGATCAAATCATTATTAAACAACTAAATGACTTTCTAACTCGATCTCTCTCTTTTGTATGTTGTAGTGCTGAATTTATACCATAGTAATATTGTGATCTCCCGATTGCAACAAAGAAATACTGGGAGATATCTCTGTAGACTGATGGCATTTCATGTTGTTCAGCCTTATAATCTTAAAACTTGAGCAAAATCACCTGTTTTGTCATCACTTTAGACATTATGCTAAAGAATCATTCAAATACTAGCTCTAAAGTGACGTTAGTGAATGAGCAACGGTTTATGCTGTTCTGACGTCAGCTGCAGATGTGAAAGTAGTTTCTCTCACTGCAGATGTGAAAGTAGTTTCTCTCACAAAAGGGTTTTGAGACTCTCCGTGTTTGATTTTCTTTTTTATACACACGATTATGCCATCGAACTGTTGTATAAATGCAATATCAAACCGAGTAGTAGTGAGATGTGGCTGTATATCGTCACTGTTGGGAGACTAAGGCAACGCACGCCTCCCACCAGTGCCGATATACAGCCACATTGCACTGCTGCTCATGTGATATTGCTCATATATATATATATATATATATATATA
>CAIGQV010017602.1:8072968-8086436 GCA_903798115.1 Danio jaintianensis | reverse complement strand
ATGTGATATTGCTCATATATATATATATATATATATATATACATATACTAATTGTCAGATTATGTTCGGCAGAAAAAGTAAGAGCATATCAGTATGCCATTCCATTTGTCGTTACAAAAAATGCATGGTTTATAGTAAAAAAATAAAACTCCTCCAGTGTATTAACCTTAAACGTTCGATCAGGCACAGCCAATCTTTCTCCTACAAGACTTCCGGTCTCATTTACTTCCATTGATTTTTAGACATTAAAAACAGCTCGTTATGCTGCTTGTTGGTGTTCCAAACAGAAATGTTTTTATATATATATTTTTTTTTATGCATAGTCATGAACACATATCTTTGTAGAGCAAGTAGTTTGACCTTTTTTTTTTCATTTCTCCCATAGGCAACTGATTGAAAGTTCTAAAACAATTGCAAAAATGAGCGCACTTCCACATTGCTGAATAAGATCAATATAGCCAAGTAGAAGTACTAGGAGGACTACAGAAAAGTATGTGCACAGGAATGTTGTTTAAAAAGTACTGCCAACTACTGGCCTGGCATGAATCATAGAGCACTTCAGTCATTTTTGTAGATCTGTTCAAGCAAACATTGTCCTCTGTACCAGAAACCATTTAAAAAATGCAAAGGAAACACCTAGTTTTAAGTACATAATTTTTACATAAACATAATACAATACCCTTAGAATATCTAGTTACTTTTATATTGTATCATTAGTATCATTAGCGAAATACTCCTTTTTCTAGCATCGCAGCATAGTTACGGCAGAGACCAGATGAATAACAAGATTTCCAAAGTTTGACAGTTGACACCCATATTGTGCTGCAAGTAATTTGATAATTTGACATCTTCCTCAGCGATCAGACGGCCACAGCGCCTCGGCTCTCTTCCAGGTCAGCGTATCCACCATTGAGGACCCCTGGGGTGTTCCCCGGACACAGACCGCCCGAGCCCTCCGATGATTACACTCCACACGACAAGATAAATGATGTGGTGTGAGCCAGTCTGAGGCCAAGGCGCTCATTTGCCTCCCATGAGACAGTGTGTGTGTGTGTACAACACTCCGAGACTGTGGCCTTTTTCATCTCCTCTGACAGGCTGTTTGCTTGTTTTAAAGTATCAAAGAATGCTCCCCGTGCATGCGTGATTTAACGCTGGAAATATTGAAGATGTCACCGCGCGTCTCAGTAGCTGTAACCTCTGAAGGCCTTGATGTTATGGATGATTCACAAGGACAAGGATGTAAGCGGACACATATCAAGTTAATGTCATTAGGGGAGGTTGGGTGGTTGTAAAATACGATACCCTCTACAGGCTCTGTTGTAGGAACTCATCTAACACATGACTTGTCACTTCAGCATCTGCCTGTTCCATGCTGTCCTCTTCATTATTCACGCTCACATCCGCTGGCCACTGCAACTCGAGGGCTTCTTCAACTCCTTCACTTTAAATACCAAGCCGCTTTCTCTGTTAGTCGACGCAGTAAATCTCTGTGCCCACTTGAACTTGTTGCAAAAAAAAAAATGAGCATGGGACAAAATCATTTACAATTGTATGAAAAATCATGCTTGTGGGGATTTTAATAGAAATGATTTGATTTCAGCCATGAAAAGTTACAAAACGCACTTTTAGATAGAATTTGTGTACACACGGTTTGTGCGCAGCTGCATGAATAACACCAGAAATGCTATTAATTCGAACTGAATTATTATTATTAAAAAATATTCAAACATTTAGCTGATCTTAAAATATTTATATAAAAACATATTATTCAAGTTCAACATGGATGAAGTAAAAATATAGAAAATTTACACGAAAATGTTAACTTGCACACTTGCCTTGCTACATAAACCAAATTAAAACTAAATAATAACATATATTAAGCTAACATACAAAAATCATCAAAACGAAACAAAAAATAAAAATAAAAAAGTTTATTCAAAATAATAAACACTATAACATAGCAACACAAATAATGCTCATAATACATCATGTAAATGAACACAGAAGGGTTTTAAAATGCCAATGTGTAATATAATAAAGTATATAATTAATTGATAATGGCATTTTTGTGAAAACAAAATCTTTAACAAAATATAACACAATGCAATATAATATAATTTCTATATGCTATACGTTATGTTGATAGCTCTTTTTACAATAAAGTAATATACTTTGACATTAGGGGCAGCACGGTGGCTCAGTAGTTAGCACTGTCGCCTCATGTTAAGAAGGTTACTCGTTCGAGTCCCAGCTGGGCCAGTTGGCAATTCTTTGTGGAGTTTGCATGTTCTCCCCGTGTTTGCGTGAGTTTCCTCCGGGTGCTCCGGTTTCCCCCACAGTCCAAAGACATGCGCTATAGGTGAAGTGGATGAACTGAATTGGCCATAGCGTATGAGTGCTTGTGTGAATGCGAGAGTGTATGAGTGTTTCCCAGTACTAGGTTGCGGCTGGAAGGGCATCCGCTGTATAAAACATATGCTGGAATAGTTGGCGGTTCATTCCGCTGTGGCGACCCCTGATTATCAGGCACTAAGCCGAAGGAAAATGAATGAATTAACTTTGACATTATTTTAGAATTGAATATCTGCTTTCACACTACTGGAGGACTTTAGGACCCGGAGAACCCTAGCGCATTGCTGCTTGCATTTAAATTAAAAGCAGATTTCCCCTTTTCTTTTTTCCTGTATTTTTTGTCTTCTGAGAGAGGGAGGGAGCAAGTGGGAGATGTGGAGGGGGTCTGGAACTGTTTTTGTAGCCACATCTTGTAGGAAATCCTGAACAAAAAATGTTAACAAGAGACACGAAAACCACGAGGGCTGTGTCTCCACCACTCCCCTGACTCAGTGTGACAGCAACACGTACACACAAGACAGCTCTATCAGCAAAAACACACACAGAGCCAATACATATCCACTGTATCTCCAGCCTAATGTAAAGGACCTAACATTAAAACTTGCTCCCAGATGTCCACAACAAGTCCGACCAACAAAATTGCAACCCCGCAATGAATCTGCAATAAAACACGGGGGGAATAAAAGGGAGAAAAGAGGCGTCGAAAAACAAAACCGTATAAAAAATCCAAAAATTCGTGGGGGAAGCCTGACAGCGAGGCTTAATCTAGGCCAGATTACAGACAGCCTTATTCATTTTCGTGTGTGTCAAGGCCTTGAGGGAAGACGATTGCTTAAAATATCCTTCAACCAAACGCAACAGATCAAAACCAAATATTTTAAACTTAAACTATATAATCTGATTAATATGCCTCATTCATACAAATAAATAAATAATTGCCTTAACTCTTTTTTTAATGTGTACAAGTTAAATACATACGTTTCTATGTGATGACGCAACTGTGAATTAATACATTTAATCTTTTTCGTTGTGAAACTGTCATATTTCTCTATTTTGTTAAGCGATGAAATGGTAGATGATGCCAAAGTTAAGCTTCGGAAATGAAATTAGGTTTAGAGAAGGCCTTGAGAACATACACGTTCATTCATTCATTCATTTTCTTTTCGGCTTAGTCCCTTTATTAATCTGGGGTCGCCACAGCGGGATGAACCACCAACTTATCCAGCATATGTTTTACGCAGCGGATGCCCTTCCAGCCGCAACCCATCTCTGGGAAACATCCATACACACCCATTCACACACATACACTACGGACAATTTTAGCTTACCCAATTCACCTATACCGCATGTCTTTGGACTTGTGGGGGAAACCGGAGCACCCGGAGGAAACCCACGCGAACACGGGGAGAACATGCAAACTCCACACAGAAATGCCAACTGACCCAGCCGAGGCTCGAACCAGCGACCTTCTTGCTGTGAGGCGAACGTGCTACCCACTGCGCCACCGCGTCGCCCCATACACGTTCAACTAATTTAAAATATTTAAATTCATGCAATAATTTTATTCAGTTTAAAACCTTACATTTATTATAATTCTAGGAGCAAGCATAAGGACATACTTTAGAACATCAAGGTAATTGATGTAATTCATTCTGACAATTATCCATGATTGAGCCAAAGTTATTAGTGCGATCGAAATTCATTCACTGTCATTGAATAATTATTTAATAACCTGCCTAAAGTATTATTTGACAGCCAACAATAGTTATGACAATGCATTCTATTCACACTGTGTACAATTATTGCCATTTTTCTTTTTTTTTCAGTATATACAGTCACGACTAAAATGACTGCAACATTTATCAGTTTGTATCCTGATGGTTCAATACCTGACCGGTTAAATTAGAATTTGTCTTTGTATGCATTAATGTTATTTTAGAGATTATAACGAGTAAAATAAACGTGAAAAGATCTTGAGATGAACATTTAAGTACAAACGAGTGGTTTTTAAATCCCGGCCAAAAGACATTGAACAGCAAGCAGCCTGGTTCTTTGTGACAGTCACACACAGACAAACAGGACACCACTGTTTGTGGCCGCTTTGTCTTGTCATAATCGGCAAATCTACAGGACTAACATCCTCCCGCTCGCAGCAGTAAAAGGTTAAAGTTTCTGCTTTTATTGCTTTCCCTCTGACGCTGGCATTACCGCTCGGGCCCGTTCAGGTGATGGCATGACATTCAAACGTAACGCAGAAGCTCCAGAATTCGTCCGGCTTATTTGTTGCCCGCAAGGACGGCATCACCCATGGCTATTAAGCTATAATGGTTTGGAAGCTGTAAATGTCACTGTGGCTTTTCATCAAGTACAGGAAGCAGCAGCAGCGGGACTGCAAGACACCGAGACTTCCCTCTGATAAGTTGTCTTATTGTTAGTGACGGCGAGGGCAAGATGGATCCCAATAAAAGCCAATGAAGCTTCACGCTGTAATTACTGTACAGCGCTGGAATTCTGGGAAGGTTTTCCCCAGGCTTCCACCCCCTTCACTTACTTTTCAAGTGTTGGCAGCAATACGGTGAGAGAATATTGAGGTGTGCCGCCTGGAAGCCATTTTTAATTACATGTGCTGCAGGGGATTGCTTGGACAAGTTCAGGACAATAATTATTAGAGCACAACGGGATACCTTTTAACCAAGTCACATCGGTTTCACTGGACTGCATTGTGTCAGAAAGTGCTTTTTCGTTTGCTTTACTTCTTTTCTTTAGGGTCACGTGTGCGTTAAACATAAGCAGATGTTTTCACAAGGAAGAAATTCAAATGTGGCCATATCTCTGATTTCGGGCAATACACCAAAAAAGTTTATGCATTGTGACTTTTGCAATTTTTACTTTTCATAAGGCATTGTTGTTGTTTTTTTTCCCCTTTCAGTCTAATGGACAGTAGAATATACTACAATACGTATTTTCAATAGACTGCTTTCTAACAATATTTTTTCTCCTGCAGTAAGCAATAGATATTCACTTTAGAAAAACTTTAGGTAAAATAATGGTCCATTAATTAATGTTAGTTCATGTATTTACTAACATGAACAAACAATTAGTAATACATTTATTACTGTATTTTTTCATCTTCATTATTGTTAGTTAATGCTATTTAAGTTAGATAATGTTAGTTCGTGTTAACTCACAGTGCATTAACTAATGTTAACAAGCCCAACTTTGGATTTAAATAATGCATTAGTTCACGTTGAAATATGATTAATAAATGCTTTACAAGATTATTCATACTTAGTTAATGTTAGTAAATACATTAACTAACATTAACTAATGGACCATTATTCTAAAGGGTTACCGAACTTTACAAGTTTTATTTATATCCATTATGAATGTATTTATATATCTATATCCTCATATAATGTGACTTTTTTTTTTTCAATTGTGCATTTTTTCTTTGCATTCACAATATTTTCTGCCTGTTCAATTTATGAAGTAATAAAAATATTTTTCTGTAAAATCTTTTTTACATTAAATACATAGAGAATCTTGAACTTGACTTCAATGTTTAGATTTCTGTGCTAGAAATGTATGCAAATTAGTACATATTTAATAAAGAATGCCTCATGTGTGTATTTAAACAACATTTTAGAAAACTTTTAATACAAAAAAAAATGTTTGCAATTCTTATTCAATCAACTGGAGAAGTATGTTAATAACTATCATTTGAGTCTTGCTTTAAATTGCTATTTATAACCCAAGAGGTTTTATCTCTAGTAAGAAATGTCTTTTTTCTTTGCCCAGACACTGACTGGGACTGTGATGACACCAGGTCTTTAAGTGTGCCGATGAGGAGAGGACCGCTGCTGATAAGCATGCGGGTCAGTTCTGGGGTCTATCAATGCCACCCACGGCACACCTCTCCAGCCAAGCATGTCCAAAAAAGGGGATTTGCACGGTCAGTCAGACAACCCAGACAGGACAACAAAAGCAATCAGGCATGCCTCACCTCCTGACAAGTCACATAGCAGATAGCACCCAGTCTAATGTTTAGGTGTGTGGAGGTATTTGTGCCATTTTATCCCATTTTATTAAAAACATTAATCAGAAACATAAGTCAGAATTGTTTACTTTACCATAATATTTTTACTGACTTCTACATGAACAAAATTTGTCATTAAGAAAGAACTAACATAAAGGTACACCATTATCAGCGAATGTTTACTTGCAACTTTAAGGCCAATATTAAATACATTATTAAATACATGCATTAAACATTTTTAAGCACTAATTAATAGTGTGTTTAGGCCAAAATTAAGCATATTTAAATATACAGTATGAAAAGTATAATCATTTTCAGATTTCTAAAATTCCAATTACAGTTAATTGATATGTTTAACAGAATCCAAAGTCATAATTTGGCCAAATCAAATCCATTCTGTACATCAACCGGTATAAATCATCTTTGATTTACTGGCTTTAAGACATCAGGCTGATGAAGGTAACATTAAAGATAAGCATATCTCAGATACAAACATAGAAACAGATATATTGGACATCTGAAGGCTTTTGGATACGCTTTGAATAATGCATTTTTTTTATTATTATTATTATTATTCAGAACATCTTTATAGTGTTACGGCAATCTGGCAAAACAATCTGGATCTGGATTGCTCTGAGCAGGTTGGCTAACTTCAGAATGTTAGCTAACATTAAATATAAATTTGGGTTGTCACGATACTGCAATTCGGTACCAATCGATACTGAAATTTGAAAAACCATTTCCCGCTAACATTTGAGCGCTGTTGAGCTCAACAGAAATGACTGTGATTGGCCGTGAAGGTTCACCGAACTCACCGCTGTTTACTGAGTGTAAACACAGATACACTGGAGCGTTTCAAAGTCACGTCAATCAGCTGGTTTGTCTATAAGCTGACATACGAGTGATCCGCTGATGAATCGCAGCTTTAAAACGATCCAGTGTCCCTGTATCTGTGGTTACACTCAGTGGTGTTTAAGAACGTGCTCAACAGCGCTCAAATGTTAGCGGGAAATGGACGTTTTTAAAATTTCAGTATCGATTGGTACCGAATTCCAGTATCGTGACAACCCTAATTTTTTTTTTCTTTTTTTTTAAACATTGAATTGTGTATAATAACACTTTTTACCCCTAAGCAACACTCTTTGCAGTAAGCATTTGTTGGAGCCTTAACAAACGGCAGTATTTTTGTTTATATTTTCATAGCACTTTCCCCACA
Source organism: Danio jaintianensis (assembly GCA_903798115.1). Classification (NCBI taxonomy): domain Eukaryota; kingdom Metazoa; phylum Chordata; class Actinopteri; order Cypriniformes; family Danionidae; genus Danio; species Danio jaintianensis. Next base: position 8,078,829 of record CAIGQV010017602.1, on the reverse strand, counting down.
CTACTTGATCTGTAAATGTAAAAATGGGGAAATTAGCAGAAAATAAGCATAAGCATACAAAATGTAAAAATTCAACATAGCTTAAAATTCACTGCCGCACAAAAAATTGGCATTACACATGAAAAAATACACATATCACAACACACAAATCTATAATAAAATTGCTTATAATATATGATTCTGGACATACCACCCACCCTTACCAAACACACACATAAAGAGTAAACCACAGCATTAAACGGGCCTCTAGCGAACAAGTCTGCCCTCTGGACCAATAACATATTAGCCCAAGTTGGCAGATACCATCGGTGTAACAACTGTTTAAGCAAATCAATGAAAGTACCTCAAAGCAGTAAAGATCTGTGTGCTTTCTAATGAAAAATGAAGCGACAGAAATACGTGCTAGGTTTTTAGCATGCAGAGGAAAGGGGATGTGTGAGAGGGAAAGGAAAGGCTAGATTGTACTGGTAATAAGGCTAAAAGAAAGTAAACACAAGTGGTAGAGGTAATGAGCTTCAGAGGCCGCATGGGAATTCGGTTAGGTGGGCCAACATGCATCTCACCCCTACTTTCCCCAGTTTGCCTCTCTCTCTCTCTCTCTCTTTCTCCCTCCCCCACTTCTCCTGCCTCATGCCATTCCCCTCAACTTCTCCAGTCTCCTCCAATTCTCTAATGAGAAAAAGCTGGTAGGAAAATCCTGGACTGATTCCTATATAAACTTACAGACATCTCACGGAACAGCCCAGGGAGAAAGAGAGAGGTACAGAGTGTTGAGAAGTTGAAGATTGGCAGGGGAGCGGCCAAGCAAGAACAGTGACAAAAGGTAATACAGAAGAAAAATATATACACACACTTTAAAAAAGGAGAACACAAAGGACCGAGTGCTTTCCAAGAGTCTGACATTTCGATAATAATGGGTGTTTGTCAAACAACCAATTCAGCTTGATTCATTCCTTCTTTCTTTTTTGTGTTGCGTAAACTTAGGTCAAACATACGGACAATTATGATTATTAAATATTCCAAATGAAGCGGTTTTATATTGACTGCAAAGAAAACAGTCATCTAACAAACCCACCAAACATGCATATTCCTTTTGAAGATGTACACAAATACACCTAATAATTTTATAACATTACAATTTTTTCAATTACAATAATTTTGCTATATTTTTTACAAATGTTGACTGATTTATCAAAGCCACTAGAGATACAGAACTTGCACAAACATGGCATAATCTATGACTGGACGATAAATAGATGTGTTAGAACTTTTTCTGAAATCAATTGTTGTGCATTTGGCATCCACGTGGTCAAATGTATTTGGACTTCACTATGAACGTGCTTGTAAAAAGCAAGTATAAGGATTTGGAGACAAGCAGAGTAAAAACTAAGCAAAATCAATTCAAGAGAATTGCAATGCATTCAGAATGCATGCAGAATAATTTATTAATTCACAATGAAGTAAATTGTCACAGCACTATCACATTCATTTAATGAATAAAACTAAATAAATGTAAAATTGCACAATTACTGTTGGTGTAACGGTACACTCAAGTCCTGAATCAATACGCATCTCGATACTGAACTCACAATATGATATTATCCTGATATTGTATGCTGAAATATTCAATATTATCGAGATTTTAAAAAAATAATATTACACTTAAAAACAATAAAACAAAACTTGCTGCATGAAATGTTTTAGTTGAATTAATAATTATAATAAAATCTTTCCTAGTCTAAACTTTCATCAGTCATCATTCAACTGACTAAAAATATTAAGTTCAACTTAAAATGAAACAAATATGAATATCTGATTGAAACCTGATTAACTGGTTAAAATGAGATAAAGTAACAAAAATAATTTAAATGACTTTGTCATACGATTTTTTATTATTACATATAGGCCTATACTGCTGGTAAAATTGTTAAACTTGGGGTGGTGGACTTGAACAGACTTTGACACAAAGAATTTGTCCTGATCCTCAAAGTACAAGACAGTGATGACATCAGAACTATTCCTAATTCAGAAGTTGAATTATTAATTATGTTAGACACACATGCTTGCACTCTGTCATTGACTACATATAAATAGACCATTTTCACTGGTAAAATCAGACCTTTGTCATTATCAGATTCAACTTTACATAGGCTATAGTTATACTGTGACTGACACTACTCAAGCAGAACACTGACGCTGTGAATAAAGGTATTTATTGGATCTACAGAAAAGCAGCACACACAACTCTGTGTTTGCTATACAAGAATAAACCATATAAAACGCCTGTAGTAATCATACCTCTAAAATGTTGATATGGTGATTTAAAGGATGACACACTTTTGCATTTCATTTTTTGCATTATTGCCATGGCAATAAATGCAAATGTTTCAAACATTTTTCAGACAACAAACACCACCCTTAATGTGCAAACAAAAGTATCAAGGCCCCATTATTAGATAAAGCACAGCATACAGCACCAGTGGCTCTGATAGTAAGACGTAATAGACGGCTAATTTAAAGGACAGTCTAGTCTGGCTGTAATTATAACTTCCCTTCTTGTTCAAATAGAGGGCTTATAGATGTCTAGATTTGACAGGGCCCTGTAATGAGCCACTGTACATTAATTCACAGACTTGGCATATATGGGATTCAGTCTGAAATATATTATGGGGGGGCCTTAAAAAAAGATGGAATTATGAAATATTGAACACAAAAGTAATGACCATTTTCTGCATGGCAAAAATGGCTTCATTCCTCCGGCTTAAACTGCTCTTCATGTTTATGCTCAATTTATAGTTGTCAAATGAAGGAATCAGGGGCTAAATTGTGATTAATTGACAATAGTTAGTGCGATGATTGCATCCAGAGTCAAAATCTGTCTTCATAAATCAACAGTATGCACATTTGGCAACATAACCACCAATTATAGAAGGAGTAACAATGCATAAGAAACAGAAAGCTGCCAAGCCAAGCACATTGGCAATATTATAAAAGTACAAAACAGACAGTAGCAAGATGTGCCAGTAACACAAATTTTTGGGAGAAAAAAAAAAGTAACTCAAGATGGGATCATTTTCTAATGAACAATTTTGTATGTTGCCTTCCACATCCTGATATATATATATAGCTAATGTAAATCACATACTAATGAACAGTCTGTTATTTGCTCAAGCAGGTGAAAAGGATACACACGGCATGTTTTTCACCCTTTGTTTCCAGGTCTGGGAGTTCTGGCTGTGCTCAGCAGTGGAGAATAGAGTTGCGCGTGTGTGCCGTGGAGAACAATATTACCATAGCGCTGATGACATCATTTATTTTCAAGATCAACAAAATCTCATATTTAAAAGCTTTGGTTATATTAGAAAAAGTCAATTTAATATCTCAAACATGCTGGTCTGTAAAGTATCCCTCCATTTTCTGCCTGCTCTGAATCTCTGGATGTGCTGCATGCTCAGTGCAAGACTTTCTGCTGATTAAGTAAGAGCTCACTTCAAATCCTATTCTTTTTTCCAATATGCCAATAACTGTTGCTTATTTTGAAGAAAAAGGAAATAAAGAAAGAAACCGTATTAGTTGAGTTCTGTTTTATTACAAATAATACGTCATTTTAAATATCAATAAAAAAAATTGCAATCCGGTCTGTTAAACTAAATGGATTGGATTAATTGTGGCTTATGTAATTAAAACGTGAATGTTTGTGAAAAATGACAAGAATTACTGACAAGCATTTTTTCACTACAACTTGTGTTTAATTTATATATATATATATATATATATTTATATATTTTTTTTATTTATATATATATACATATACATACATATATATATATATATATTGTCTATCAAAGAGAGTCAATGGCAGATTGAGAAACATTGATTAATTTTAAAACAAATAACATAACAAACATTTAAGTAAAATCTTAGACTGACAGAACTAATAACTGCTTAATCTTCCATTAAGTGTCATATCCAAACAAATCTGCCACTTGTAACTGAATGGGAATTGTAATTGTACTACAGCAAATATTGTATCGCTAGAAGATAATCAATATCATACTGTATTAAAAGTTCTTTGTTTTAAATCAGATTTACACCATTATTATTAAATGAGGCATTGTTTTTTACATTATTTTACCTTTAAGAATGAAATCCCACTAAACAGACATAGCTAATAACTTCTATACAATATTTCATTAGTAGTCAAATTTCCAAATAGTGATCTGCTTGACAGCTACAAAACTGAAAACTCTCAAGAAGATCCCTGCTGTCTCTTTAAACTGAAGGCTGTTCGAGAAGCTCTAATGGCCCAGCACTGGAGTTTAAGCATTTATCATCAGATTTAATCTACAGGAAAACACAAGTGAGAGATGTGAGGTGCTCAAAAGCTAAATATGAACCCCCAGAGGGCAAGTGTGTTTTACTGTTGTCTTTACTGGAATAACCACTGGTTGTGTTCCTTGAGAAGTCCGAAATCTAGCACATGCATTATCATGCACTTATCTATGACCTCGGTTTTTCTGAGACTGAAATAGCTAGTGTGGGGTTGGGTTGTATAGTGTCATCACAGATAGTGGAGCATGTCGGAGATGGTTATTAGTGTTTTAGCCATGTGCAGAAAAAGTTCTGTGATGTTTAAGTCCATAATGCGGGTGATATGTTATCTCGGATGGCTTGAGGGCACAGTCTTGGAGCTCCTGTTTTATTCCTATTGGAATTATTTGCATCGATTCATGCTTCATGTATTCTTTAATGCCCTAATGTGTTATATACAGATTAAGTCTACATTTTTGATACTATAAAATAAATACTATATATAAAATAATACATACTTCATGTAAACAAATAGGCGGTTCATTCCACTGTAGCGACCCTTGATAAATCAGGGACTAAGCCTAAGGAAAATTAATGAATGAATAAATAAATGTAAACAAACATAATTTAGCTCAGCTATTGTTACTATAATTCAAACAGCTTTTTTTTTAAAGAGGGGTGGGGGTGTGCATGCAGCAGCTTATCAGTCTTTTAAACAAACGTCTTAAAACTTCATCACGCTATAACATCATATGGATAACATCACCATACAATGCCATTCTTTTTTTGTGAAACTTTCAAAATAGCTTTCTATATTTAACAGATCCATTGAAAGGAAAGTGAATGCTTTTCAAATTAATAAAGTAATGTAATAAAGACTACAAGCACATTGCTGAATTGTATATCAAAATCAATGCATTTCCTATATTGCCTGTAAACTTCAGATAATGTACTGATATGAATCACCTTAAGTTCAGGCACATTTATGCACATACATTTTTTTTTTCTTTAATCACTATTCTGCCAACTGAAAATAAGCTTTAGTTTACTTTTAAGAGGCTTTCACAGAGGCTTAAACTATTTTTTTTTTTTTATTGTTTTTAGTGTTGGTTTGGATAAATTGATCATTGTTTTTCATGGGTGCACAATATATGACCATCTACAAATGGTGGTCTGGGTTATAGTAAACTTCTGAGGTGAACACTACGCATGTTATATTTCTGCTTACAGAAACTAACTGACATTTGTTTGTGCACTTGTGACAAATAGATGATTGAGCTATTGTGTTTATTTGGAAACAACTGCATTTTCAAAATTAATTAAAAATAAATACATACAACAATCCTGTGAGCAAGCATCTACTCGTTTCACAGTATTCTGCATTGTTGTTACCTAGCAACATTGGTAAACAGCTGACACTATCAAACTCTAGTTTGGAGCAGGCAAATGAATCAAGTATGAAAACACACAGAATAAAATGGTGAACAACATTGGAAAAAACAAACACACACACACACACACACACACACACACACACACACACACACACA
>CAIGQV010017602.1:8059262-8072958 GCA_903798115.1 Danio jaintianensis | reverse complement strand
CACACACACACACACACACACACACACACACACACACACACACACACGTAGACACAAAGGCACACATGAATTAAAAAGTTATTATTGTATTGTATTGCATATTGTACCATATTTTTTTTATGTATTTACTTTTTACAGCAGTTTTTTATGTTTGACCACAATGAACAATGTACTATTCAAGAGTTCACACTTAGATAATGTTTGACGATGTTAGCAGGTTTGGCATGCTGAAGCCTGAGAGAACCCTGAGCTCGGAGATACATGAGCCCAAGGCTCCCGCCTGGTCAATGAGCATTAAGAGGGATTTGAGATTAGGTAGTTCTCAAAAGCTCCCCCAATTCGTTTGGCCTATTCCTTGATTTATAAGATGGCTCTATAGGAATAGACCGCCAACCACACCAGTGCATACACACTTAGAGAAGCTCAGTATTAAGTGCTTGTGACTGTTACTATTATTTAATTCACTTGTGTCACGTCTTTAGACTGTGGGAGGAAACCGGAGTACCTGGGGGAAACCGACACAAACACGGGGAGAACATGTAAACTCCACACAGAAATGTCGACTGGCCCAGCTAGAACTTGAACCAGCGACCTTCTTGTTGTGGGGCAGCAGGGCTAGCCACTGAGCCGCCGTGTCGCCCGATCCTAGAATTGAGGAGGAGGGAGAAGGGATAGATGGGGGGGATCTTCCAAAATGAAGATAGGGAGTAAAGTTAAGCTGGAATAATCTGATTGGTTAGCTAATGATTACTGATAGGGACCAGCTGCGGTCAATCATATCTTGTGCTCCTCTCGAAATTAGTTTGTGAAACTTCACCAAATGAAAAGGTGTTTCCTCTGCATTTTTTAAAAGCATACAGATGACAAGTTGTCAAAACAATCCTGGTCACACAAACGCCCAAAAACTACTAAAAACACTGCCACAGGTATGTTTGCCAGGGCATTAATGTCACTTTGTAATGAAACTATATGTGAACATATGCATCACATGCAAAAACAAGATCAACCAAAAACACAATCAACCAACCAAAATCACCAACAACGTCGTCTAGGCAGAAGGCAAAGTCATTACTACAAGTGACCTTAAAGTTGGTATCTTGAGACAAACACAGTCCTGTATTCTGTCATTGTTGTTTTACTCTTAAATACCTAAAGACTAAACATACAATAAATACACGCCTGACTTTAGTTCTCACAAAATGTTTTTCTTTGTAATGGTAACTTAAAACTTGCACTAATAAAACCTTTTTAACACCCATTTCAAAAGTTTACATTTTCAGGTCCCGAAAAAATTTTGTGATGTAAATTAACAAAAAACTTTTCCATTTGCAGTTAATATAGTATAGTGTCATGTAAAAGTACAACTTCTGTTTGTTTGCATGAAATTTCTATAACTGCAGTGGCAAAGATACTTTATGATTATTCAGTAATGCAGCATCTACAGTATTTGGGAATAATGCACATATGTAGACTCTGAAGCAAGCAAATGCAGAATATAATTATATAATTAAGTCAATTAAAACCTATAATTAATCATTTATATATATATAATTAAATCAGTTTGATAATTTAACACCTTATCAATGTTTGATTTCATTTCATTTAACTGTGCAGTCCAACATTTGGAAAACTACTTTCAAATGGAAGCCAACTTCTGAGTCACACAAACACCCAAACTCACTCTCTCACAGGCATTCTTAAACACACATACACAAACACTCCCAGAATGCCGAACGCTACAGATAGCACGCCGGAGGTTCCAGAGAAAACCCCATGACGAAGGACAAGTCAAAGGTTCAATAAGCTAGAGTAACACTCAAGGGAAAGAAGATCTAATGAATGACAGGATACAAACACAGAATGATGAATCACAAGACCTCGGAATCATTTGCTAATGACAAACAGACGCAAAAAGACTTGTAGAAAACTCCTTCATTACTGGCAAATCAATAGTACAAAGAGACTTTTTTTCTTGAACTGATTGAGCGATCAACTGATGCGCATGCCAAGTTGGAAATGAGACTGTCAGACGTTGCAAAACGGACAAATTAGAATTGAGTTTTACATCCCAAGAGTGGAAAAAGTACGAAAATGAGCTTGTCCAAAGAATCTCAAACAGGACAAACACTTTTGTGCGCTTCCAATGGGAAGACAGGAGGATCGATCTGAGATATTTTACAAACTATTAAAAAACAGTGACCTTTATCTAATGGCTACAGAGATGCATTAAAAGGTCATCTATGAAGACTACACATATATAAAGGCTTCCCACTAATAATGAGACCCAGAGACTCAAACCCTATTTCAAGCCACAACAATGATCTAAATACAGAAATTACCATACGAGGAATCATTACATGAAATAGCACCATGAAAAATGGACTGTCTGGATACATAAATCTGCAAGAGGATGCACGGAGGACACTCTGGTTTATGCAAATGTACTGTCTAGTTCCTGTACTGTAAAGCATTGGTATATTTGACTGTATCTCAGTTACTTTAGCTTTGACTAAAGCTAGTCTGTTGATTGATCTTGACTGGACGGTGAACAGATTGTGTGTGCAGCTGTGCAGCAGAATAATTCAAGGAGAGGGAATTCCACATCTATTTCTTGACCACAGTTAATAGGATCCCTTTTGGCTCAGACCTTTCCTAAGCACATGAATGCATTGGACCGACAGGAACATGGTGGAAACAGTGGCATTTAAGAATATGGAAATGCGATGGCAAGAGTGGACTTTATTATCTCTGAGGAACACCAGACCATCAGGCCCGGAGAACCACAGGGACCACTCACACCCAATGGCACTTTGTTTCATAAGCTTGGCTTACTTTTTAGGGATGTGGGCCCGTCTAATGGGGGAAGAGCGTGAGGAGGTTGAGAAACGAGAATGGGGGAAAGATGAGTGTGTTTGATTGGGCAGCTTTTCAGAGCCCACAAGGCTCATCATATTTCCTACTGAAGAAAAACAAAACATTTGAACTCAGACATCACAATCACATCCAGCCAGCTCATTCGATCCAAAAGAGCATTCTTTCCTTCGGCGAGGCTTCTGCGAGTTCGTTGAAAACCAAACAGATCACCTACACCCAGAGTCAGTCACACTACAAGTGCACACCTCTGACTCACACACGCAAACTGCATCTCCTCCTCATATGCTCACAATCAGGTCCATTTTCTCCTCTTTCTCCAAATCTACTAGCAGCTAAACTAGGACGCCTCTTAAGAAACAAAATTTAATCATCTTGCTGCTCCAGAGATGAGAGTTTTTACAACATCCTAAAAATTATAGCCATTAGGGTTAGAGATGTGACTAATCTAAACCACTTGTAAGGTGCCCCTGCTTGATTAATAAGAATTTATACAATCTTCTTTACTTCTTACTACTGATAATTAGGTTTACTGGTAGCATTACAGATGGACTTTTTCTAAAAAAAAAAATCTTTTATACAACACCGACATTGTAAAATCCTTCAAACTCACAAACATGCACTTGCCCATGATATTGGTTTAGCTCTGCCATTTGATGTGTCTTGTTATTTTGCCTATAAGAAAGCCATTCAGAAGCAAAGTTTCATAATATAAAGGAACTTTGCATTCAGAAATTCAGCTTTAGAAATAAGACACCAGGCAAATAACTTATAAGTGCTAATAAATAAGTTAATATCATAAATTGCCTCAGAGTGAAGCCTTGTTGGCCAGTTAATGGAAAACTGTATAATGAATATCATTTGACATACAAAAGCACAAAACCTCTTTAAGTCAGTAATGCACCATTTGAGGTACTATTCATGCTTGCCAAATCTCATAAATGTTGATATTCTGCAGGATATATCGTGTTATCTTCAACAAGACACTAGCAGAAACTATAGCTCTAGCAAATTGGGGATCTTAAAATGTAGATTTTCTTTGTTTTGTTTTGTTTTTATTAAGGAGCGTTTGTATTTATTTATTTGTTTTATTTTTGACGATTTAACTACTTTCCAAACAGGGAAACATAATAAAGCCAGAACTGTATACTAATATTGTGTCGAATGGGTTGTTTTCGAACCTTAGGTGGCGCCCGGCGGCGTTCACCGTAGCGCGTCCTACCTGAACAGGTGTAGGCTATGTCATCCAGATGACTTGCATTTTAGTTTAAAAGGATATGGATTGCAAACCATTTTCAGACACCAACTCCTTGGACGCGTGGTCTGCTTCAGATAGAAAAACACAACCGGTGCCAAGGAGGGATAGGGCAAAGCTTCACCGTCGCTTGCAGACGTCTCCTCCGCCGCTCCTCCGGCTGCGCTCTCCCGCCTTTCACCTCCATCAGACTCGAGCTCACTGCGCACACCGCCACCGGACAGGTCATTAAGTGGTATAAAAGTCCTTGAGCTTCCCTCTGCTTCGTTCAGCTGATTGTCCTCGGAGATAATTCCTCCATCTTCAGCCATCATTCACCCCCTTGAGGAGAGACAATGCATGCATTACTGTACAACAGAATAATAATTCTCATTTTACGCAATTGTGAGGTAAATGAAAATTGGAATCCATGCAAAAGATCAAGTTTATTTTATATTTTATACTTAATTTGAAATAAATTGATATCTAAAAACACCTTATGAACGCATAAGGTGTTTGGCATTTATTATTTAAAAGTGAATTAATTTTTAACAATAGAAAAAATATATATTTATAGCTAATAGACCGGACTATACATTTTATACGCTGATATTTACAAGCTGACAAGCTGATGAAACTGATTGAAAAAAACAACAACAATCTACAACCTAAATGTCTATGCTACTTCACTATTCTTAATACTTAAGTCATTAATAAACAAAAACAAACAAAAAAAAACGACACAAAATAAGTATACATTCTATACATTTTAAATAAATACTAATTGTGACCTTAAAACTTGGCTAATATTATTACAATCCACATAACGAACAGGCAAATGAGCGTCATTACGCTTTAATAATAAACCAGTCAAACATTATAAAATGTTGATTTCTTACCTGTAATTGCTTTTGACAATAAGCCCAGATCGAGCTCACTCATCGCATGATCATTTCTGTTGCGAAAGCAGTCCAAATGATGGTTTTGAATAGGATCTGATGGAGCTCGCAGGCTGAGTTTCCAGGTGGCACTTACAGCGCAAGCAGGTTTATGGGCATCTCAGTGACTTGGACATCATGTTAAGATTTCAACATTGTATTTCGATAACCAACAACCTGATAAAACCAAGGCAAGTCCTGCAAAAACTGCTTCCAAATCCCCAATTGTGCGCTCCGCTCGTTTTCTCCGTGTGCGCGCACTTAAAAGTAATAATGGTTAGAATTCTACGGTTTTTTTCTTTTTCTGTGAATCACCGCAATATCTAATTTTCAAACGTATTATCAACGATGACACTCAAAGATCCTTAGATAATTAGTAAAATCCTTCAGAATCTTGTCTGAAGATGCAGGCAGAGCTTTCTATCTGCACATGAAAAGACCAACAACAAAAAAAACATTAAGCTCGTTCTAAAACGATGCGTAAAAGAGAGCTCTCTGTGCTGAAGTCTTGTCCATTATTTTGAAAAAAACTCAAGTCTCCAACGATTCTTCCAGTCGGCAAAACGGTCTATAGCACGAATCCGCTCATGCGAACCAATTCACAGCTGGATTCGGATTCAACTTCCAATACCCGCCTCCTAAAGGCGCATCGACCAATCAGAGCCGACAATAACTCAGACCCTCTTTTGATTGCAGTAAAGAAATGTCAGTCACCACTGCACTAACATCCCTGGTGAAACAGCTGGAACCGTATTGTTTACACCAAACCAATAAAACTAGGAAGAGTTTGGGATTGGACCAAACACACTATATGATTCGAGTATGTTTATTATGTTAGGACGTTTTTTTTGTCGAGGAACTGAAAGAAAACGACATTTATATGGGCTGAGAAGGACCAGTGCAGGGGATTTCAAACCTCGTGACGAGAAGAACTTCCTCCTAAAATAAAGGTAGCTGCAAGTCTTCATGTATGAAAGCCATTTGTGCAGTGTGAGGGAGAAAGTTTTTTTTGTAAGGATGCTATGAAAGGAGCATTGTTTCCCAAAGCTAAATAATGGAAATAAAAAAAGGAAAATTGTCCAAAAGTGGCAAATCATTAAAATATTGTCTGTTAAATATTTACTTAGTTTATTCTTCTCAATATTTGAGCATGATTAAACATAAACCACAACAGAAGTATTTTAGTTGAACAATCTCACAATTTCTGACAGGTCTTCGGAAAGCACAAATTACAAAAAAACAGATTCAAAAATATGTTGTTGAAGTATTATTTAAAATATATATTTAATAAATGTTCATGAGATAATGTTAACTTCTGACGACTATAAAATCTCTCATTTGCATTTGAAATAAATTAAATAATAACAATAAGAAGATGAAGAAGCAGAATAAACAGTATAAACATTCTTCTAAAACATTATCCATTACAAGCTTTCCTGTCAAAACAGTGCTGTCCAAATTTCATATATTAAAAAGAAAGAAAACATTTTTAAAAAAAAAATATATATATATATATATATATATTTAAAAAAGGAAAAATCCTGTTTGTACTTGAAATCAATACCTTAGCAAGCTGGAATAGCAAAACATTTTACAGCATTTAAAAATGTCCTTATTTTTTGCACTCTGTCTAACAGTGTCTAACAGTGTCTAACATTCATAACAGTATGAATGTTTGCTCACAAACACAATTTTTAATTTTATTCACATTTATTATTAAGTAATCTGTACTTGCAGATTACAAACATATCTGAATGCTTGGAAACACATTACGAAATACCTTGTAACACGGAGGTAGAATGTCTTTAATCATGTCTATAAAATATGATCAGCTATAAAAAAGACCCACTTTCTGCTCAGTGCTGCTCTACTTTACATTGAAACTTTAAAGTGCAATAGCATGTAAGAGTGGGTAAAGCCCAAGTTTCCCTTCACTGCCACCTATGTTTAACAAAAATAAAAACATCAAGGCACACACAAAGGAAAAAAGTTAATTGAGAAAATTCTATTGATGCAATACAGTTTTGTCAGCTGCAATAAAATATGATGGGTCTTAAAACACGGTTTAAAAGGAAAAAGCCAACACTGTCTTCAGAGCAAAATCATGACTTTAACGACAACAGTTACTTACAAAACATATTTATGATCTGCTGTATTACCACACACTTGCTTAATAGTTTTTAACAACATGACTATTCATTCATTCATTTTCTTTTCGGCTTAGTCCCTTTATTAATCTGGGGTCGCCACAGCGGAATGAACCGCCAACTTATCCAGCATATGTTTTACGCAGCGGATGCCCTTCCAGCTGCAACCCATCACTGGGAAACATCCATACACACTCATTCACACACATACACTACGGACAATTTAGCCTACCCAATTCACCTATACCGCATGTCTTTGGACTTGTGGGGGAAACCGGAGGAAACCCACGCGAACACGGGGAGAACATGCAAACTCCACACAGAAACGCCAACTGACCCAGCCGAGGCTCGAACCAGCGACCTTCTTGCTGTGAGGCGAACGTGCTACCCACTGCGCCACCGTGACGCCCACAACATGACTATTTAATTAAATATTTAATTGTATATTTTTGATTTGTATTTTTCAGATCATGAAACTAAAATGCTTTTTAATTTGCATATTGCAAAAAAAAATGACATACACAAATATACACATTTTGTAGTGTTAAATATTACAATGATTGAATTTAAAACAAATAACTGAAAAGAATGCTCACACTGAAAATTCTCCTGCATCTCCAATAGAATAGTAAATTAAATAACATGAAACAACTCTTTTTTGTTTTGTTTTCTTCGATTACACTATAATGATCAGTCACTATATTATTCTGAAGACTTTTTATTACACTTCATCCTGCAAAGGTAATTATATTGATCTATGAATTACAGCGGTCAACGGTGAAAGCTCCGCATACATATTTGTAATGGAGCATGCGGTTAATATGATATAATGTTCATGTTTGGTGTAGAATTTATAGCTGACAAAAGCTTATGAACACAGACAATGTCATTTCTAAACCACTTGGCAATATATGCAGCCATTTTGGTCACAAACTACAGATAAAAGCATGTGAAAAATTAAAACACATACAGAGGTAAATTAATATAATTAATTGTGAACATTTAATGAGAAATTTCAATTTAAAAACCATCAATCACAGAATTAAAAAAAAATATGATACAATACAGAAATCAATAGAGACCTCAGCAGCCGACTTGATGCAATATGTAATTATTAATGCTGCATCACTATGGAGACAGATTTCTCTATTGTGTGTGTTTTTTTGTTTTTTTAGCAATTAGGATGCACTTGATATGAAGTTCTGATTTTATTTAGTTTTGTTTGTGGATACAAGTGAAAGAAGTGCTGAGAGCCCTCAAAGCATTTTCTTTCATCTTTTGCTTTGAGTTTCCTCCAGACTTCATTAGTAGATGATCTTGGCAGTCGGTGATTCCCTCTGGAGGAGCAGGAACTTTGCTAAAGTTCCACCCTGAGCCACTGGGGGTGAGAGAGATTTATCATGAGCTTTTAAATTAGAGGGCAGCATCTGACGTTCTTAATGGGAAGAACACTTTTAATAATCTACAGAACTCTTTCCACTACAAAGAACTTTGTGTAACTGACACTGTTTGAGGTGAAGGGTTCTTCATGAATTGCTAAATTAAATATTGTATAGATTATCAGTGTAGAAAAAAGTGCACAGTTGAAGTTGAAATTACACTTTTTTTATTAGCTAATAAAATGTTTGCTTTGCCTGAAAAGTTATGCCTCCCATTAGGGCTGCACAATATATTGTTTGAGCGTCGATATTGCAATGTGATCGTTCGCAATACTCACATCCCAGGGTCTGCAGTGTTGAATCTGGATTATAGTTTATCATTTGCATGTATTTTTGAGGCCTGTGACTGTATGAGGATTTTAAAAGCATTCAGGCATAAGCAAGTGTACTTGTTGTAACTTTAATAATGATTAAGTTTATTGAATTATTTTTACAATGAAGACTATGCAGTATTATTTTACGTTTGATTATTCAATTTCTGAATACTGAAGACTATGCGTAAAACAATAAAACACCGTTTATTTTATTTGAATCTTTTTCTTTATTGTATTTATCTGTGCTTGTAGATTATTTATTATGTTTTATGCAGATGCACTCCCCTATAGAACCATCCCAAATCAATCACGTCATCTGGTGAAATTGTATTCATAAGGCTATATTTATTCATTCATTTTCCTTTGGCTTAGTCCCTTTTTTCATCAGTGGTCGCCACAGCGGAATGAACCGCCAACTTATCCAGCATATGTTTTACACAGCCGATGCCCTTCCAGCTGCAACCCAGTACTGGGAAACACCCATACACTCTTACATTCACACACATAAACTACGGCCAATTTAGTTTGTTCAATTCACCTATACCACATGTATTTGGGCTGTGGAGGAAAACAGGAGCACCCGTAGGAAACCCACGTGAACACGGGGAGAACATGCAAAATCCACACAGAAATGCCAACTGGCCCAGCCGGGACTCGAACCAGCGACCTTGCCACCATGCCATCTCATATCGCAATATATATGGCAGAATAAAAAAAATTGCAATCTTACATTTTTCCAGTATTGTGCAGCCCTACATCCCATTCCCACAACACACAGAATTATTATTTTTTCTATAATAAATGGAAGCTCATTTGAAAGAAACGACTGAATATATTTCTGCTTGACAGATTTTTCCATATGTCTCAAATATTTGACTTGCATGTTTAAAGGAGAAAATCTATAAACCATCTGCTCTGACTATTGCCATTTGAACGTTTTATATCTTTGTTCATAGTTACTCAACATAAACTTTAGGTAAAGGTTTGCATGCATTTGTTTAAATCACACTATAATTAATTAATCTGTAAAATACTGTAAAAATATAATATACAAATATGTAAAAGCACTGTAATACACAAAAAACCTAGTACTAAAACTACTAGTACTACAAAAACTAGTGGCTTGGTCAACATTAAAAGCTGTCAAAGCAGAGATCAGAGCCCCAAAATGCAATATGAAAGCATTAATAATGGAAAACACCCATGAATCAAGTTATGGATAAAGTAATATAATTGTCAATTCACTTTTTTTTAACTGTGTAGTAAAAGTCATCTTTATCCCTGGATATACTATCAAATACAGTCAAAATACACCCACCTTACAGTATGGGCATTCCTGTACCCTATAGCTTGTCAATTGAATCATGTCTCCTTGTCAAAAATGTCAAATTTGTCTCATCAGTTTTCTCAATTTGAGATTTAGATGGGGAGTCTGGTAACCCTAATGAGAAACACAGAGTCCTCCGTGACAACGAAAGCTCAGGAAGGAGCAGAGGAGAACTGGGTTATCATAACCTTAGACCTCTGTCTTCCCTTTCTCCTCACTGCTTCACTGGAACTGAGCTTGTCTCTGTATAAGGGCTCAGCTGGGCTTCATAAATAAGGGCACAGAGGTCAAAACCTGCCTCCATCTGACAGCCTCACACCTGTGTTGACAGGACGGGGTAAAATAGAGCTGGTATTCATCAAAGAAGAAGGAGGCCATCCATTCTGATTGGTTAACTTGCGTGCATTAATGGTTTTATTGAGTAGATTATAATTTATTTCTCATGAAATCACTTGTCATTACAGTAAAGTATAGACCCTGATCAGGTTTATCTATACAGAAATGAAATATTGATTTGAGATGTAATCATTTAACTTGTAGCCAATATTAAAGTTTCTGCAAAATTACATTACATTACATTCACACATCACAAGAAAAAAAAAAGCTTCAATAGTACAATAATAACAACATTCATTCACTTGTTTTGTTCCTGAATGAAACAGTGTTCATAAACAAATCTATGGAACCAGATCAGTCTCAAAAGTAATACATTTACGAAATAAAAATTGATATGCACACAGCACAATTCACATTTACAAAATCCAATTCGTAAATTCAAAACACAATTCTTAATTGCACAAATCCAATTTGTAAATTCAAAACGCAATTCATGAATTCACAAGTAAAAAGCATAATTATTTCCCCAAATGCTCACACACTTAAATGTATTTATAACATTTACACAAATATGTAAATAAGTTCTTGAATTAATTTTCATCATGCATTTATGAATGATGTTATGCATTTATGAACCATTATATCTGCATTTGAAAATCGTCACATGTGCGTGGAGACCCTCCTGGCAGGATAAGATTCTTTTTTTTTTTGATGATGATGATGATATTCTGATTAGCCAATCACAGTGAGCTTTAAATCAACCAAGCAAACTCTCCTTACTGAACAGACTCAAGATGCTCCAATGGAGTCATTCTGTATTCAAATGGCAACAAAACCACCATCCTACCTCTGTAAATGCTGAGAATAATTTGGTTACTGTCCTTCAATAACTCAATTGATGACACAGACTTGGTAGAATTATACAATCCTTAAAAAAAGTCAGTGAAAAAAACATTTAGTCAGGACCATTATTATTAAAGATAACGCATTAGCATGCATTTTGAGTTAGGGGATATGCTCCTGTTCTGGGCAAGCACTCCATGTGCATTCATGCAGCCTAGCATGGACAAGAGCAATGAGAGCATGAGTAACCCCCAACTTTGGGGTACTGAACCTGAAAGAACCAACATTAATGATTAACGTAGTAGATATCAATATACTAATAACACTCAACAACCATACAGTACTTAAATGGTCTGACTCAATGAGTAATATTCAATGCCAAGTCCTGACTGGACAAGACAGGTTTGGGGATGGAAGCAGTCAAATAGCTCCTGAGTAAATCAATATTCTGCTGAATAATAAACTAGAAGGACGTTATTGGCATTGTATTCCAATAGGTGGACATGCAATGCGGAAATAAGCTCATTTCTGAAATTGTTTTACAAAGTTGTGAACCATCATATCAGCTTACTTAAAGATGCTATTTCTGCCTGCTAAACTCCACTACTTGCCCATCACAATAAAGTAGTCCAGATAATAAATACATTTAACACATAAACATCCATCAAATGCCTTTAATTCTGCCAACTTTAAGTTTGATCTTCCAATTTTATTAAGATAAAATATTATTCATAAAATAATTTATACAACACACACTCACACACACAAAGCTATATGGACACATGGCCCATGTATGACAAATGAAAATTTAATAAAGCACCGTCTCAAGGCAGGTGCACGGAATAGAATCAATAAAAGTCATTTGAGAAATTTGGACAAAAGCATAGACTGGTCAGCATTGTGTGTTTGATTTTCCAGGAAATACATATAGATATGATTGATATTAAACGCACTGTAAGTTATATGATACTAAAAATGCTTTTGGAACAGATATCTGTGGACACTGTTTTCGCAGTTGAGCTTAACCTCAGTCACCATTGCGTGACTCCTTGAGGCCGATCGCAAGGCTGCCTTTATGTAAATCACTGTATGATTTATCAAAGTAGAGCGATAGAAATCACCAGGCAGGAATGTAAATTGGAAGCAGATCAGAGAGTCAGGGCAGACTGAGCAGATGTTATAGGTACAATATAATCTACATCACTCACACACACGCTCCTCAGCTCTTAGATACATATGTATGATTTGGTGTTATTGCACATAACACACAGACTAAAGCTTGAACTGGAACATCCCACCCAGTACTTTTGAAGAATTGTATTGGCTTGCAGGGAACGTATGAGAATATTTATAGTGGCATAAAATGATTGAGCTTTTGAGTAAACCTATAAAGCAAAGGCGATGCGTGGCAGGCAAGTTTGTGTTACAATTATTTCCATTCCTTGCGCACGTTAATGTGGCCAAAGCATTGCTCAAGATACTCAAAGTTCTAAAAAAAAGCATATTATGCTATTTTTTTTCTGTAGTTATTTGAGGTTGATGCTGAAACATCTGAGTATTGCTTAAAAGTAATTCTATTTGTTTTAGGTATATAGGATCAATGTGAATGCTGCGTATATGAAAGCGTACAGAAGCCAAAAACAAGACAAAGGATTAATGTTATTTTGTAGTCAAGCTCATCATGTGGAGAAAAGACTCACCAGCTGGTGCATTCATGGGGGATCTCTATAGGAGAAGATGATTATTTCCGCAAAACAAGACATTTAAAAATAGAAAGATGTTCCAGATTTTAAAAATAGACAAGACTGTCGCTTACTAAATTTAATGCCGGAGCTAAAATTACTTTTGTTGACAAATTATAGACTTGTATATCAAGATAAACAAATGATCTTTGTCATCAGAAAGACTGTCGACATCGAGAGACATCGTATGGATATACAATCAGTTGTGAGTTGCAGACAACTCTCAGAAAGATTTAGCATGGTAATGAATATGTATTCAGCAATGCTGATGTTTGGTCTTTGCAGAATAGATCTGCGACAATGCTGTTTTGGTTATTGGTGCAGAGCAAGGCTTTCAACTAGTTACTGGATGCCGGATACACACTCATTCACACGCACACTCATACAGTACGGCCAATTTACTTTATTTAATTCACTTATAGTGCATGTCTTTGGACTGTGGGGGAAACTGGAGCACCCGGAGGAAACCCATGCAAACACGGGGAGAACATGCAAACTCCACACA
>CAIGQV010017602.1:8028841-8058862 GCA_903798115.1 Danio jaintianensis | reverse complement strand
TGGGTTGCAGCTGGAAGGGCATCCGCTGTGTAAAACATATGCTGGATAAGTTGGCGATTCATTCCTTTGTGGTGGCCCCTGATGAATAAAGGGACTAAGCCGAAGGAAAATGAATGAATGAAAACTGGTTATATTTAATAAGTGCTAATTTACAAGCTTATATTTAACAATTTTGGGTTTATTTCCTGTATCAATGTATCCTCTCAATTGCTACCTTATTTTTTGTTCAGTTGAGATTTCACATGATTTTCAACAATTCCATCTTCAATTCTCACATTTATAGTCCATATCTAACAATTATTCAGTTTATATCTCACAATCCTTACCTTGTTTTCTCCCAGAAATTATATATAAGCATGCAGTTATGAGTTTTTAAATCATATAAACTATATAAAAGTGAGTTCATAAGTTATGGGATTTATATGAGATTAAAAAAACAATGTGTAGTTTGTGGCGATAACAGTAAACCTGTATTCAAATCAAGCCATGCATTTTTTACCACAGCTGTTATCTTGGAGTTTAACACATTCATCTTAAACATATGCAGACTACCATATCTACACACAAAAAAAATACATTAAAACCCCCAACCCTGTTATCAACCCCTCAGCAAAAGATGGTAAATGAGTGTAAGGAAGGACGTTTTAGGGCAACAGCTTGATCTATGACTCTCGCTCTCTCTCTCTCTCTCTCTCTCTCTCTCTCTCTCTCTCTCTCTCTCTCTCTCTCTCTCTCTCTCTCTCTCTCTCTCTCTCTCTCTCTCTCTCTCTCTCTCTCTGTCTTATCACCGAAGGTATGTATTCTCCCATTGCATGTAAGCTGGCATGAAGGCAGTGGTTCGGTCAGAAGAGATACGGAGAGAGGAAGTGTTGCCCAAAGAAGTGATTTTCTCCTGGAGATCCAGCGTTCGATTAGCCCAGTCATTTCAACCGTATCTTCAGATCTTCTCTCAAGGACAAGCCAACACTCCGGGGAGCCCATCTGTACTTGCATTTCTGTCTCACGTCGAAAGAGCCTGAGTGAGTCATAATATTTGCCGATGACGATAAGCGAGCCCAGATAAAATTCTTACAAATAATTTCCTCCATATTTGTACAAAGGGCACGGGCTGGTTTTAATTGCAGTGATATAGTGTCCAAGCGAGCACATCGGGAAAGAATGCAGGCCACTTGTGCAGTGATTTCAGGAAGGTAGAATGAGTTCATTAAAATTGCTTCTAGAAGTAATTTGGAAGTAATTTGGTGTTTTGAGCAGGATATTCTGCACAGGAGTAGTCAAAATTATGGAAGTCCATTTACAACACATATTGGTGAATATGTAAATACATAGGCCTACATAAATGCAATTATCACAATTGTGACATACTTGCTTATAATTTATAACTTATAGTATTGGTGTGATATGCACTACCACTCAAAAGTTTGGGATTATTGCTTATTATTAATATTATTATTATTAAAACAATCAAAAGTTAGTTTTACGTTGTTCCATTTGAAATGCTGGTTTTGTTCTATTGAACTTTCTTATCATCAAATAATCCTGACAAAATAATCCTGTAATGTTTTCACACAAAAAAATATTAGGCTACACAACTATTGTCAAAATGAACAATAATGAGAAATTAGCACTTTAAAATTATTTCTGAAGGTTTAAGTCACACTGAAAACTTTATTAACAACTTTTAAAAAGTGAGCTTACCACAGGAATAAATTGCATTTAAAATAAATTAAAATAGAAAACAGTCATTTTGAATTACAGTTGTGTGAAAATAAATGCAGCTTTATTGACAATAAGAAACTTAAAATAATGCTTTTCAGTATTATTGCAACTGTTCTCCCCGTGTTCGCTTTGGGTTTCCTCCGGGTGCTCTGGTTTTCCCCACAATCCAAATACATGTGCTATAAGTGAATTGAATAAACTAAATTGGCCTTAGTGTAAAAAGTTGTGTATGGGTGTTTTCCAGTACCTGGTTGTGGCTGGAAGGGCATCTGCTGCATGCATAAAACATATGCTGGAATAGTTGGTGGTTCATTCCGCTGTGGCGACCCCTGATATAGAGACTAAGCCGAAGGAAAATGAACTCAAATTTGACTTTATTTGAAAAAGAAATATATTATTGTAATTTTTACTTTTTTTATTTTATTTTATTTTTATTTATTTTTATTTATTTAATATCTATTTTTTATAATTACAAATATATACAGTTGAAGTCAAAACTTATTTGCTCCTGTGATGTTTTTCTTCTTTTTTCAAATATTTCCCAAATGATGTTTAACAGAGCAAGGGATTTTTCACAATATTCCTATAATATTTGTTTCTTCTGTAGAAACTTTTATTTGATTTAGAAAAAAAATTAAACACATTTATTTTTTTTATAAAATAAATCATTTTTAAAACTATTATGTTTAGAAATGTGTTGAAAAAATCTTATTTCCGCTAAACAGAAATTGGGGAAAAAAATATACAGGGGGAGTAATAATTCAGGAGGGCTAATAATTCAGGAGGGTCTTCAACTGTCTGTATATACTTATTTTGCAAATAACTTTTACCTAATCTTACAACAACAACAAAAAAGGATTAAATAAAAGGGTTTGTAAACACTGAAAAAATGATTTAAAAATGATTCCTTAGATTTACAGAAACAAATTAAGTTAAGTGGTTGTAAATAATTAATTTGGGCTGAATTTAAACAATTTTAAATTGTCGCTGTGGCGACCCCGGATTAATAAAGGGACTAAGCCAAAAAGAAAATGAATGAATGAATTTAAACAAACAAAGTTGTAAGTTGAACATTAATTTGTTTGTTTAAATTCAACCCATATAAATTGTTTGGAACAGTTTTGCAGAAATATTTTTTTCTGTGAACTTAACAATTAACGTATTTGCAAAATGATGCATTTATTATCCAATTTAATAATTAACAATTAAATAATTTTAAAATAATTCACTTTCAATTTAGTCACTGATCAATGTTTTTCACCTAAAACTTGACAGGTAGGCATTTATAAAAACCTGTTTAAAAATGTCATTCATTGACACCAGCTGTGCAGAAAACGTCCGCTTGAACCCTCATGTTGACGTGTGCAGTCACCCATCCCTGACCAGTCCAGCAGCTCCACCACATGCACTGAACCTCTGTGACTGTGAGGGTACAGATGGCACTGCCCGTCACCGGTGGCACATCAATATTCTCTCCCAGTTTTGATTAACTCCTAGATCCCCCGTCTGCACCAATTCAGAAATGTCAACAAATGTCAAGGAAATGTCAAGGGCTAATTTTGCCAGGCCACACTTCTGGTCGAGGCTCTCTTCATTCCCAGTTTTTCAAAGTGTCCTGGGACATTTAACAACCCTAAGGATGACAGTATCAGATTTAGCTCATCTCAAGTATCACAATGCGGATACAGGATGCAAATAGAACGCCAACCTACACTTTCAGAAATAAAAGTACTAAAGCTGTCAATGGAGCAGAACTCTTCTTCTATATTTTTAAGTAGGCCTACTAAAATGTATTACCAGTCAAAAGTTTTGGATCATGAAGATTTTTTATGCTTTTGAATAAAGCCATTTCTGCTCACCAGGACTGCATTTCTTTGAACAGAAATATTTTTCATTCATTAATTTTCCTTTAGCCTAGTCCCTTATTTATCAGGGGTGGCCACAGTGGAATGAACCGCCAACGATTCCAGCATATGTTTTTTTACGCAGCAGATGCCCTTCCAGCTGAAACCCAGTACTGGGAAACACCCATACACTCTCGCATTCACACACACACACTTGTACACTATGGCCAATTTTGTTTTACCCAATTCCCCTATAGTGCATGTCTTTGGACTGTAGGGAAAAGTGGAGCACCTGGAGGAAACCCACGCGAACATGGGGAGAACATGCAAATTCCACACAGAAATGCCAACTGGCCTAGCCGGGACTCGAACCAGCGACCTTCTTGCTGTGAGCCACCATGCCGCCAGAATTTATTTTTATTTGTTTACTAAAATTATATATTTTTTCTCTTAATACATTTTAATGTAATCATGTGAATAGACATGGGACGATAACCGGTTTCGAGGTTTGGAAAAGTCAAGGTTTTAAAACCACAAAAATGTTTTGTTATACCATTTCTACAGTATATGTAAGGTTTTTTTTCATGTGTTTTATTACGGGTTATGTTTATGCTTACATTTTTTACGGGTAGCTTTTTTTAGGGCAACAGTATACTGTCCTCAATAGGGAAAAAAGTTGTTGTTTTTTGCCCAGACATTTAAAAACAAGATATTTTAGAGCAGTAATGCAGTAATCAAAATACTGTGATACCGTGAAAGTGAAGGTTATCATAGCCTCAGAATCTCATACCGGTCCATGCCTACACTTGAAGCTGAATTTTCAGCATAAAATACTCCAGCTTCTATTGCGTCACCTCAAAATAATTTGCTTCAATTATGAAGGATGCTGAGTCATTTATGACTGATGTCCTTAACTAACTTTGTGGAAACTGCTATACTTCCGGAATATTTTATCAAGAGAAATATAGAAGAATAACATCATTTATTTATAAAATATATTGTTATTTATCACATTATAATGTCTTTATTGTCACTTTGATTCAAGTGCTTGGCAGAATAAAAGAATTTATAATATATTCAAATATATTGTTTTGAATGTTACTTTTAAAAGGAAATGTAACATGGTTTTCACAAAAATATTGAGAAACTGTTTTCAGAGTTGATAATAATCAGAAATGTCTCGAGCATCAAATCAAATCAAAGTATTATGTGAAGACTAGAGTAATAATACTGAAAGTTCAACATTTAATCTCAGATGTATCATATATCATACAGTAAAATGTATCAAAACTTTTGTTCTAAGCAAGGGATAATGCACGTACATCTAGGCGGGTGTTCTCAAAGAATAAAACCCCGACAGGATTATCAGCAGCCCAACAGAAAGCAGAGTGTTGTTCTATAAGACTGAAGGGCTTAATTCTGTAAAAATAAACACAGACACACATAATCTTGGCTACTTGTCACAAAAACTATTAGACACAAAGCACTGATCTGAGCTGTAATCATTTGTCGACTCCTTAACTGAATATGAAGTTTACAGACACAAAACCAGCAGAATGCAGACCACACAAACCTAATGTTACTAATCATTGAGTACCTTTACATGGACAATCTTAATGGCATTATAATGGGATTTTGGCAATATTGAGATTAAACTTTACCTCATGTAAATGCAATAATTCGATCTAAATAATGTGATTAAGCTCATAATCATATTAACATAGGTGATGTACAAAGATTTTAATTCAAGCATTTAAACACCTTATTTGCCTTATTGCCGTTCTATCAAAGTGCGCATGTCTGCTCAGTCATTTATAAATGACATGTAAAATGTGACAGCAGCGCAGACAAACCCAGCTGAAAAGTCATTAACATTTCTATTATGCTAAAAAAGCATGGAATACGACCGGACAAAAGCATTTTTTTGTTAAAACAATGGTCAGTAAAACACCTACTCGTCCATTATTTGTGCTGTGAAGTAAGGCAAGTGAAGTGAGGCATGTGAATAACGGCGGTAAGAATAATAACCACACTTCTTAGGGAATAATATGAATAATGCATGTTTTTGCTCCTGAAATGATGTGATTAATCCCTTACTCTGATTATTGGAAATAATCACACACTGTTAACGATTTTTGTAAATTACACAGTATTTAACTGTAATATGAACTGTATTTTACCTTTAGGACAGTTAAGTAGTATGTTACTGTATTTTAAAGTTGCATTGTGAAAATTACTGTATATTTTACAGTAAAGATATACAATACTGTAAAAACATAAACAACAACATAAATGGTGCTGTAAATGCACATATTACAAATGCTGTAATTGATTTACAGTAACTTACTGCCAGTAAGTTACTGTAGATTCTACAGGATATTGTTAACTTTGCATTATTCGTAAATGTAGTCATTGAGTCACAAGATTGTGCCATACAGTTACTAACAACAGTGTTTTACTACTTTTATTTTATTTCAATCAAATAAGTGCCACCTCGGAGAGCAGAAAAGACTTGACTGACGCTAAACCAGTTGTGTTTTACGCTTGAGATAATGAGCTTTGAGATACCAAAATTTATTCTTTACAAGCAAATGTGTACCTGCCCCTTGAATAAAAATCTGACATTTTTAAGAATATCACAAAGGCCTACAGATCCAGATCCCCTCATGGCAGTTCTAGGTATTGACGATCTTGAGATTAAAAATACTAACAATCAAAACATTTCCATTTGTCAGTCTTCTAGCATGAAAGTTATATTATTTAATTGGAAAAAGAAAGCTACTCCTACATATATACATCTAATGAGGGATTTAATGAAGCATTTGGGGCTAGCCATAATTTAGAATAATACTTAATATTTAACCCACCCCCCACACAACTATTATTGTCATTATCAGCATTTATTTATGTATGCCCCCCTTTTTATTCTAAATTTTTTCTGTGTCTATGTTATTGTTAGCAGTTGTGTATGCATTTGTTGAGCAAAAACTAGTGTTAATGTGTTTGGATATAAAAAATCTACAAAATAAAGTAAAAAATGTGTACCTGCCCTTGTGATATTTATTCCTGAGAGTCTACCACTTTTAAGAAAAAAAAAATTTACTCAGCCTCACATACGAGTTTTTAACAACAAGCTAAAACTCATATGACCTCATTTAAAATAAGCTGATGTAAGCGAGGAACAATCACCCCAAGTGAAAATGAGCCAGAGAGTTTGCTAAACATGACATGTATGTGAGTAGGAAAACAGGTCGAGCTCCACATGTGCCTGGTGGTCATTTGTATCATTAGGGCAGAATATGTAATATAAGCGTGGCAGTGACGTTGCATACGAAAGGCACGATTGATTTTCTTGCCCTCTCTGTCGGCCGCAGGTAACTAGGCTAACATGATGAACTAGTCTCTCCATTTTCCCCACTAGCTCCCATTGCTCTAGTTAGCATGAACCCCATGCTAGAACATTCTGGTCAAACCCTATAAATCTTACAAGTGTGAGAGGATGAGAGATGCTGGCTGGATCTGCGGCTGATTTAATGTGGAGGTTTAGTTAGAGAAGTTTATTCTCTGTATATAAAGTTTAGTTACTTTTTCATGCTATTATAAATTGTATTTATACAGTAATCAGCATAAATGGATCCAAACTTTAACTGCAACACAAATGAATAAACAAAGTGTCTATTACTAAATGATGTTGGTATGATGATATTATTATTATTATTAAAATACAAAAAGATGATTATTTATATACAGCAACAAGTAGGCACACAAAAAAATCCATAGAAATCTATGCAAAGAATGTCAAAAAATGTTGGGATCAGTAAGACTTTTTTATTGCTACAAAATAATTTCAAATAAATGCTGTTTTTATATAAATTGGTTTTTTTTTTTATGCTAAAATACTTCTTTTTCTTACATCAATCTACACTCCATACCGTATAATGACAAAGCAAATCAGAATTGCCACAACAAAAAGAAGCAACTGAAAATATCACATCGAGCACATTATGTATTCAGACTCAATATTTAGCTGAAGCACTTTTGGCAGCAATTACAGCCTTGAATCATTGGGTATGATGGGACAAGCTTTGCACACTCGGATTTTAGGATTTTCTGCCATT
This sequence comes from Danio jaintianensis, assembly GCA_903798115.1. Classification (NCBI taxonomy): domain Eukaryota; kingdom Metazoa; phylum Chordata; class Actinopteri; order Cypriniformes; family Danionidae; genus Danio; species Danio jaintianensis. The sequence continues at coordinate 8,051,181 of CAIGQV010017602.1, read as the reverse complement.
TTTTCCTCTGAAGATCCTCTCAAGCTCTGTCAGGTTGGATGTGGACCAATGGTGAGCCACCATTTTCAGGTCTTTCTAGAGATTTTCTATTGGGTTCAAGTGTGAGCCCTGGCTGAGCCACTTAAGAGTGCTCTTCACACTGCACTTAACCCCTGGATATTGTTGTTGTCTAACTTGTGTTTAACCCTGGGTAGTGGCTATCATAGCATTTTAACCAAGATCCCTCAAACCCTGTAATTGAACACAATTTTCGCACTGCTAACCCTGCACTGTGGTGCCAAATGTGTTGTGTGAAAAGATACAGGGTAAAAATGTTATGGTGAGATGTTTACCAAGCGACAGCCAATTGTGTGCCTCATATTTACATGCTTTAGATCGCAAAGTCACAAAACATTTGCTTTGCAGGCATTGAGCTTTGTAGGCTATATAACATTTGTTTTAATGTTTTAAAGGAAAGATGTTAACATGTGGGAGAAGACATGTCAGTTGGAGTGAAGAGATTATTTCATTATTAACTTTACATCAGGAAGGTACAGTCGCAATATATAGGGTACTGTCTCTGGTTCTTGCGGTTGCCTCTCTTCCCATGGCCCTTCACCACCGATTGCTCAGTTTGGCTGGACAGCCAGCTTTAGAAAGTCCTTTTTTGAAAGTATTTTTTAAATCAATGCCACAAAAATGTTTTGTAACCTCCACAAAATCTGTAACTCAACACAATCCTGTTTCTGATCTCTGCTCTGATATGCATTTTCAGCTGTTACACAGACAGGTGCATGTGGGTCTCCTTATTCTTTTCAGATTATGTCAGGATTTGCCAAATTTTCCAAAGATTTACTTTAAATAATGTTTAGAAATATTGTGATGATACCGAAATTATACAGGCTGCATCTGAGCCAAATTAAAATTTTTGAATACTTATAGGCCAATGCGATTTATTTTTCTTCTTAAAAAAAACAAAACAATCTGTGATTTGGTACGTTGGGTTTCCATGTCGTATGGTTTATGGGGACCTATAAACTCACAATTTATTTAAATTTGACTTTTTTTTTTTTTTTTTTTAATAATCACATTTATGGTCAACCTAACACTACTTTTAAACAGAACTAGAGATTTAACATTTTAGGTTAAAATGGTTAACATTACTACCAAGGGACATTTTGTACTAATTTACATATGCAAATTTACATACAGTATGGCACCAACACAGAAGTCAAGCAGGAAATAAAGTGACGCAACACACTTCAGCCTCTTATTTTCACGTCCCCTGCGGAACTGAATTCTGGGACGGCATCACCTTGTAGGATTGAATCTTCCTGATCAAGAATACAGACATGTAATAACGGAACCGATCCAAACCAGAGCCAAGAACAAGCTAGAGAGAGCCTTGGCTGCATTTAATTTATATAATGGTTTTGTAGGGATGGATTTTACTCAGACTTAAATGTGCCATGTAATAAAACAACAAAAACTCTGGAATCTGAAGAAAAGGGCCCAGGATAGACTTTGACACCCTTTGCCCTCTTTCCTGAACTTTCCTTCCCCTCTGGTATTGATAAATACTCAGGTGTGACTGGTAACAAGGTTTTGTTCACTATCTTTGATCAATTTTGATTCAATCCCCACAGATGAGTAAATCTTTAAGTCACTGGTTAACTTTGACAAATAACCATTCATTGCTCTCCTAGGGTATTTAAAGAGAAGGACGAAATGTCTCGGGGTCGCAAGTCTGTATCCAGACCGGCCCGTAGTGAAGAGCTCTCACGCTCAACACTATGTATCATTTGGATTTTTCCTTTGAGTAATTGATGTAGTACATTTCTGGATTGGCTTTTTATTGTTTAATTCTGCAATTGGCATGATACATTTTCATCTGGAAAATAAATGTTAACCTTTTGATTAAACTCTGGAGTTTTCCGAATTCATTGTATCCAGTAGATTAAGTGGAGTCTGCGCTTCCATTATGCTTATGACACGATTATATCGATTTTCGAGGCGCATTTGACTGTACGGAGCAGTGTAGCACGACAGCATGAAGATCTCCTAATCATTTAATCACTGATATTAGCAAGTTGTACGGCAATGATTAAATCAAACACTCTTCTAGGATGCGCGAGCAGGAGGCAGCCAGACTAGCTGAGTATTAGTTAACCTTACATCCTCTGACTAACTTCAGAGTGTCGAGATAATGTCCGTGAGAAGAAACGCAAACCCGGGGCGTGAAACTCTAAAGCGGCGTCTGGTCCCTAAGGAACGTACAATTAAGAATATCGGACCAAAGAAAATATCAAAATCTAAATTGAGCCAAAAATGATGAATATGTGATCCGTTCTTACAATTAGAAATACAGTCTAAATTTGACGGTCACTAAAAATTGGAGTCAGATTAAATTCGGAGCTGAAAAACAAATATGAATAAATTCTAATAAATAACAGAATTCTTTTCATAAGCACTAGAAAAGGCTGACACGCATTTAACCTTCGACCATGCTGTTAGTTTCGTCATTGGGCTAATAGGTGGATTCTTACAGTTTTAAAGAATGGACAGAAAACAGCCTCAGACTCTAAACACTGCACTGACAGTAGGCTTCTTTCGACATGAGCTCACTGACCTTACTTGACCACATCTTTTTGTATATCATTACCTAATTGCAACGCAACAAAAATGACAAAGCTCCCGTTCCCTGCCTGCCGCTCTCTGTGTGTGTACACTATGAAATGTCACGTCTAGTGCAGACCGCTGCGCCGCACTGGACTGAATTTACTGCCTGAAACCGGTCCCTTGTGTTTGTGTTCTTCCTCTCTTCCCTGACCTTCTTCTCTGATGAATATGTATGGCGAGGCCCGTTCCTCAACAGCAGCTCGTGCGCCGGGCGGGCACTGGGGCAACAGAGAATACTAAAATCAGATCAATCACCGCCAGTGTCAGTGCTACGCCACCATCTAGGAAGAAGAGAAAGTATATTACATGCTGAAGAATTAGACTGCCAACCAGCTGATGACACAGGGAGTCACATTGTTGCTGCCATGGTCAAAAATATTTCCAATTGGATGACACATGCCGTTGGTCAGGAAAGTGTACTGTATGTGAGCATGTGGCAGACGGATGGCTAATTGTCTCCTCTGGGAAGAGCAAACCAGGGCTAAAATGCTCTACTGTGAAGCTGGGCCAGCTAGCTTTGATGTGCTTGAAAGAAGAGTCTAGAAAATTGAAAGGGAAAACAAATCAACAAGCAAAGGGGATACAAAAAGAGAAAAGGGTTTCAGAAAAGACAAATGTACTAACTTAAATCAAAGTGAAAGTGAGTTTTCTGCAATCTCATGAATAGTTTTCCCAGACACTGACCCTAACTTATGTTGATTAGACAATAATATATTGCGTAGTGCTAACACTTGATATACATCAAGCGGACTTGAAAACGGATGTGATGCCTTTTGGAACCAAATCAAGTTAAAACAAAGGTTTTTTCAGGAGTTTGAAACAGCTTACAAAAAACAAATGTTCAAAACTATGTTAATTAACTTATGTTGATAACAATAATATCTTGCATAGTGATAAGACTTGATATACATCAAGCAAACGCCTTACCAAAACAAACATTCAGGAAAGTTAACTCCCACTGGTTAACACCTTTAAACTGCCATTGGTTTATGATGATGAAAATGTAGGAAGTGGGTATGGTCTTCTTTGACATGGAAATCTACTGTTATTTTTTCCATCAGCAAAAATATAAACAGAGAAGAGCTGCTTTGTAGTAGAGGCTGAAATGTAATTTGTTTTTAAAGCTACACTGACAGTTTTTAATGTTTAATGCAGTGACATGAGACTTCAAATTTGCCTTGATCGTTTGACATTTAAGAGGTATTGTAGCATTGAAAAAATCCTGCAAGTACCTGTATTTTAGCATGTGAAAATGTTAATAGACATTGCTAAATTTACTGATAAGTTGTTCATGACATTCTTGAGTGGAAAAGTGGCCACTAGGTAGTTTTAGATTTGAAATACAGAATCGATGTTATGCATAATGCAACATTAATGTTGAAAGTGTGAAAATATTTGTTAAGAGCTAAATCAGTATTGGTCTTGAGGTCATTTCTTAGTTTGTCTTTTGCCTTGATAATTTTGGATATTTAAGAGGTCTTTCTACCATTAAAACATGCAAGTTCCATAGCTTAAAACATCCTCAAAACCAGCAAAAGTGGCTGGTTTGTATATGAAGTGGGGTGTGATGTCACAAGGGGACAAATATTTGCTTATACTCTGCCTTAGAGCAGGACTTCAGCCAACAGTTATACATCCTTGTGTAATAGGCCCCGTGTAATTATAATGTGAATAATTAGTAATAAAGTAATAAAACAGTTTTTTTTTTAAATATAAAAAATAATTTAGATTGTTTGAAAATTATGTGAGCCAACAAATTATAAGCACTTTAAACTAATGGTCCATTAGTTAATTTTAGTTCATTCATTTACTAACATGAACAAATGCTGAACAAATTTTATAGCATATATTCATCTTTGTTAACCCTAGTTAATAAAAATAAAGTTGTTCATTGTTAGTTCATGGTAACTTACAGTACATTAACTAATGTTAACAACATTTTTATTAATATACTGTATATTATTAACATATGATGTACAAGATTGTTCATACTACATGCATTAACTAGCATTAACTAATGGACCATTATTTTAAAGTGTAGAAAATAGTTAATAGACATTGAAAAATTGACTGATAAACTGCTAGTGGCATTCATATGAGGAAAAGTGGCCATAATGTAGTTTTAATATTGAAACAGAATCAGATGTTAGACATAATCAAGCATTAATGCTAAAAATGTGATAATCTTTGTCAAGGGCTAAATCACTATTGGTCTTACAATCATTTGTTAATGTGTCCACAATATCACACATTGCAAGTTTTGGGCAACGGTTGTTTGTATGAATGTGTAGTTGTAATCAGCAACACCGAAGTCCATAATCAATCAGCTGTGAGCGGCTGCTTTCTCTCTCTGGGGCAGGAATCCTGCCAGCCATCAGCCAATAAGCCAAGGACCCACACAGAGCGGAATCAATACTCAACACTCATACACTCAGCAGCTCAAGAGCAATTCTCCCCAGTCTAGTCTGATGAGAACTCGCAGCCGCTGGAAGCTGCTTTAAGAACCTGTGTTTAAAAGATGACTTTGCTGGAAACAGATGGACAGGTTGATAAAAAGAGATCATTAAAGTGAAGTTGGTTGTCAATAAAACCATTTGAGATGATGAATAAGTTCTTCAAGCAAACAGCATACAGCAAATCTCATGAAAAAAAAAAGAAAACGAATTTTCAGTAAGGGTTTATTTCTTTTTCATGCAGTACTCAGTACTCAAACTTTTTTAAATTTACATCTACGGTTTGAGTAGTGTTGTTTATAATGTAATTAAAACACAATTAATATTTAACAATAATTAATAACTGTATTCAATAAGTATTCACTGATGAGTCAAAACGTTGTCACCAGTTGCAGGCAAAATGAAAATGATTGACGATCTCCAATCAAGGCTACATATTAAGGCCTGAGTAGATTAGTTGGTAAACAAAAAAGAGATGAAAAAATGGGCATTAATAAAGATATGAGAAGTGATGGGTCAGATGGGTCAGATGGTTATGGCAAGGAGACTGAGTCACGGTATCTATGAAATAGCAGTATTAAAGTTTTTTGTTGCTCCCAGTCAGACTCAGCAGAAGTAAGGTAATTTGAACAAACCACAAACAAGCAACTGAGTGTTGGGTGCCCAAGGCTCATGTGTGCACTAGGGCAATAAAAGCCCCATTTATGTTGTGGAATCTGTAAAGATATTTTTAAAGATGCTCAAAAAGCAGAGTTCCAATTATCAAAATAAGCTTAATTTAATTCAAAGCAAAAGATGACGTTCACCCAGCATCCCAAAGATCATCTCTGATCCAGTCTGTTTGTACATCATCCTTTATACCGTTACCTTATCAATTCCATGTGTCCAAAGGCCAACTCCCTAACTTGGCCATATCCCATCTGTGGCACAACTCACATATTTGAATGATAGTTATAGGAGGAATGTGTCACAACACAAAATGCACCATACTCTGTTGAGTAAGGGGCAACAAAGTGCATATGATGATGCTTGTCCATTATCGTAAGCACCTACAATCTGTATCTGAGTGGCAGAATTAGACCTTGGAGTAGGAGAAGGTTTTTTTAGACCAATTTTCTTTTACATAACATGAATGGCCATGTGTGTGTGAGCACCATTTACCTGGATATGTGATGACACAGTATGCACCATTGGACAACAACAAGCTAGAGGAGGCATTCTGGTGCTCTGGGCAATGTCCTACTGGGAGACATTGGGTACTGCTATTCTTGTGGACAAAAATGTGTCAAGTGCTACCACCTTAAACATGGTTGCAGACCAGATACACCCACCTTATCATGACTAGTGGCCTTTATTCAGCAGAATAATGCACCCTTGTTCAGGAATGAGTTGAAGAACTTGATGAAGAGTTCAAGGTGTTGCCCTGACCTCAAAATCCCACTGATCTCAATCTAACTGAGGATCTGTAGGATGTCCTGACCAACAAGTTTGATCCATGGTGGCCCCACCTTGCAACCTACAAACTTGAAGGATCAGCTCCCAGTAGACACCTCAGGACACCTTCAATGGACGTGCAATTTATACACTCAATTTATACACAGCTCATACTGTTTTTCCTCAACTGTGATTACAATACATTATATGTACAAGTATTTCAATAAAACCAATAATACTAAACATTCTATTTTCATACTTTGCTAATTCTAATAGGTTCTATCTGCGCTTATGTTAGTCTTTTTTTTTTATTCCCGAGGTTTCCATAATCCTGGACCAGGCCATATTCTGAGCAGCTGCTGTGGTGGTCATGGAGGAGTGGAGAGCATGAGTCTGATTCCTGTAAGACCCCAGTGACAGATGAGTCGTCACATTATCCTGAAGGGCCAGCCTGTACACCAGCCGGGGACCTCTCCCATCTGCAGCCTCTCCAAGATGGACGTCCAGCGTTTTCCAGCCTCCGGCGCCTAGACTGCAGCTCTGCACAAGACGTTTGGCCATAGGAGAAATGGTCGTGCCCAACTGAGCCTGGTTTCTCTCGAGGTTTTTTTTCCTTCACTTTCGCAAATTGGTGAAGTTCGTTCCTCGCCGCTGTCGCCACTGGCTTGCATGGTTCGGGACCTGTAGAGCTGCGCAACGATGGATTTGTTCTTCAGTGTTTGGACTTTAAGCAGTGAAAATTAAACCACACTGAACTGAACTGAACTTAAACTCTGAAAACTGGACTGACACTGTTTCAATTCACTGCACTCTTCTATGTGAAGCTGCTTTGACACAATCTACATTGTAAAAGCACTATAGAAATAAAGATGAATTGAATTGAATTGAATAGCAGATTGTGGGCATGGTGAGCCTCCTGTGGCCTTATTACTCAGCTATCCTGCAAAGGTACGAAGGGTTCGGAGGCACTCACAAATCTTATGCAGTAATGATCTCCAAAGGGATTCTTCTCTTAGAGTCCAGGCCCTTGAGCTACACAGCAGATATTCTTTCAAAACCGACTTAAACTAAAAGGATCTGTACATGGAGGCCCCCTCTGATGTGACTGGAACTGAGGTTCTTGCAACAAGTTCCCTGTCACCGAATACCTGTAAACAAAGTACTGATTGCTGGAGGAACAAAAGCTGTCCTACCAAACTAAGGTTCCATAGGTCCCTGAACAGGCAGACATTGTGCTTCCAAAGAGCTCTTCGACACCCTGAGCTGGTTGAGGGAAGGAGGGAAAAATGATAAGACAGACGAAAGTATGGTTGTACAAACTCCTGACAAGTCACAAAGACAGGACTCGACATAACTGGAGCAGAGCCCCCTCTTCACCTTCCTCCTCCACACACACACAAAATCTGCACTCGTCTGCACACAAACACAGGGAAACGTGGCTGCAGGCAAATCTACAAGAGGCGAATTGGCAGCTGAAATCAGCATGCACTGACAGCAGATATGTCTCGATTAGCTTACTGTGTTACTTGACATAGGTCTTTGAATTATTATGGTGGGCACAACAGTGAGGTTTATTTCCTTTGTTGTTGATCTCCTGGTAATCACAGTGTCACTGCTATATGCCATCTCTACAATTCAGTGCTCACCGCAAACATTCAGCGCACTGTAACCTGAGGATTTTTCACAATGGACTGGTGCTGTAGCTCTGCAGATGGGTTAATTTTGTCTTTCTGTGTCACCCACGGCTGGTAAAGTGGCGGGGGCGGAAGAGGAAGGAGCTGTCGCGCTGAAACAGACACATCCCTCAGCAGCTCTCAAGAAAATCTACCAAGTTAAACAGTGGTGTTCCCTCTCTGCAGATCTGAACATCCTTATAATTAGACCCATTCGCTCAGCATGACTGCAATGCTACATTTTCTAAATCTCTCTTTGGGACTTTAGCAGTTTGGTTTGCATTAAATGTTTACACTGCGCTGATCCCAATAAAGCCAGCAGAATGTGCGATTTCAGCAATATTTACAAATCTTGCAGTGGGAAATGTACTGTCTCCAGTGCAATGGATCTGTGTGATGATGACACCTACTGAATTGTAGACTAAGATGCAATTTAGAAGAATGAAATGTGAAATGTGAAAATCTGCTAGTGGTAAACAAATGGAAGAATATTGCTTGTGGGCATGGCCAAAAATGTGACTTCCGCAGGACATTAGCAGGCTCCGAAATGAGAAGCAGATTCAGAGTTATAAAATCCAGGTGGTTTTTAATTTGCAAATGATACAAATATTTAAAATGTTAACATTAACGGAGCAGTTTAAAGTGTAATGCTGGGTTCACACCAAACACGGCCCATGAGTCACTCGCTCTAGTTTACTTGCAGGATGTTTTTCACCTCAAGTAAATTTTCCACTTGAGCTAAATTATTACAATTTTTCATTTGCGCCAAATGCATTGTTTATTTCACCTCAAGTTTGCCTATGTTTGTGCATCTGCACTGATTTTCATGTAATCTACTCGCGGGAATACTATTGCTTTTGGCTTGCTCCTGCTGGTGTCATCAATCTGGCAACCTACCTGTGTGTCAATCCTACATACTACACCTTTAACAATTGCTTGTAATAACTGCCTCTCTAGAAATTAACGCCAAAACGGAGCCCTATACTGACACTGAGAAGAACTGTTGAATAAAGTTATTTTTTGTTTTTGTTTTATGTGTGCACAAAAGTATTCTCGTAGATTCATAATATTCCAATTGAACCACGAAGACACATGGACTGTTTTGACAATGTTTTTGGGACCTTTTTGCTCTTTGTGTTGGGACCATTACTTTCTATAGAGAATCAGAGATAAGCTCTCAGATTTCATCAAAATATCTTAATTTGTGTTCCGAAAATGAAAGAATGACTCAAGAGATTGGAATGACATGAGGGTGAGTAATTATTGACAGAATTTCCATTTTTAGGTGAACTACTGTATGCCTTTAAAGCAGTGCACAGATTAACCACATCACAACAGTTTGCTCCATGAGCATTTATTATATTCCACTGAGTCTGAACTCTAGTGTACAGTACATACATTGTATGTCTCATTCTGCTAAATCTAGTAGATGGTTGCATCTCCAGGGCTCATCAGCTGCACCGCATAGATAGGTTGTAAAGAAGCATGCTTGATTGTCATCATAGATCAAGAGCCCATGAGACAAACCTATAAAAGCTTTAGTCTCGGCATTACTCCTCACATTAAGATGTCATTGTACTCTCATCTCCCCAGACTACAATCTTGTGTTTTAAGTAGGACCGAGGCCCAACATCACAACTAGAGCAACCCCTAAAGGTTTGCCTTGCCACTGTATAACTTCTTACAGTGCATTTTTTATTCAGTGACGACTGTGGTTGGCTACTGGTGTAATAATGTGAGATATCTAGCGGTGGGATGTTTGTGTGGTGTGACAGCAGAGCTCACTCCATCAGCAGTCTCCTCAGTTCCTGCGGGCAGGTGACTGGAAGGGCACAGACAAAGTTTTCGCACACATACGCGGTTGCTTTGCCATCCTGGGGAACCAGGGTGGAGAGAATGGGAAGCTTATCGTAAAGGAAACCCTCTGTGTTGCCATCTGCCAACATCAGGACCTGAAGAAAAACGAATAAAAAGAGGGGGAAGGGAAGAAAAACAGAGAGAGTGAGAGAGAGAGTCATAACAGTCACTCTGATGACAATTTAGTTGAAATGGTGGTAGCGGGAGTCATATAGTTTTAGTCTAATACAAAATTTATGACCCAAAGGACTCCATATGCTTTCTTTGCAAGTAATGACCCTCAATAAAGTACAGGGCAGCGCGATTATAGTGACAGTCCCATTCATGGTTCTTTTCTATGGTTTTTGTTTATATCTGTTTCCTCTATTTTCATGACCCGAGGACAAAGGAGCTGCTGTGGGGTGAGACGACCCTGACCTTGGTCATATTCGCATCTTCAAATCATAAGCATAGAAAAAAATAAAAAATGTATATCTCACTACTAACACAACCACCAGTACTGTGCAGTTGTGAATCATCTCAGAAATACCAGCCATTCGAATGCCATTCCATGCTACGGTCAAAATATTTTAACTATAGTATTTTGAAATGCATCATTAATAATATAAAAATACGCCTTAGGAATTTTGGGTCAAGTCAGAATTTGAAAAGTGTGTTTGTTTTTTGTTCGTTTATTTATTTGGTGTTGTTTTAATGCTTATATTACATATATATTGCTAATATATGAAACATTCAATTCAACGAAACATTAAATACATTAATAATAATAATAATAATATTATTTTTATCATCATCATTACAATAACTTTGCATTTTACTCTACATTATTAATTTATTTTCTTTACACAAGTTAAACTAAACATTTATTTTGACAGATTTTGTAAGGTCACTTGAATTGACACTTCACATAGAACTTTACACACAGAACGTATAAATAGTGATCATAGTTTAGAAATAAATAGAAGAAAATCATATTTTTATGAGAAAAATCGACAATCATCACAACACTAGCAACAGCACCTTCTTTAACACACGAAACAGACATGCTCAGTTTTGAGGAAATCACACTTTATCATCAATCACCATCAGTCCAATTATTAGTACTGCATTTCCAAAGTCTTTCCTTTTGTAATTTGAACAAACAATCCATTATAGCTACGTGCAATAAAGCCAGTGTCTTAATAATTCAATGCTATTGATCCACACAGACGGTAGCATCACACCCCTCCCGCTCCTTCACGTCTCTCACAGGGGGCAAAGTCTGAAATAACTCAATCAGGCCAAGTCCAGTCGGGGGGGCTGAGAGAAAAAAACCTTTAACTCAACAATACAACAGCGGGATGAGAGACAGCAGAGAGAGCCTGAGCTGCCCAGTGGCCAAGAGTTACCGAAGAGAGAAAGGATAAAAGACTAAATCTACTTTTCCTCAGCAAGAAGCCCAAAGCTCAGTGAAATCCAAGAGGAAAGGACTCGTGCATGTGACAGAGGTTAAACCGCAGGGCCGCTTTCAAGGTTCGGCTACGACCCGGCTTTTTGGAGGATATTCCAGGTATACAAGAGCCAGACATTTTTCTCTGCTTTCTGGTCTTGACACGTTGGGTGTGATTTTTGACAGGCATGGTTAACAACTCAACTCTGCCAAACCTGTCCCTGGACTTCTAAGCGCAATATATTGTTACTGTCTGTTTGCGAGAAGCTTCCCTTTATTGCATCTCAGGGGCTGAGACAATTCCACATCATTACTTTTCTGCTAGCATCCTGGCAAGGCTTTCTGTCATATTTGTCGTGACCTCACGCGGGCTGTCGTCAGACTGACTCGAGGAAATCTGACAGTCCACTGAGGCAACATATAAAAAATGACAAGCAGACAAAACAGAGAGTGAAAAGATGCATGAGGCCTGGGGTTAAGAAAACACTGGACTTTCTCGCAGTTCATCTCGTGAAAGTTTGTGCTTATCACTCTCACTCGTTTAAAACAGCAACAATAAATCAATTTTACAACCAGGTTAAAGGTATAGTTCACCTCAAAATGAAATGATTTACTCATTATTTACCTGTTTCAAACCTTAAGGAGTTTCTTTCTTCTGTTAAACACAAAAGAAAATATTTTGAAAAAAGTTGGACACCTGTAGCTATTGATTCCCATATGTAACTATAGAGGTCAATGGTTTATAGCTTTCTTCTAAATGTCATCTTTTGTGTTCAGCAGAAGAAAGAGACTCATAAAGGTTTGAAACCACTTGATGGGGAGTAAATAGTTTCATTTTGGGGTGAACTATGGCTTTAAGGCAAGGGACTACAGGGGAATTATGGTAAGAAAGAAGACATTTGTGCATGAACAAATAAGTGGACATGGCAACCTGTGAAAAGCAACATTTCAAATATAAAAAAAGACATCTCTTGACAGCGGTTTAGTTAAAAAAATCCATAAATAAGTCTTTTAATGCTGTAATATTCCTTTGTTAAAAATAAAAAACAACAACTGTGAATACCACAAATATGAAAAAAGCCAGAGCACTGCTATAGAATTGCAGGAGTCAGTTGTGTTTAATTGCAAACAATAATTTTTGTGGTATTCAGAACCTATTTAAATGTATTTGTCACATTGTTTTCAAATCTGCTCTAATTTCAAGTCCCATAAGCTATAATTCCATCACCCTGTTTTAATCCACATTTGGAGGAATTGCATCAGAAAAAACTGATGTCAAATTTAGAAGAAGAGAAAAATCGGCTTTTAGGCTTGATTGAGATGTATTGTGACTTTTTCGTTAAAAGGAGTCGATGTGAATAATGGTAGATGAAATCACATTTGATAAATAAATTCTGACAGAATGGAGTCAAACTTGACTGTTCAGGTATTTCCAACGCAATCTCATGGCAATTCATAACTTTTAGATTTAGTGGCTAATATTTATTAATTTGCAATATCTCATTTGTATATTTTAGTACGATCCCCCAATGAAGGGATAGGGTTAGGGGTGGGGTTCGGGGGCACACCTTCTTTTAAAAATCTTACGTCTTCAAACGAATTAAATCCTATGAATTTATACGAATTAGCCACTTTTCTGACAATACTTACATTTCATGTGAGATCGGGCTAGTATTTCCACTGATGGTGTCTATCTGATCACTCAAACAACTTGATGGAAGTGCACCTAATTTGCATTTGGGGTTGTTTCTTTCCTTTTTTTTTTGAGCGCTTTGAAAAGATTCACTTCACATTAAGATGATGATGATGAATTTTTATTTAATGCCATGTCAGCAACAAAGGCTATTTTCATGGCAAGAACATTTCATTAATAAATATACAATTAAAAACCACAAACAACTGAATACAAAAATTAAATAAGATTTTTAGCATTAATACATGAGAAACATTCTAAAATCTTTCCTGGTGACACTTTGCTGGACAGTCCAGTAGAATGTGTTTTACAGTAAGAGGAATTGTCCAGAACAAACACTGAGTGGCGTCTTCACCTTTAAGCAAAAAAACATGAGTTATTCTTGTATGTCCAATACAACCTTCATGTTAAGATGGAAACCCAGATACGGTGTGTTCTAAGCATTACTTGTTACACCATTCCTCTCTAAAAAATAAAAAAAACTCACTGCAACTGTCAGAGAACATGCCTTTTGTTTCTAAAACAGTGGCACTACATTAGATTGCATTGTGAACAGCGACTGAACAATTGTGAACGCCGTGTTGTTTATCCTATTTATCTGTTATTCGCAGTCTCACATCCTTCGCATTAGTCCAGTATTTTGGTCGGTCTCTAGCCGCCAGCTCTGCCGGTGTTGTTTGGAATACATCTCAGCTTCTGTGTTTTGTGCAAACTCTTCCGCGCACAAATTCATCTCTTACCCCTCTCTTTTCTGATTCCCCAATTCCCATGAGCTAAGCAATGATTCCTTTCCAGCTAGCATGCACCGATAGACTGTCAGCTCCTACCTGCTACTCTCACCTACATAAACACACAGAAATCAGACACGCACACACACACAAACAGTTGATTAGTCTGGGGAATTTCATCAGCTGCTTCTTCTGGCAAGATGGAAGCTCTCTGGAGAGCTTGAGGCTGTCAGAGGAGCACACAGTCATTAGTCATTTAATTATCTGCCGTAAGTTTATTTCTTGGTTAGAGAGGAACGGAGCGTCGTGACCTCATTGATTCTGGTGTCTTCGTCTACATCCCTCAAAGGTAAAGGCCACTGTACGTGGACTCTAAAGTATTGTCAGGGTTTCTGCGACAGACTGAATGAAAAAAAATCTATCAACCAATAGGAGTTTTTTGTGCTTTGATTAAACATATAAATCGTTGTGCAATCCTTTGTCTGGCTAATCTGCTAAAGAAAACTAAATGCATTGGATGTTGCATATACATCGAAATGCACCGTTCCAGAAAATTGCATGGTGACACTTTACAATAAGTTTCCATTAGTTCATGTTACAAAGACTTGATAATACATTTATTACAGTATTTATTCATCCCTGTTAACATTGGTTAGTGAAAACGCAGTCGTTCGTTGTTAGTCTGTTAGCTCACAGTGCATTAAGTAATGTTAACAATGATAATTTGGGGTTTTACTAGTGCACTAGCAAATGCTGAACTATGATTAATGATTAATAATTAAATGCTGTACAAGTATCGTTCATTCTTAATTCATGTTAATAAATATATTAACTAGAATGAACTAATGGATCTTTATTGTAAAGATGTGATCAATTACAGTTTATGAAAAAAGCATATTTTGTTAAAATAAATACATAAATATAGATTGTGGATTATATAATCGAAGGTAAGAAAATTACTAATTGACATGATAGAGACTGAATACTCAATAAAAAAAATAAGCTAAAATGTTACTTAATCTTTCTTTTTTACTGGTAAAAGCTGACAAATAAAAAAAAACTTATTCATATATTATTAATATCATATAGGATTATCATAAAAAATAATTAAATACATTTTTTTTTTTAAATATCACTACTGACTTTTTTATCAATCTTTAAAAAGAACTATTAAAAAATTGCACAATATTTTATATATTTTTTAATACTTTAAATATTGCAAAAGATAAAAATTACATGGGCAGGATTAAAATCGATAATTACCTAGATCATAGGTCTCAAACTCGATTCCTGGAGAGCCGCAGCTCTGCACAGTTTTGCTCAAACCCTAATCAAACACAGCTGATCCAACTAATCAAAGTGTCCAAGGCCACTATGGACAATTAAGCAGGTGTAAGTTGGAGGTGGTTGGAGCTAAACTACGCAGAGCTGCGGCCCTCCAGGAATTTGAGACCATTGCACTAGATCAACATTCACAACTACACTGTATATAAACAGTGTTGAGTGTAAAAACTGTATTTTCAGAAATAATCATAAATGTATAGGCCTAATGCTGTGTTCACACCAGACGCGGAACGCGCGTATAAATCGCGCTATTCGCGCGTAAATAGACGCGTGAACATTTTAGTTTACTCGCTTCATTCGCGCGTCAAAATCCGCTTCATTCGCGCGTCAAATCCGCTCCATTCGCGCATGAAAATCACTTCATCGTAGACGCGGATTCGCGTCATGGGCGGGGCTGCCCTGTGACTCTAGCTTCGTTGCTAAATGGCTAACATGGATTTTATTGAGAGAATAGCTGTGTTTATGTGCTTAGGAAGACTGAAAATCAGCGTCGATTTGTTTGGAGCCGTGCCTGAGTCCACTAGATCCATTCTGAGGTGCACCTAGCTCTGTGAGTTCATAAACTCCTCCAGAAACTATACCTGGATAATGGAAGCTTTCAGCGGTGCTTCTGACTGAGCCAAGCCCAGTTTGATGAACTGTTGTCAGGTGTCGGCAAGAGGATTTCCCCTCGGGACACCAACAACAGGCGCTACGTCATAATCACGCCCCTACAAAACAAAGCTCCTGATTGGTTAACGCGACGCGAATGTCCGCTGAAGTTCAGATTTTTGAACTCGAGCGATTCGCGCGTTAAGCGCGTCAAACGCGCAAAACGCTCAATCCGCGCCGCACCATTCGCGCGTGCCGCGCCATTCGCGCGTATCGCGCCGCAGGGTGCCTAATCGCGTCTTTGCATTGACTTAACATGTAAATCACTCGCGCTTGACGCTTCTTCCGCGTCTGGTGTGAACGCAGCATAAGACCTCCACATCCTTGCAGCCACATTCAACAGAGCAATGCAACAGAAATAAGCTTCTATTTCCAGCGTTCCCACAGCTCAAAGTGAGCAAGAAAAGTGTGAAAAGGCCAAGTACCTAAGCAGAGAACATTTTCTTCTTTACTATTTCATCTGATCAACCGCATAACCTCTGCAGACCCTGCTCTTCTGGTCTGAGACTCCGTAATCCAGCAGAGGATTTAATGATGTTAAGGGTTGACTATTCCTGCAATGTTGAGGTCTGCGCATACCATCAACATCAGCTCGCAAGATGTCCAAAGCATCTTTTACTCTGACTCTGAGAAGATGTCCAAAAATCCCAACTGGGCAACACAAAAGGCGAGCATAAATCAGACTGCGCCATTTAAAAAAAAAAAGGCTAAGCTAGCTGAAAATACATGTCCGTCTGAAGCCCATTTCCTATTAAGTGCACTGTTCTCTCTTGGGTTGCTCATTAAAGCTTGTCAGGGATTCATCCGGTGGCGAACAAACTCTAAAGTGACAATTTCCCATGAGGTGGAATACCTGCGGAAATACTCTCATAAGGAGGATGAAAGACTTGCAAGCCATTTTAATTGTCTGACTGTAGTCTTAGACTAAAAGTCACACTCTCTGAGGTTTTTCCAGGGTGATTTCAGGTAATCGAATCATTAAGTTCTCAACTTAGTAGGGGAAAGTGAAAGGGAATGAAAGTACTGTGCATAACATTATACAGTGCTCTTCAGAGAAAGCAGGAGGGTATTATTAAGCCTTTCACCAAGAACTACCAGTTAAAAGCATTGATTTGGGAAGCGCTATCCATACTAAACTAATAGGGCCAAACTAAATTGATTTCAAGTATTTCTAGATGCTTTTTGAAGACTTTTTACACCTACTTCAGAGCATCTCAGAACTGAGAGAGCTTCTGAGGAAATGAGACAGACTAAAGTCTTTTTCCTCATGACGCTGATTAGCACAGACAAAGACCTTGTTTCATCTGAGTGCAGTTGATTTAAAGAAGATGGACAAAGAGACATCTCATCCCTTCAGGCTTCTCTTGGTTGACCACATCTAAGGTTATTTAATATTTTGATGATGTCTAGTGTCTGTTAAATGCAGAGAGCTGGTGACACAGACACTATTAGCTCAAGTTACAAGAGCCATGCAAATAGAAATAATGAGATTTTAAAATGAACATTTGAACAGTTTCTTTGTTTGAATCAGCACTAATTTCCAGACCTTAAAATAATGTGTTTAAAAGTATGTGTGGTATATAACTTTAAAAGCAGATGACGCAACTTTGGGTGAGTGATCCAGTACACACTACCCCGTCCATCCCTGCCAGCGGAACCATGGACGTTTATAGAAAACCTATGAGCGGAATAAAATGCGATCTGCTTTGTTTGTAACAGGAAATTGTGCTTATCAACCTCAAAGGAAGCAGACAGAGAAAGTTGCATATTGTCACTTTAATTTAGAACAAAACAGCTCATATATTTTTCCCGCATGTCTGAGCAATATAGAATTCCAGAACCCCAAACATATGATTACCCTCTTCCAAAACATATTGCAAATTCTTATTTTAAAAATTACATCAAAGAGGCTCATTTAAAGTCCTTCTTTTATCCTCACTTGTATTGTGAGTCGCTTTAGATAAAAGCATCTGTTCAATGAGTAAATGTAAATGTAAGACTGTGTACTGTAAAATACATGTACTGTATCTAATCTAATAATCTCATTTTAAAGTCCCTGTGAAATCAAAATGAAAGTTATTTTTTTAAGTTGTTTTAATATGTTTGTTTTAAGGCAATGGTGTCAAACTCAATTCCTGGAGGGCCACAGCTCTGCACAGTTTAGCTTTAACCACCTCCAACTCGCACCTGCTTAATAGTCTCTAGTAGTCTTGAACGCCTTGATTAGTTGGATCAGCTGCTTTTGATTAGGGTTGGACCAAAACTGTGCAGAGCTGCGGCCCTCCAGGTATCAAGTTTGAGACCAATGTTTTAGGGTAATCTATAATCCAGTGTGCTCCAAAGCAGTGACAAAACTCGCATTAATAGTAATAATAATATATAAACATTCAAAGCTTTAGGTTTGTCACTTCCAGCAAAATTAATCAATGACTTTTTTGACGTCACCTGATACCTCAGTCCTCATCAAATCTTCTTGTCAATCAAATGCTCTCTATTATTTGATACGTCTCATCTCCTTAATGTTATTGCTAATGCTGAAATCGGTCATTTATTCACATTTCTAAGAGCATTCAAACTGAGGGTTCACTTAAAAACTTGCAAATACAAGAAAATAATAAACAGGTGGCCAAACTGTGTTGATCTGAACTCCTTATTAGTCATTTAGAAGTGTTTGCAGCACCTCTCTACGGCAAGCCCTGAGGGGAAAAATACATTGCACACACAGTCAGCATACAGGAAACTAGATACAAAATTAATTCTGTGACACACATTTTTACATGGTTAATACCACTAAATAGGGATGCAGAGTGTGTAAATATGAAGTCTGCATTTTTGTTAATGTCATATGAACCACCACAGCATGCAGGTATAGTCTGCTTCAGCCCAGATCGGATCATATGTGCGAGTCGGCACAGACCACAAAAAGACCCATTTGAATTACGCAGAAAGCTGTATACTGTAAGTAAAACTAAGTATTACTGTTATAGACTGTGCCTGTCATGAGTCAAAAATGCTATTGGCTGTTTTCTTTAAAGGGGTGAAGCTACTCTATGCTCCACCCTGTCTTGTTGCTTTAGTTGAGGTTATGTCAAACATCGAATAAAAATGCACATTTCAAAGAACTTCACGGTACCTTTAAAGCAACATTCTATCAATAATTTAAATAGTTCGGATTTGTTTTGTGGTCTGTGCCGATGTGCGCATATGCTCTGAGCTATTGTGTTTCTGGACAAGAACAACAAAACTGGCAGCCTGTAAGTTTTAAATGCATGTATTTTCTAAATGCTATTTCTTTTTTCATTGTTTTGGAGCACACTCGCTTACAAATAACCTTAATAATCAGCCTTTACTTTTTATAAAAGTCATATTACAAGTTAAGCTTATCAGGTATTACTTTCAGGAACTGACAAACCCAACTGCAAACATTGCTGAGAATGTGAGGGTGTATTTTAGCATCTCCCCTGAAGAAGAAGATGCAGAGATTGTTCATTAGACATGAGTGATTATAATGATGTGTGACCTGACTTTGGGAATATGAGACAGGAGATAAGCAGGCATTAATTATGATTATAAAGAGAAATCACAGACTCTCAATCTCTTGCAGAAAACCAGAAATGTGAAATTCTCTCATCCTTGCGATGTGTTGTGCAAGCGTTTCTGCAAAAAAGAGCAATTTTCTAAGATCTACCATAATCCACCATTGTGTTGAGTTTCTAAGGCTTTTTAAAACCTTTGCTTTGTAATCTTTCATTCTCGCTAGGTTGCCTCGGGACCTCTCTGGCTGTTGCCATCTCTCAAAGGCCTTGTTAGGGATTCAAGACCATTTGTCTCAGTAATCAGACCAAGGCAAGAATTCTTTGCGGTCCAAAGGGTCATGCTCTACTGTACTGACTAAATCCCATCTCAGATGAACACTACAAATATTAGCACTTAAAACGGTTCCAGTTTCCTCTGTGCTTAAATGTTTAGTTCACCCAAACAATTTTATTAATTACTCACCCTCATGTCATTCTATCTCCTTTCAAACCAAATCAAGATATTTCAGATGAAATCTGAGAGCTCCTTCAAACACAGCAGCGGTCCCAAGACACTCAAAGTCCAGAAAAGGAAACAAATACATGGTCAAAATGTTCCATGTGACGTCAGTGGTTAAACTGTAATCATACAAAGCTCCATGAACACATTTGTGTGACAAAAAAAAAAAAAACAAAAAAAAAAAAAAGACTTCTGTTCACCTATGTCTTCTTTTCCTTGTCAGCTTGCGAGTGTGAGTTTATTATGGGCGGTACAACGTATTGCCATTAGAGTCAGCAGCGCAACACTCAAGTGCCCTTATAACCATGCACCCTGATCTGATGAGTCTGATGTTAAAAGGAGTTTTTGTCCTTACCAATCAGTGTCAGTGACTCTCAAAATTCTGAATTCATAAATGGTTTCTATTTCTGCTATTCTGCTTCTATTTCTATATTCCGCAGCTGAACAACAGCATTGACTACTATATGACAATGTTCACCTCAGATGCTGATTATGTGCATTATTCAGTGTTAAATGCTACTAATGTGAGTTTGAATAACAATTTATAACATTTATTGCCATACTGAAAGTGGAAGTAGATAGTTTACCTCAGATCTTTAATAAAATAACTAGCAAACTTAGAGTTTGAAAATGAACATTAGAACTGTGACTCAGTGCAAAGCAACAAATATCAGTTACTCAGCATGTACTTTTAATAATGTTAAAAAGCTTTAATATGTATTAATTAGATTATAAACCTTATCATTTTGTTGGGAGTGCACTATTCTGTGCATCTGAATGGCTCTGGTCATGTTGCGTCTGGTGCGGACCAATAAATAGCTTGTCGCTGGAATCTTGTTGTGCCATGTGTAGTTAGAACACGGTGTAAGATATAAGCGAACAAAGATTTACAGTTTTTTTTGGTGTACAAAATTGTTCTTGGAGCTTCATATGATTACAGTCACGAAGATTGTTTTGACAATGTTTTTTAGTTCCTTTTCTGGACTTTGAATGTTTCAGGACTGTCGCTGTCTATGGAGGATGAAGGAGCTCTCAGATTTCATAAAAAATATCTCAATTAGTGTTCCGACATTGAATCAGGAATATCGAACAACATGATGGTGAGATATTAACAGAATTGTATTTTTTTAGATGAACTAACACTTTTAAAGAAATGACTATGGAGTGTAGTAATAATTGAATGATCTTTTAAAGGAACACATTTTTTTCTTTTTTTGAGGCAACAGTACACCTGGAGAATGATATTATCGGTGTATGCATTTGGAGTAAGTTGATCTGAAAACAGACTTTCTCTGAGCACATTGAAATCATATGACTGTAGTGAGCAGCTGGTTGCTATCATCAGGGATATGAAGTGGCTGTTCTAATGCCTCATATTCTACTGTAACAAGTCCCAAGAGGATCTGCACCAGTACTGTACCACCTTTATAATCAACACGGGTTTTAGCCTAATTAAAGTATGGCTAAATTTATTCCAATTTTAATCATGCCTAGAGATCGCGAAGGGAGGGAATAAATTGATTTCGTAGAGTGTGCTGAATTCAAGAGGGTCCTCTAGCAAATTTGAACGAAATAAGTAAGAACAGATGAGACTGCAAACGTAAGAGATTCTTATATGGCACATTCCCCACAATTAAGCCCTGCACCCCGAAATGAAGGAACAGATGATACAATAATTGGATTTAAATTAAAAAAAGATTTTCTAGTCTGGTTGGCTAATGTTTCATGAAAAATGTATTTTCGCCATGGTCTTCCCAACACATTGGTCTGTGTTCATAAGCCTTTAATGTACTTTGCGCCAAATGCTCAATGAGGCCAAACACGCCATTATCGCATCAAGGGCATGGCGAGTGTCGATCAGGGGATACCCAATACTTAGAGCGGAAAGGGAATAATTCATTTTGTGGAACTCTGTGAAGCGTGTAGTAAGGTCTTGGGTCACGAATAGAGAATTAGTTACGTCTCTCAGATCAATGCAGAGCCGCACATGTTCATAAACCCATTCAATTTACAAAGACTAATATTCAATGTTTTAAATATCACATTTGTATATCAGTTGCTGAATTGAAACTAGAGTAATACATCAGGTATTTAAATTTGAAGATCAACAGAATGATAGAAGAATGACAGAGATCCAGATAGATTGCTAAATAGAATGGACGCACGGACGGTTGGACAAATTGATGGATGGACGGATGAATGGATGGATGGATGAAAGACTGGGTGGATGGATTGATGATGGATAGATAGAACAAATTGATGGATGGATGGATGATGGATGGATGCATGGATGGATGCATGGATGAAGGATAGATAGAATGTATGGATGGATGGATGGATGGATAGATTGATAAAATGACTGGATGAATGGATGGATGGATGGAT
>CAIGQV010017602.1:7956396-8028317 GCA_903798115.1 Danio jaintianensis | reverse complement strand
GTGTGTGTGTGTGTGTGTGTGTGTGTGTGTGTGTGTGTGAGGAACACTGATGCATGATCTTTCAGGATTTATATGAGTAGAATGAGTAAAAGTAATCTCTGTTTTTCATTGTTTATGAAGAAAACCCAATGCCATGGAGACAAAGTGCTGGTTCTGGCTGATTCAATGAATTAAGATGACGATGATGGCTCTCATTACGTTTAATTCATGTCCTGACTGTGCAGGTGAGAACCATTTATCCCTCTGTAATTACGTGTCTTTCGTGTTACAAATGAAAAACACAGATTAGGAAAAAAGAGAGAGAGACAATGTAACTTAATCTCACCATAAAACTGAAAGCAGACGCTTCATCTTATAGCACATCAAAGTGCCGGCAAACATCCATCTCTGTTTATACTGGTGCAAAAATCCTGACAAAATTCATAAAGTTTGATTTCAGGCCCACTGAAGAAAGAATTTTTGTATTAAAAATGTCACGTAAACTTTTTAGTATGAATGAAACCATATCCGTCAAATTTTCACAAACTGGAATACATCTACTCCACTGTATAAAAGTGTAAGGCAGGTGATTGGTGTAAATATGTCTTTGAATGATTTCTCTACATTGCTTTAGTTTTGAGTTCCATTTGATCTCCAAAAAAAATTACTATGTTGGTTTGTTGCTCAAGAAACAATTCATATTTGTTGAAAACAATTGTGCTGCTAAATATTTTTGTGGAAGCCAAGTAACAGATTTTGTTTTTTATTCTTACATTAATTCGGTATTAAAATATTTGCACTGTAGAAATACAATGAGTTAACTACAAAAACTCTTATTTTATGTTAATTATAAATATGTTAATATACAGACTATATTAGACTGTAAACTGCATGTCAAGTACAAATATCAAAACATTTTTAATCAAAATACCTTTACTTAAGAGCAATAGGGCGTATGATATTAATAATACGTTAAAACATTTTCAGTTTTTGCTAAGAACAAGAAAACATATCTTCCAATGTGATAATAGAAAAATAGACTTCATTGAAAGGGAAAACTCATATAGGTTTCTTGCATTTGTGACCCTGGCCCACAAAACCAATCGATTACTATGGAGTTTTCTTTCATGACAAAAATCATTAGAGTGTTAAATAAAGATTATGTTCCATGAACATATTTCCCCACTGTAAATATTTAAAAACTATTGTTTTATTAGAATTTTGCATTGCTATCCACTTCATTTGGATAACTCTAAAGGCGATTTTCTCAGTATTTCAATTTTTTTTAACCCTCAGATTCCACATACATCAATGGACAGCTTGTTTATTCACCTTTCTGGTGATGTATTAATTTCAATAAGTCTCAAATAAAAAGACAAATTCTCTTTTATGGCTGGTTTTGTTGTCCAAGGTCACATTTTTCATAAGATTTGATATGTGATATTATATGTGATATGACTTTGCTCTACTTTATTTATATAGCACAATATAACAACAGTCGTTGTTGATCAGATACGATCAAAAGAAAAAAACATACAATACATAAAACATGAAACATTTAAAAGAAAAAACAAGCTCAAATGACTTTTTCTAAAAGGTGAAGATTCAATTTCCCCTTAAACACGAATTCTGTGGAGATTATTCTAATAGAAAGAAGTAGAATATTCCACAATTTGGGGCCCACAATGGCAAAAGCCTGGTCTCCCTTTTTATTTAACTTTGATCTGGGAACTTTTAACAATTTCAGACTTGATGACCGTAAACATCTAGCAGATAACAGTCACAAGTTCAAATGCATAAGAAGGTGCCAGACCATTTAAAACCTTAAAGGTCCTGTGAAGAGCTTTGAAATATGCATTTTTATTCGATTGAAGTAATCTCAACTCAAACAAGAAGAGAGGGTGGGACATAGTGTAGCCCCTCCCCTTTAAAAAAAACAGCCAATAGTGTTTTGATTTATCACAGCTGTGTCAGTGAGAGTGGTTGAGCTCAAGTGCATCAAATAAAAAGCAAATGAGAAGCATCTTGAAGGGGGCGGAGCATGTCAGATACTAGAGAGAATTTGATTGGTTATGATGTGATGAGAAACTATAGTGTGAGGTGATGTGAATAAAATCGTTGATCCATTTGGGTGGAAGTGACAAACTACAAGCTTTACATGTTTATATCAGTTTTATATCTTCTAAATGTGAATTTTGTCTTTTGTGAGCACACTAGCTTATAGATATTCTTATAGATATATTCTTATAGATCTTTTAGATATTCTAAAAATGAATAATACTGATACTAACATCTAAAAAACTTTATTTTAATTTCATGGGACCTTTAAATACAAAAAGGAAAAACAAATTTTTTACACTATTCTAAAACATACGAACAACCAGTGCAGAGAGAGTAAGACTGGGGTAATGTGCTCAAATTTACGAGTGCCAGTAAGAAGTCCAGCAGCTGCGTTTTGGACCACTTGTAGGTGATTTACCAATACCTATATACATTGAGTTGCTCTAATAGTGCAAGCAGTAAAAGTAAACACTGTTTTTCATACATTTTATCAAAATAAATAAATAATTATTATTTTTTTTGACAATAAACCATTTTGGCTTGAAACTGAAAATATTCAAAATGTTCTATTTTTTTTTATTATTATTATTAATCAGCACCAACAAGTTTAAACCTTTCACACCATGCTAGTTTACGCTAGTCTCTTTGTGGAATACAACACAGTTTTATTTTTTGTCCATTTATCTAAGAATAGTGATAGCTTGAGGGATTTAAAGCAGGGATGATGATTTGACTGCAGGTTCAACTCAATAACACAGACTCATCTATTTTTCAGTACGCCAACAGCCTCACGCAGGCAGATCTTTCGATCATGTCCAAGTCAATTAAACAAACAATTCAGACCAGGGTTAATCTAAGGCATAGTCACTGCCAGGCAATGAAAAATGTGTCTGAGAGCAGTTCCTTTATCAGTCCCTGACCAGACGAAATTATATGCTTTTTTTCTCCCCTTTTTCTTTTTTTATCCGGCTTCACTAACAGTAACTCATTACTTGCAGCCTCTTCTGGTTGTCATCTTGGCAACAGGGCCAAGTTCTCCTCTCTTTGTATCAAATCCAAGGCATACATGAGTTCTGTTTAACATGTGAATTGAACACATGAGCACATATGATTGAATTTAGATTGAAAATGAAAATGCGACCGTGCTGCCGTGTTTCCAGAGACTCTGCGATTTATGGCCTTAGCAGATGCTCTCGCTGGAAAATGACAAGCGAGACTGCATTCACCAACTGCATCTGAAAGTATAGTGAAAGACAAGGAGCTGACAGGGGCTTCAGTGCTGTGTTTCTTTCCTAGTGTGTGTCATTATGATGGATTTGCTTGAGCTCAAATGTTTCTAGAAAGAACGAGCGAGTCTCCATTCACTCAGATGGCCAAGGCGAATCACCTGTCTAGATGTTTACTTCAGTTCTGTGAGATTTTATGTTGCTGATTAATGGACAAGGACACACCCGATGCAACAGCTATAAAATAAGGAGAAAAAGCTATAATACTTTCAGTATTTACTCGCCATCATGTCATTCCAATTTCGTTTGACCTACTTTTGTCTATAAAACAAACTACACTGTAAAAAATATATATATGTTAATTAACAGGTTCCGTATTTTGTCATTCACAAATGTTATTTACGGTTATGAATTGCATTATGGGAGTTATGCAACTCTGCAGTTTTAACAATGACTTTTATTGACATTTTAGTAGTTTAATATAAAATAATGTATAAGAAATAAGATAAATAAGCCTGCAAAATAACAGAAAATGTACTGGCAGCTTGTTAACAGCTTTTTGTACCATAATTTACAACACCAACCCAGACAATATATCACTTCAAACTATTAAAGATGTCAATAAAAGTCGATTTTTCAAACTTTTAAACATCAAAAGCTTTTGGAGGAAAGATCAAAGTCCCATTATGCAATTCAAAAGCATAAATAAATGATTAAAAAAAATACATGAATCACAAAATATGGAAAACTGTCAATTTACAGATTGAATAATACCCTGATCAATTTTGTAATATAAAGAAAGATATAAAAACATGCAAGAATTAATTATGTTTGTGCATCTTGAGGCAATTTCAAAGTAACACGTCCAATGAGTGGTGCTAGAAAGCATATTAAATTTTCTCTGAAATAGAAAAATGTGATTGTGGCTAAATCTTACTAGATTGATCCATGCACATTTTGTGACAGCTGGGAAATCAAATGGTGGATGAGTGGCTGTAAAAGGTTAATGCTTTCATGCCATTTGAAAATAACATGCCAGCCACATTAAACCCTAAACCTATAACCAACCATGTGAGAAAGTGCAATAAAAATGCATTTGTGGAAATAATCATGGGGGTGTATCTCCCTTCCTTTGAGCTCTTTTGTGAAACCGTGTTTCACAGGATTGGTCCTCGAGCAATTCGCTTCACAGGTGCATCTGAGCAAGTTTACTCTGTTGTAAAAGCTACACACATAGAGATACATTTGTGATGCAAAATTTAATATGTATAGTTTACAAAATACACACTATTGCAGTTGAACTACCATCTTGTATTATGCAGCTATCTTTTTGGTTATAAACATGCTAGTAGGGCTGACCCCGACTAAAGATTTTCTTAGTCGACCAGTAGTCCTTCATTAAAGCCATTAAGTCAACTAATCGCCCGTTTATTAAATTAATTTAATTAGGCCTACTTAAGCAAATATGGGGGAAATGGTTTGAGTTTAAGGGCTGAGAAAAAAATGGCATTTGTAACATTGTTTCACATAGTACAGAAACACTATAATAATAAGCGTTAAAATTCGACATTAAAAACTTGCGCATACATAAAACGACAAAGACAAATGATATGATTAGGTAACACTTTCTATGAAGCCTGTTTTTATAATGAATTATAATGTTAGCCATACAGAATATTTACATTATATTGCATTGTTTTATAGTAAATTGCCTTAAAAACAATGTAATATAATGTGTCGTATAATCGCATGAATAATCGTAACAGTTATGAGGGATTATATATATGTTTGATTAACATTCTGAACAGTTTTATACTACATTCATTTTCTGCTTAAAGTGACAAAAACAATATGTATTTTAATATGGTGATCTAAAGAGTGTTATAATTTGCTTATAATACCGTAACACATCAGTGTGGGGACCAGTTCTCACTTTTATCTCCTTAGTTATTATTAGCTTGAATACTGGCTGTTCATCAGTAGTTAATGATGCCTTGTCCTGCATGACCATATTCTATATCCATTAATAATATCCCATACTTTAACTTAACAGCAACAACATTTAATTTTACTAACTATAATTATGCATTAGGAGTTTACTGAGGCAAAAGTCATAGTTAAAGGGATTGTTCACCCAAAAAGAATGAAAAAACAAAACTCTCAAAGAGAGGGTAAACAAGTATGATTGGATTATATGAATGACCAAGAATAATGGATTCAGCAAAAAATAAATAAATAAAATAAAATAACTTATTTAATGTTTTACTGGCAAAAAAACAGCAATGGGTGAATAAATTACCCGCAATCTTTGGTTGAACTACTTCTCAATATGAATTAATTAATTAATTAATTAAGACTGTAAACAACTATGATTGGATTATATGAATGACCAAGAACAATGGATTCAGCAAAAAATAAATAAATAAAAAACTTATTTAATGTTTAACTGAAAAAAATAAACAGTAATGGGTGAATAAATGAACAACAATCTTTGGTTCAACTACTTTTCAATATTAATTAATTCAATATTAATTAATACTGAATGTGTTCCCCATAATATTACAAAAGTAAGTCTTTGTCTGCTTTAAGCAAAATAACAAAAGTTATTTATAAGATATCATAACTAAAAACTGGCCATTGCATTGAAATGTTTTCTAACACAAATGTATATATTTCTAATTGTTTAATTTATGTGCAACTTGTTGCTTATTTTATATTCTTGTCCTCTAAATATGTGCATACATTTATATATACAGTATAAACACTTCATGCATTATATGTGTATTGTAATGCATTATGAACACTTGTTTATTCTTATAACTTGTTATGATTATTTATTAGATGATTCATCATATTATAAGGTGGTATAAGGCATTAGGACTACCCTTATGTAGAATAATACATATAGCCCCCATAGAAGTGTTACTAAATGCTTTATATGACTTGCACATTTTATTCCAAGACTTCTCAAGGCATTCAAAAGCGGTTTGTGACAAAGGGGAGAAATTTAAGTCATTATTTACTTACAGATCAATAAATCATTAAGTCACAAGAAATGGATACACTGTCCATTTTGGCTTTTCTGTCCTTTTTTTCTCATTTTGGAACTTGACAGCCCTGATCCCCTATTTATTATCATTATATTGAACAGAGCGGCAAGGATTTTTTTTGTACAAATGTACTTATTGTGCCCTAGAAAAAAAATCTATCACATGTGGTTAGTATGATGTGAAGGTGAGCAAATATCTATTTATTTGTGTACTATTTGCTTTCAAACTCCCATTAATAATAGTGATTAACTGACAATGATTTTTATTGTTTCAGATTTGCACACACACACAAACACACACACACACACACACACACACACACATGCACACACACACACAGACGCACACATGTTTGTTTTTGTGAAAAGTGGGTACATTACATAGGTTTCCATTGATTTTATAGAGCACAAACCGTATTTTGTATTGCCCTAACCCCACCCTACACCTAAACCCAACCATCACAGGAAACAGTGTACAGCTTTACTCTCTGATTAAACTCATTCTGGGTGATTTATAAGCTTTTTGAGAAATGAGGATGTCAGCAAAGTCCTCATATTTCACCTCCTTTTTGTAATACCTGTGTCATACCTATGTCATTATACAGATTTGTGTCCTGACATGTCACAAAAACACGTACACACACACACACACACACACACACACACACACACACGCACGCACACGCACACGCGCACACACACACGCGTACACACACTTCTGTATCTCCAAAACAACGGAAAACAGAACCATGCAATATTTGCAATGACATTCATAACGCTGTTAACTTCCAAAATGTCACATATTTCCGAGAGACTTGTGACAGGAAACAGCAAAACTAGATTTTATTGATCTGTATTTGAATAAAATGGCTTATCACTAGTATTGTTATATTGCTAATATTATTTCCCCTGCATCTCAAACTTGCTTTTGTCAGCGGAATTTGTTTTAGGAGCAAAGAAAGTTATTAACTTCCTACAATATTATGAAAACACCCCCAAAAACATGCAAAATATATGGAATATTAAAGAAAATAAATCTTTAAATGAAGTCCTCAAATAAAATACAAATGAAACTCTCAAACATAGACCCGAATGAGTTAAGAAATGAATGCGATGTGACCTTATATTCCTCACTCACAAATAATTAAGATTACATAAGTGTATGTATAATGAGAAAGAAGATGAATGTGCCAAAGCCTTTGCCCCATCAGAGAGGAACAATGTTTAATAGATGATACACCATAAGGAGATCAAACTCAGCCTTTGACACAAAATGTGACATACAGAGTTCTCTGATGTGTAAGGTCACATCTGTACATCATCTATGTCCTCCGAACACCATCCTACAGAGCCACCTGCTGTAACAATAGGAGCAGAGAGAAATGGGACACCTCAAAGCCCATTTTCAATTCATAACCACTCAGATTGCAAAAAAGTTTAGACCATTGTATCTAATCTGTTAGGTGCAACACATACCAGGTGAGCTACTGCACTGGAAAAATCATACATGGAGATAGATATGTGATGCAAATGTTAAAATGTATACTTCACCAAATATGCGCTATGGTAAGTTTGCTATGAGCAATTCCAGCATTATGGATGTGACATTTGCAGTAAAAACTTACATTTAAGAAAATCATAAATTCACAGAGAAAGTATATATGTTAACATTATATTGAAACATCATGGAATCAGAAAAATATCAATCTGTAAAAAAAATTATATTTTAAATAAATAAACATGCGTTATGGATGTGACCAAAAAAGTATGCGAGTTTGCATACAACATATTTTGTACAAATTCTGTGAATTAAACTGCACAACCCAAAATAAATAATGCTAATCAAAAGGATTAGTAGGCTCACTATAGAACAAAAAAGATTTATTTTATTTTATTTTGCATTTATGAGGAAAAAGCTTTGTTATGGATGTGACATCTGCTCCGGGTGTGTGTTCACGGTATGTGTGTGTTCACTAACTGTGTGTGTGCACTTGGATGGGTTAAATGCAGAGCACAAATTCCAAGTATGGGACACCATACTTGGCCACACTTCACTTCACTTATCACTTATCTCTCCTTTATGGATGTGACATGTAAAATTGGCACTTTTGTGACTTTTTGTGAATTGTGTGACTTTGGTGAATCAAATATAATTGTTTGAAAACTTTGACAGAGACATTTTTGAGCATTTTTACAGTACTGTAAAGTACAAGCCTAAGCAAACAACGTAGAAAGGGTTTCACTATTTTGGTGAAAACTTCATGGGAAGGTTGACATTTGCATGGAATTGCTCCTATCAAAAAAGCGAGTGACGTTTGGACTCAAAAATGTGTAATAAAAGTGCTCAGTTACAGCCTGTATTTATAATGCATTATAAAGGTAATCTTAATGATAAGCAATGTTATGATGCGTTTTATAATCACATGTAACAGTATGCAACAGTATTAATACGGAACACAATTTAATCCACTTATGGAATGGTTTTCTTTTTTTCTTTTCATTGTTTTCCAAATCCGAAAAGTAACATGCACTGTAAACAATTACTGTAAAAATAACAGTATTACTCGTAATTTTGGTTGCCAGTAATACTGTAAAATTTACAAACGCACTGTAAATTAACAATTACAACTGTGCTGTAGTTTTATAGCACAATTGTAATTGTTAATTTACACAGACTTGTAAATTTTACAGCATTACTGGCAATTTGTACAGTAATACTCGCAATATTTACAAGTGCACTTTAAATTAACGATTACAACTGTGCTGTAGTTTTACAGCACAATTGTAATTGTTAATTTACACTGCGCTTGTAAATTTTACAGTATTACTGGCAATTTTTACAAGCGCAGTGTAAATTAACAATTACAACTGTGCTGTAGTTTTATAGTACAATTGTAATTGATAATTTACAGTCCGCTTGTACATTTTACAGTATTACTGGCAACCAAAATTGCCAGTAATACTCTAAAGTTTACAGTGTAGTAGATCTTACAATCTTTTACAGCTTTAAAAGTGACAAAAATAAAGTCTTATAATAATCTAAAATGCTTTATAACGTCTTCATAGTATGGCGATACCTTACATTCATTCCGTTTAGAAACAAACTCATTATTTCAGCCTCAAGGAAAGGAAGGGTTGCCTCTCTAGGGGTTTTCACATACAATGAAGGATGTTAGACCACCATAATAAATGGCAAAAGGGTAGACCTCTGTGTGTATTCTGTTGTGCTTGCTATTGGTATTTCACACTTAAAAACCTGTAAGGCCAGGTGCGGCGAGCTTGTGTGTGTTTGCTCTTTCTGTCGTGGTGCGAGAGAAGTGAACAGTTGGAAAAGCACTGGGGAAAAGGGCAGGAAGAGTGTAAATGCTATACTGAGTTATGACCTTTAGCAAAAGAAAAAAATACTCACAAAGCCAAGCCCAAGTCTAACAGAAAACTCTACGTATTTATTAATTATTCCAAAATTTAAAAGCACAGTGTGGTGGATCACCATTGTCCCAGTGCTTTGGCTTGCAGTGTGCGCGTCAGCATGCATAGGTTAAAAATCTGACAACTTGACCTTTCGCTGGAGATTACTTTAGTGAACTCATTAGCATGACTGTGCTCCAGCGCACACAACGCTCTGTGTAAACCGATGAATGTGTCATGTAGGAGGAAAAATGTCTACATACAGCGAAGGGCCACTAAAATCTGAAAAAAAAGGTCAAATGTTCAATCAGGTAGTGGTTCTCCAAATTAATCTATTATGTATGTGCCCATTACGCATGATTAAAAAAAATATCACAAATTCAAAAATAATCCAATATTGTATACAATTCCGAATCAAAATAATATCAAATGTATGCTTTTGGAAGTAAATTATCAGGTAATTATCATGTTATGTAACAGTACAAGGACGTTTTCTTTTAGATTTTATTAACCGTAATGAATGAGTTTCTTTTTTCTTAATGTCATCTTTACCCAAGATGTTTTGTTATCGTGTTTTTTATCAGCACAAGCAGATTCAAGTAGACATCCTGCAGTATTAGAAACATTGTTACAGTGTTTTATGCTGAATTTTCCCAAAAAGAGTGCTCTTTCTTACTGTAAATTTAATGGGATATTTTACAATTGCTACAATATAGTATGAGTTTAAGAAACTGATATCTTCAAATTCAATTTCTATAACCATTTCAAATGTAAAAATATTAAAGTAAAATAAACAAAATCAATGCAAACATGTCTTTAAATTACCTAAATATCTCCTAAATTTTGTATACTTTACCAAGGACACATGATGTTTAAATCAAAAGATAAAGAAAGAAAAAAAGAAAAACTTTGGTCAAATAATGCACTGCAAAGAGCAAAACTAGTTTTAACTCATCTATAACTTAGACTTACAACTGAAATACGTTAAAAGATTTTAAATGCATAATGTGGATGGAAAGAACCACCTGATGTGCAGCGAATGGTTGTTGCCTCCCCAGAGTGCATTTTAAATCCTTTAACGCAAGGCAAGCCGGTGATTATCCCTTACTTATAGAACTGACCTATCAGTAATCTCCTCCCCTCGAATGCAGATGAGCCAATTCCATCTCAGTTGTAAGGGAACCAGAACTCCAACCTCTTTAAGTTGTAGCACCATAGCAAAATGTTGAAAGATTTTGGTTTGATGGTGATTATGAAACAAAAATGGTAAAAAAAAGTTGCTTTTAAACTACTCTGGTTATCCACATATATGAGTCTATGAGTTATGCAACAATCTGTTTTGTGTTCTGATTGGCCTTTTGTCTACCAGAGTTTTACACTCACGTAATTAAATGAGAACAAGGAAACAATGATGTCTGAGGCTCACGGTATAGTCATTTCCATATACTGATCTCTTATTATTTGACTATGCCAAGGTACACCCAGATTTTATTTATAGGGCACCTTTAAGTTTTGTTAGCAGTCACTGTTTAACTGTTAACAACTCTTGTTTGTTTGTCTAAGTTAGCAAAAGTAACTAAGGGGCCCGGGCTTACCAACAGCTACGTTAATAACTAAAGGTGCATCCCAAATCACATATTTATGCACTATTCTATGCCATTTTGTAAATAGTATAAGTAGTGCATTCACACTGATATATTCCTTTTATTCTAAAAAGATCAAGTGCACTTTAAATACCCGGATGATGCATTATTCAACCGTTAAAAATAAGTGCAGAATGTTGGACACTTCACGCACTCAACAGCTGAGGCTTTGCTCACGTAGTTGAAGGGGCGGAGCTATCGGGCACTGACCTTGGGTTACTTTATATATTTTCTATTGTGCAATCAAAATTGTCCTTCTTGAATGATTATGCCGCCTCCCGATGGTGCATGCGGTTATACTCATGGCAGGTACTATTTAGTAGTTCATTTATTCACATTTATTTCACTAATTTGGCAACTGTCAGACGTCGTCTGGGAAACGGTTTGAATTTCCGGTTAGTAAAAAAACGTTAGTGTTCCATTTGGGATGACACTAAATTCATATACGATACTGTTGAGTGTCTAAGTGCATAAGCGCATAGTGTATATTGTGCCATTTGGGACACAGTGTAAAACAATACCAGTTACAGTTGACAGATCTGCAATGTTTGTTGGAAAGTTATTATTTTTTTAAAAGTGCAGTTTAAAAAAAAATAAAATACTGCTGTTATTATCCCTCAAACAGAATTTCAAAGTCGACCAGACTCTTTAAAATACCCAATTAGAGTGACCTTAAGGGTCCCAACAATGCTCTTCCTCAGAGAGAAAAACACACTTACTTTATGGGGCAGAAACAGTGAGTTGACACACGAAATCAAACTTGCAGTGTCCTCGGCATCAGGCAGGCCACAGATAACAATCTAGGAGAAAAAAAAGAAGAGCCTGTTACACGCAACACAACCAAAAACTTGAGCAAAAAAGGGTGTGCGAACCACGGATTGAAGAAACGAGAAGAGACTGAAAGCGAAGAAGAAAGGGTCAGTGGGTCTTGTATGGTGCTGTAATGAGGTGGGCAGGTGTGATGTGGAGCAGGACTGCCCTGAGCTGGACCTCTGCCTTGTTATTCCTGCTGGTCTGATGACTTCTCCGCCGCTGCTTAGCTCTGATGGCCGTGACACATGTTTGCGCCTCTTACAACTGTCCGGGAGCTGGAGGAAACTTTGGGAAAATGTGCTGACAGGGAAAACTTTTATCCAGAAGCTTCATTCTGGCTGATAGTGTATGTGACAGATGCGAGCGCTAACAGTGCTCATAAGGAGGACTGATGAACTGCCTATCGATCCTACAGTGTGTGCCTTAAAAAAACAGGAGCAGAAAGGGTCATACTGGTATTCCAAAAAAAGCTGAGGAATCAGGAATCAGATATAGCATTAAGACAAGGGATCAGATGTAGTATTTAAAAGTTTGGGTTTAGTATGACTTTTTTTTTGTTGAATGAAAAATATTATTGTTATTTAGCAAGGATGCATTTAATTAATTAAATGTTGGAGTACACATTTTTATCAGATGAAGCCAAAATCATTAGTCCTTCAGTGAAATTGTACAAATATTTTCAAAGTGCTGCTTAAAGGGGAATTATTAGGTAGAAATCCCTTTTATGAGGGGTTTACACACAGCTGTGTGGCAACAGTGTGTGAATATAGCCAGCCTCTAATGGTAAAAATTTATTAATTCTATTTTTTAATCACATAAAAACACTGCAGAAACACTTTGATTGACGTTCCCCTTTGTACATGTCATCAGAGTAGGAAAGTCTCATCCATTAGTGACGATCTCTCCCTCATTAGCATAGACAGCCCTGAGTGAGAAGCGGCCATCTGCCATTAGAGTTTTATCGGCGCACCTGCCGAAGGTAATGTCAGCGACTAAGAGGATTATAAATTTGGAGTTTTAGGATGCACAAATGAACAACGTATTCTCCATATTTTTGACCTTTTCAGTTTTTCACAGAGATAACATTAGTCCTGTTTTAAATCTTATTTGAAATCTTATTTGAATTTAAAGTGACGGTCACCAAAACGGCACAATTTGGATCAAAGCCTAAAAGGCACGGTTTCAAAGAGTAAAAAAAAAAACATTATTTGTGTGGTATATTGAGCTGAAACTTCACAAAGACACTCTAGGGATGTCAGGGACTTATTTTACATCTTGTAAAAAGGGCATAATTGGTCTCCTTTAATGACGAGAAGATTTATTTTCAACGTATTTTAAACTTAAAAGTTGTCCATCGATAACAGAATGTAATATTTTACTAGCTAATTTGTAAGATACTAGTATTTAGCTAAAATACAATTTAAAAGCTTTTTAGTAGGTTAACTATATTAATTAGGCCACTCATTTAGTTAACTTTAATTAGGTTAACTATATTAATTAATTCTGTAGCCAATCAAAAATACTATTTTCATTCATTTTCCTTCAGCTTAATCTTTATTTCAGAGGTCACCACGGCAGAATGAACTGCCAACTATTCCGGTATATGTTTTATGCAGCAGATGCCCTTCCAGTTACAACCCAGTACTGGGAAACACCCATACACACTCATTCACACATACACTCATACACTACGGCTAGTTTAGTTTATTCAATTCACTCATAGCATGTCTTTGGACTGTGGGGAAACCCTGAGGGGAGCACCTGGAGGAAACCCATGCAAACACTGGGAGAACATGCACACTCCACACAGAAATGCCAACTGGCCCAGCCAGGACTTGAACCAGCAACCTTCTTGCTGTGAGGCGACAGTGCTAACCACTGAGTCACCGTGCTGCCCAAATACTATTTTATTATTATTTTTTTTTATAATGTTTATTCCAGCCAAATTAAATGAAATAATACTTTCTAAAATATAATACAATTTAAATATAATATAAAATATTGTGAAAACGTCACTTGGAAAATATTTTTAAAAGGCTAATTATTTGGCCCTCAACTGTATTTCTTGAAATAAAGCCTCATTTGGATTTTGAAACATAACATTTTAGAAAACTTATAATAAGTTTTAAAGAGTTCTGTGGTCAACAAGCTCTACTGGCTACTTCCGGACACCTTTGTGATCAATAGGGCCCCTGCGAGAGTATCTTCCAGAAGGATTGGCTTGGCCTGGAGAAGTTGATGATGGCCCCCCAGATGCTAAGATCATTAAACTTGCGTGCACAATTGAGAGCTTCCTGTCAGGCTGTATTACTGTCCGGTACAGTAGCAGCAAAACATTGGACCACAAGGACATGCAGAGGGTGGTGTGGTCAGCTGCGTATAACACTGCGGGTGTATCGGGCAGCCTGCAGGACATCCACACCAGATGGAGTAGGAAAATCATTGAGAAGCCCCTGATCAATGATCTATTCTGAGATCAGCTCTGCCTGGAGTTACAATTCAGCTGCGTTTTTTGTCAAAAATAATTGTTCGCTGAAAATTTACTACACTGATGCATGATAAAAGAAAATACTATATAATAAATGACAATATTATTATTATTAATAATAATAATAATAATGGGCTGCACGGTGGCGCAGTGGGTAGCACGTTCGCCTCACAGCAAGAAGGTCGCTGGTTCGAGCCTTTGGCTGGGTCAGTTGGCATTTCTGTGTGGGGTTTGCATGTTCTCCCCGTGTTCGCGTGGGTTTCCTCCGGGTGCTCCGGTTTTCCCCACAAGTCCAAAGACATGCACTATAGGTGAATTGGGTAGGCTAAATTGTCCGTAGTGTATGTGTGTGAATGAGTGTGTGTGGATGTTTCCCAGTGATGGGTTGCAGCTGGAAGGGCATCCGCTGCGTAAAACATATGCTGGATAAGTTGGCGGTTCATTCCGCTGTGGCGACCCCAGATTAATAAAGGGATTAAGCCGAAAAGAAAATGAATGAATGAATAATAATAATAATAATAATAACATTATTATTATATTGAATTTTGTATCATATTTATTTTATATTGAGAAACATTAAACTAGCAAATAATAATAAAAATAATACCAGTAATTAATAAATTATTTAGTTTTTTTTTTATTTGTTAAATACATAAAACAACATTAAATAATACTACTAATAATGGTAAAACACAACAAACAATGTAATGCAAATTAATTTTTAAAATGTTTTAAATATGCAATTTATACATTAAAAAATATAAATGCATTATTAATTATTTAGTTATTACATTTTGTAATTAACAGTGTTTATAATGAAAAAAATAATAATTAATTTGAAATTAATTTTAAATCAATTATTTTATAATTTAATATAATTGAATACTAATAAATATGAATAATTTAATATATATTTTATTTATTTATTATTATTATTTATAATAATAATAATAATATTAATATGTTAAAATATTACATATAAAATAAATAAATTCAAATTAAACCATTACAAAATAACAATGGTAAAATGGTAAAAAACATTATGAATGAATAATGAATTTTTTTAAATAAACAAATTAATTATTTACATTTTACTAAAAGAACAATGCATTCTTTACAAAACATGAATAATTATTAATATTGAATAGTTCTTCAAAGGGTTAATGAAACCCTTGGGAAAAAATTTTCCATGACTGAAAGACTTGTGACCTGGCTTTGAGAGATCTGACACTTGAGACAAACTCTACCTTAGGGACTTGTGAACATGTCTGTCTCATTGTAGATGTCACAGCTGAGGAGAATCATCATTTCATAGCCATTGCATCATCTGGTCATGATGTGACAAGCTGTGACAAACTGGACCTTTAAACTGCATATTCAGTAGCCTGTGCTCCAGTCTGCCGTTACCTGTTTAAGAGTGTAATGGTGGGCCATGACACCACGGACCATGTCTGGCAGGGCGATTGGCACCTTAAGCAGTCGATCGGAAAAGGCGGTCAGTAACTGCTCCGAGCGCTGGATCCAGTCCTGCCGGCCAGTGAAGTGTGAAAGCCGGAGCAAATTCATGGCTGACACTGAGTTTGCACTGGGCTCAGCACCATCCTGATCTGAAAGAATAAATACATATAAAAAGACACAAATGTAGCAGCAAAGATGGCAATATACACAAGATCACATGATTGATTCTCATTTAAATTAACAATCAATTAATTGTGCATAACGTTATATGTGTCTACTACAGTCGCACATTTTCATTATGATTTTGCAAATGACACTCAAAACACAAGCATTCTTCCTCAACCAAAGGGAAATAAAAATTATTGACCATTCAGATCTGACAAATATTTAAAGCCTTTGAAATAAATATTATGGGGTTTCAAATCAAAATATGACTTTTTTTTGTTAAATGAATGAATCAGGGCATTGATTTCATGCATGTCAACAGTAGTGGACACCAAAACTAAAGACATTTGTGTTACGCATTTTTAAGACACAACAAGTGAGTAGGGAAATAAATAATATTTCATTATTTCCATCAAATTTAAGATAATATTTAGAAAATCATGGCAATTTTTACTCCCACAATTACATTTCTTTTTTAAAAATTTCCTGTTGCCACAAGAATGCATTAATCTATGTGTTATATCATTCATAGCACAATCTTTAAACAAAGTTGGGTATAAAAAAAATCCTGAAAACTAAAGAAAAATTTCAATTGAAAGCAAAAATCCATAATTTTTGCCTATTCATTCATGTCTTATTATTTTTTTCTTTATTTTTAAACCAATTGAGTCCTGATGTCCACTACAGTTGTCACTGCATAACATATAGACCATTTCAATGTGGTGATGTCATTGGTCCATGAAAGGTTCCTACTTGTTGTCAACCTATTTCATAACTGTAATAACAAGGTACAATTCAATCATAACGTAATGTTATAACAGTTATGGTAACATTGTTTATCATTATTTGGAGCTTTTTGGATTCTCAGAAGCTATAGAAATTAAAAATGTAAAACAGAAAATACATTAGGACAATTGTTATTGTTTACATCTTTTTTAAAATGGTCTATAAATGTATATATTTTTTAATTGTTAATTTAATCTATCTTCTTATGCTCTAAAAAACTATAAAGGTATAAAAATATCTTCATTTTTCAACAACAACAAAATCTGTGTCTCAGGAGGTTAAAGAGACCTCAGTAATCTGATTATTTACCTTATTCTAATCTGAGTAAGACAATGAAGCCATTACATGAGTTGCTTTGAGAATATTCCTTTCATGTTCCTGTTTTACTTGTTACATAGAACATGGACTGATTAACTGCACATTAAGTCATTATGACGTCATCTAACATTCCCATCAGAATTTCATGCATCCACACTGAATTTGTCTTTATTATAGTCCCTTGCAATGTTTTTGGGGTGTTTTTTGTTTTTAATTTGTTTATTTTTATTTTACAAAAGCTTCAAGTGCAGTTAATTATTTATCATTCTATACCTGCAAACAGATGACAGCTAAAATATATATATATACCTCAAAGCACCTCTTTGGTTTACCATCAAACTATTGACCAATAAGTCCTAAACAATGATAATAGTACACTTCTATAATGTGACTAAAATAGAAATACTCCTAAGACAATTTGATACCGGTATGACCTTATCCTGATTAACGTAATCAAAAATCTCAGTTTACATGGTACATTCTTAATCAGAGTTCATTGATTCTTAATTATTGTTTTAATCGTGTTAGTATCAGAATATTAAATACACCTAATTAAACCATGCATGTTAATGACGTCCATGCTTAATTGACCATTAATAAGGTTTATCAATTATAAAGCATTACTAACAATGAATCTTTTGTCATTGAATACTAGCATCCCTATGCATCAGTCATGTTATCAAGCACACTGAAGTAAACAGTCTGGCTTCTAGAAAAAACAAAACTACCATCATAACACTGATGGTTCCATTATATCAATTTAACTGGAGCTCATTTATCAGGCTGAGCAGAGCTAAAAGTGTCTGATATCATGAGTGAAGTGGCTCTAGAGCTGTGAGTTGATTTACTTTATCTGCTCTTTGTTTGTGTGTGTGTGTGCGTGCGTGCGTGCGTGTGTGCATGTGTGTGTGTGTGTGTGTGTGTGCGTGTGTGTGTGTGTGTGCGTCTGTGTGTGCGTGCGTGTGTGCATGTGTGTGGATGGGGTGTTGCGAGTAGGTTTTCTGTGGCTCGTGTCACAATGTAATGAGCTGATTGCATCTTGGAGTTGAGAGGGACGGAAGCCATGACTGATGAAATGCAGCAATGCCGTCCCAACCAAACACATGCAGATGATATCAGGTAACAAGACACATGCACCACACGTGGCCTTTCACTGCATGCTAGTTGTGTTTAATGATCATATTTACAAGCCGAGCGCACATGAACGGCATCATAAATTTGCATTTTCTTGGCAAGTTGGAATTTATCATCATAAATTGTAGTTCTGATTGTTGACAGTATAATTAGTTTGCACGGCTTCTGGGTGCTGCTGATGAAGTTTAATGATAAAGCATGTCAGAAAAACAATGCTCGTTTGTCTGGCTTAGGAGAAGACCAAACTATCATTCTCGACTCTTTTTCTTGTAGAATATACAGAGAGAAAGCATCAATTGTACATTTAATGTTGCATTTGCTTTGTAGCTTCTAAAAAATAAACTACGGTTTAAGAGTTTGGGGTTAGGAATTTCATTTCAACAAATCATTAGTGTAGGTAAAAACATTGTGAATTTCCTACTGTAAATACATCAAACCTCATTTGTAAAAAGCTTATTGCATTGATAAGAACTTAATTTGACAACTTTAAAGGTGTTTTTTTTTCAATATTTCCTGATTTCCAAGTAGTATAATTTTTTTTCAAATGAAATCTTATGTTTTTCAGCTTTCAGATTATGTATAAATCTTAATTTCCAAAAATAGTTTATACTCATGAATGATTTTGAAGTCCACATAAAAAATTGCATAATTAATTTATTCAATTTCTTTTCGGCTTAGTTCCTTTATTAATCAGGGGTCACCACAGCGGAATGAACCGCCAACTTATCCAGCATATGTTTTACGCAGCGGATGTCCTTCCAGCTGCAACCCATCACTGGGAAACACTCATACACTCACATTTACACACATACACTACGGACAATTTAGCTTACCCAATTCACCTATAGTGCATGTATTTGGGCTTGTGGGGGAAACCGGAGCACCCGGAGGAAACCCACGCAAACACGGGGAGAACATGCAAACTCCACACAGAAATGCCAATTGACCCAGCCAGGGCTCGAACCAGCGACCTTCTTGCTGTGAGGTGCTCGTGCTACCCACTGCGCCACCGTGGAAGGGAAGGGCATCCGAATGTGTGAAGGGCATCCGCTGTGTAAAACATATGCTGGATAAGTTGGCGGTTCATTCCGCTGTGGCGACCCCTGATGAATAAAGGGACTAAGCCGAAGGAAAATGAATGAATGAATTATTATTATTATTATTATCAAATTGATTGAATCATTATAATGACTTAATAATGAATTAAAATAGGGTATATATAGTATTTATTTCTAGTTATAGAGAAATATATAAAGACATATTCCTGTAAAACTGTTTTTACTGACACAAAAGACAGAAAAATTTATTATTAGTAGTGGCAATAGTAGCAGTTTCATGACTTCCTAACTATTAATATATAATACTTAACAAATAGCATATAAAAATTGCAAAGAAGCAAAAAAAAAAAAAACTTTGAAGGACTCTTGAACACAAAAGAAACCCCAACAGCTTTACTTAAAAAACCAACCTCGTGGCTACACTGCCTGGAGTTTCTACAAAATGGCAAAGCTGACTTGTCTTGGTTTTATCTAGTTTGGGCAAGGCGTAAAATGTAGAGTGGCAGATGCTTTGGGAGGCAATCCGTCTTCCACCGACAGAGAGAGGTGAGGGGACTTGGTTCTGACACGTGACGGCACCGCATGGCTCCTAATGGAGCCAACTGTGCACGCTTGGCTCACTATATAATGGCCCAGTCACTCCGAAAAGATGAAAAATCTGCCTTATGTCCATTTTAATTTATCAGAAGCAACAACAAAAACATAACAGTTAGCTTTCTCGGCCCTCATCCATATCTCATTGGTGTCAGTGCCATTTTCACAGTGCCATCAGTCACGGCCCAAACACTATTCGCTCACATCAGCTCGTACTTCCAATTCCTGGGGAGAAAATATGGAGCCAAGCCATTCGGGACATTAAGCCCTGGCACTTATAGACTTTGAAAGTATGTGCACGGATCTTTTTTTCTTTTTTCGTCTTGTCGTGGGAGACAAAAAGGAATGAAAAATCACCAGTTCCACAGCAATGTCACACAGAAGGTGATAAATGGCGCACAGCGTGAAATAAAATGGATTGTGTTTCTTCAAGGAAATATCAATTGCTTTAACAAAGCAGGCTTTGATGTACTGGATCAGTCTTCTATATTGGTCAAATTCTACCCAGTAACATGGATGATGAGAATTCGCCAGAAGACCGACTGGGAAAGTAACAGCGAGTAAAGGCAGAGTATGTGGATGAGACAGAAAATAGAGAAAAGAACATCACAGCATAATAAAAGACAGTGATGAGGTTACGTAAGGGGCTCCGGCAGGCTAAAACAGAGTTACCGGTGAACGGAGTGTAGTGTTATCAGCGCTGGAGTGATGCAGAATGCAGACTGACAGCTACAGATCTTCATCATTCTTTCCGTGACTCATAACCACCCACACATTCGCAAAGACTTTCCACACCCTTAGTACGAAGCAATTTCAGCTCCTCACCCTGTTTGAGAGCCAGCAGAAGCGTCGGATCCGAGGGGTCGCTGCAGAAATATCCGCTGCCCTGGGAATCCCAGAAGAGCTGATCCTGCCTCAGCTGCAGTTCTTCGGCCCACTGCAGCCAGCGAAACTTCTGCGTGGCCTCAAACAGGTCCAGCAGCCCACACACCACAAAGGCGTAGTCGTCCAGGAAGCCTGCGATGGGAGATGCACTGGAGAGAACATTATTGTGAACATTAGTCGAGAAGGTCAAGATCTTCTGTTCTTACACAAATACAAATTCAATTTCTTGTTATTGTGGGGTTGACCTGCGTAATAATGTTGGGTTAACCTACGCTGGGTTGATCGAAATAACATAAGCTCTATTGACTGCAACTGTGGCATGCTGCCAATTTAGAGCAGAAATTATTTCAACTCCAAAGAATGGAAAATGCATTGATGAAAGTATCAATGGAAGTCTCGCAGAGACTATGAGCCAGACTTAATAAACTAGTGCAAGATTAGTTTATTGAGTCTGTGGGTGATCTACTGACAATGTGCAAATAAAAGAACAGATCTTTTCTGTAATGACCAATGCAATCTTCCAAGAGCAGTGCAAAATAGCTTGCAGATCTACAGTACTCGACTAACAAAATGCAAATTTTTTGGTGCAAAAGCAATACATTGATTACCACAAACCTTCTACCATCATACATTTTGCATCTAAAAAAGATTCTCTCACAAATGCGTTTTTAATAAGGCTTCATTACTAATTATTCACTGCTTTTGCTAATATTCAAGGACAACAAACACTTAAAGGGGTGGTCCACAGTGTATTTTTAAGCCTTGGTTGTGTTTATAAAATGCAAAGCAATATGTGCTCATGCTTTATTCTGTTAACGCTAGAAACTGTGCATGTAATTGATCAATTTTAACAAATAAAAATACTTACAGGTGGCTCACAATCCACAACTTCGCCAGTTGGAGGAGTTTTTAGCCGAATCCAGCACTGAACTGAGAGAGATTCTGGAAGCTGTCCTTTGTCAAATGCTAGCTATATATTTTTTATAATTCTCTGGAACATAATTAAAATTAAATTGTAAGCACTTCTCTCTTTGTGTCATGTCCTTTGGAAGCCCAAATACAGAAACAGAAAAAGCTCTGTGAAAATAGCAGCATTTGGACGGCATTTTAGCTTTCAATTCTATAACATTACAGCGCCTCTGGCCACGCCCCATTGCTGCGCGGGGTGTATGTGCATAACGAATGCGCGTAATCTGAAGCGCTTGTGATCTCACTGGCCCGGATGTATTTTTTTGTAGTCCCCAAACTTCGCTGTTGTAGGCTTTGCTAAGGTAACTCTGTAAAAGCCAATGTGTCCCTTTGCATTACACTTTGAGAATATTACATTCAGAGATGTTGTTTATGTTCACACAGCTACATTACACATCAACTAAAGTTTAAAATATGATATCATAGTGGACCACCCCTTTAATACACAAACACACTTCGTTGAGCATGTATTATTATTATTATTATTATTTCTTTTGGAAGGACATTAACTACGTTTATATACTGCCAACCCTGTAGACAACTGCTTAACTTTTCTGATTTT
Source organism: Danio jaintianensis (assembly GCA_903798115.1). Classification (NCBI taxonomy): domain Eukaryota; kingdom Metazoa; phylum Chordata; class Actinopteri; order Cypriniformes; family Danionidae; genus Danio; species Danio jaintianensis. The sequence goes on along the minus strand of CAIGQV010017602.1, from coordinate 8,005,721 downwards.
GACTGTAATGTAATGTTGTGCTTTTGTGAAGCTGCTTTGGGGTGATAATTATTGTTAAAAGTGCTATACAAGTAAACTTGAATTGAACTGAATTGAACTGCGTAATGGAACAGTTAATGCTTAACAAATGATTAACTAACTATTTGCTAATGTTATTATAAAGTGTTACCAAGTTAGGAATACATTTTTGTGATAAAACAGATTTATAAGAAGTAAAGTAAAATAGATTTATAGAAAATATAAATAAATTAATAGAACAAATCTAACTTAAAGTTTAAGTGGATTACATTATCTCAAAGTCTGGCAGAGAGAGAAGCCTAGTACTTTCTACCGGAAAGCTGTGACATCTGGATGGAAAATGATGATCTTAATATTATAATCTAAATCTATAAGTAAAAATAAACATATAGATTTATGAATCAGTCACAACTACATCAATAAGATCAATTTATAAGACATATAGTGTGAATTTATAGAGTAAAAAATATTATAGTTATTTTTAGACTTATTTTTGGCTTGAAATGCTGCATTGCCACAACACTAAATCTCTGAATGTACACTGAAATTAAAAAGTTAAATTAACCTTAGAATACTAATTCCACTTATATGCTTCTTTTAGAGTCCTTTAAGAACCAGAGGAAGTTTTTCTGAAGTTCACCTAAACTTATATGTCTGTTGAGACATGAAAGTGGAGGCAAAAAAGTTTCTGTTTACTGAAAGTGAATCATATTCCTCCCTGAAGTGCTGTGTGAATGCACAAGGGGTTAGATGGGAAAAATACATCACACACACACACACACACACACACACACACACACACACACATACAGGGTAAAGTTACTACATGGACCGCATCCTATTTCAGTCTATTACTGTTGTGCATGTCCACATGGTACTTCTGTTCTCATTTCTGAAAAGCTTCATGTTGATTTGCTGTCAGAACTGGCTGTTGCAATCCATGAAATAAAATCGGCAGGAACTGTCAGAGGCAGTCATTTACTCACTCCACTTCTATTATTAAGAGGATTGTTCAATATAAAAATTATATTTCCTCATAATGGTAGTGAAAGTTCCACTTATGTTGTGTGGAAAAAGAGTGGTAGACATTCTGCTCAAACAGGATTGGAATTACACTGTTAAAAAAATAAAGGTCCTTTACTGGGATCGGTGGTTCAATGAAGAACCATTAACATTCACATTATTTAAAGTGGAAAAAGAATCTTAGAGGTGATTAAAATGTTATTCTTACTAAACAAATGATTATTTTAAGATCTCAGAACTGAAAGGTTACTTGGAGTACCAAAAATGTATATGGCATCACTGCATACAAACAAACAAAAAAATAGAAAAAAAAATGTCAAACTTATCTTTTAGTTGGAACATTAATTAGAGTGTACATTAAGTCATTTTAATTCTCACTGAGAGCATGACAGAAGAGGGCACAATTCAGAGGGTAAACAGTCTGTTGGACATGCTCTACCAAACTCAATGGAGTCAGCAAGCGGGACACTAAGCTAAGCTCTGTGCTTTGATTAAAATGCATACAAAGACATTTAGCAGGACCTTTGTGATATAAAAGCCAATTGAAATACCATTCGAGGTAGTGTAACCAAAAAAGATTTCACAAGTCTTTGAAGTTTAAAATACATTTGATTCAGATCACATCAAGGCCCTTCAACCCTTGTCCTCAGACCCTTGAACAGAGGTGGCACTGTGGCCAGCTGAGTGTGAGGAAACAGATAGTGACAGGTCTGAAGATAGCACAGTGTCGGCAGAAAGACGGACAAGATGGGTCTAATGCTGGGAACTTAACCTCCACGGTTCTTAGTTCAAATCACTGACTTTCCAATGGATGAAAAATGTCATGGGGTGCCAGTGAAGAGAGCGCCCTCAACATCTGACCCTTTCCATGTCATTGCCTCAAGCTGTCAGATTTAATGCATTATTCAAATGTCATGTGCAGAAAGTGCCAGGTGAATATGGATAAAAGTCTGGTGACTAGGTACTAAAGATATGTGCCTCAAGATCCCTCTAGTTGAACCCTTATAAGTCTATAATAACTGAAGAAAGTTGGTTAGTGGTAATATATCTAACCTGAACGGCAAAAATACTAGTGATAGAATCAGTCTTGTGAATTTCTTGTGTTGGAACTAAGAGTAAGACAAAACATCTGAGTGACCTGGCAAAGGTGAAAAAGTAATTGATTGGCCAATGAATTAGAGAACAGTCTTGTGGGGTGCTGCTGGTATGCACTGGTTAGTACTTAAAACTTAATGCTGGCCATGATATAAAGGTGTCAGAACACACAGACCCTGGCACACTGCAAAAACTTCTCAGGAATGGTTGAGAAACTTGTCAATGAGTTCAAGGTGTTGCCTTGGTGTCTAAATTACGAAGAAATATAAGGGCTTTATAACACACTGGAGGAACGTTTTAATAAATCCAAGAACTATTGAGAGAAGCATGCCCTTTTGCCGTGTTCACACCAACACCCTAAATCTACCCGGTGTGTAAGCCCCTTAATGGCCCTATTTATATATTATTATATTTCAGTGATCATTTTATGCAGTGAAGCATTTGGCCATGAATTTACAGGGGGTTTTTTTAAATGCTAAAAAGCATTAAGCGGTACTGAAATTTTTGTACTTTTTTGTGCATGCTAACAACATTCTCAAAACAGACTAATTGCAAATTCCATTCATTTTTTAGCCATATTTATTTTTAAATATAGAAAACCTCACCACAAAATGACAATCATTAGAAACTGATCGGAATCTCAGCTGAAAGCCTACTCAGGATTCCTGCTGTTACAATTTTTTATATTTGGTAAAAAGGGATATAGAACTTATTTTGTTAGGAAATATCAAATACTGTAATACAGGTTGGTAGGAAAAAAAGAGTGATAGATAAAGTGATACTGACAGTGAGAGTGAGTGGTGGACAAAGAGTCATAATTTATGTAATTACAATACAATGTGTAATTTCAAAGTGGATTACAATACATGACGGAAATTTTGTTGTACAATCCAAAGCTTGCCTTTCTAACTTGCAATTTAACAAATGTTTTTAGCAAAAAAATGGAATGTTTTTAGCAAAAAAATGGAAAGTGTGATTTTTCCTGTTTAAACAATCTGCAGCAACTTTTAAAAATTCTTATCAAACGTAAAAATACATACTGGTGTACATGAAAATTCATTCAAAATGAAAAAAATAATAGTAGTTAATTTCTGTAATGCTGTCTGTTGTCATTGGTTTTTAGGTCAGTGTGTTATGGATGTTTTCTGAATAAGAATTGTTGTCAGTGGTTTGGTGAAACAAGCTTTTTTGGAGCCGTAAATGAACTGTTGTGTTGGTCTGAATGAGTTTTGGAGGTGAGCTGACTGTTAGAGGTGAGAACTGTTTGGTCTAGAGTCATGTTGGTAATGCACACTGTGTAAACAGTTTTGCAAATGTGGCTTCAGTATTGCACAATGCTTGTTAGTAAACTGTAATCCCTTTTAGACTACCTCTAGTTTCTTGGTTAAAAGTTGACAAACTGAAAACATTTTAGACCCTGTTTTTACCAGTATTTGTGTGGCCTATTGGAGGTGAACAAATCTGATCTTCACTTAGCAATTTGCAGGTCTAAAACAGCTGTTAATGTGTCCCAGATAAGACACATCCAGAGGTCTACAGTATATACCTTAGGACTCAGGATTTGTGGCGTCTAGTATCTGGGGCTAACTGGACCGTGATAACTAGCTCTTTATTGAATCATAAGGAAAGTTTTTTCTTGGATATTCTCAACCCACAGCAGAGTTTATGGGTTCAGAGAAAAAAATGACTCCTCCATTTCAGATTTTTTTTACCCTAGTGAGACAACAAAACAAATCAACCTGCCAGTCAATTTTTAATGAACAGCTCTCACAGGATTTTTCCATTCCCTCCTTGTTCATTTTCTGTTTTCTCACCAGGTGATACAGTCTCTTCAAAGTGCAGCAAAGCCACGTCATAACTTCCACACAAATGCGTCAGGAGAACGAAGCTATAAAAAAAGAGCCTATCTATCTCAGGAGCCAAAAGGCTTCTTGTTCCAAACTGATAGATCTACTCAAAATGCTTTTTATCCAGCTGAACAAAAATTGGACCATTTGCCACATTCTTTGGAATAACAGCACTGCCACTGGATGGTTCATGAATAATTCACCTGGCACTAAATCTTTACCTGGCCCTGATACTATAGCATATTTCTTCTATTACAATAAAAGGCCCTTAATTCCATTTGAGAACTACAACGGACAGGTAACCCGTCTCGTTCTTATCAAACATCGATGCCAGATTTCTCTCTAAATGTTTTCACCGCATGGCATGGGGCTCTTTAAGGGATTAGATGGCCCCAAAATGAATATTCTGTCATCATTTACACACCTTCATGTCGTTCCAAACCCACATGACTTTCTTTCTTCTGCAGAAGACAAAATAAAAGGCTGTTTTCCACGCTCTTTTCCAAGCAATTACAATGAGCTAAAAGCTTTCAAGCTCCAAAAAGCACCATAAAAGTATAATAAATGCGGTCTATATGACTCACTACACACACTATGCTCCAAGTCATATGATAACTCTGAGTGAGAAACAGTCAAGTTTGGATGTCATGAAATAAGTAGTTTAGTCTAATTTGTGAATGAATCCTTCTTTTGAGTTAACAAAATCGGTGTGAATGAATGATTCAGAATCCCACCGATTTGGTTAAACTCAATGACTCAACAGCTCACTGGAGGATAAGATTATCGATGAATAATGTAAATTTCAATGCAAACGATTCGCATGGACAATTTTGCTTCTTTTATTGAAGCTTGAAAGCTTAAGTCTTCATTCACTTTTTTTTTTTTTTGCACAGTAAAGAGCATCCAGTAAAGTTTTCAGAATTTCTGATGGGATTTTGAACAGCATGAGAGTTGATAATTGCATTTTTTTTTCCAGAGATCCCTTTAACTGTGAACGTGAAGAATATTCAAAGTGAGGAACTAAACAAAAGATAAGTTCCTCTTGTGAATGAAATCGATGCAGATTTTGTAACACTTGTGCAGACCTGAGCAAAACGTTTCATCCTACACTAACTTCAGAATACTGAAAAAAAGACATTTGCTGTTTGATCAAACTACTTATTTAAATTGAGCTGAAACAACACAACTCTTGAGTTTATGTTTTATGTTCAATCCACTAACTAATAAGTTACCTTTAATTACTTCATGTTGTCCCAACACAATTGCATGGAACTCAGCATTTTTTACAGTGTACAAAGGCCAATCAAATGGCTACAGGGAGAGTGTTTCTGATTATGTGACATCATGATAAAGTTATTTCTTCATTATCCCATTTGCTGAAGACTCAAAGTTCATAACGAAGGTGCAAAATACAGCCAGTTTAGATCAGTAATGAATGATGTGTGGGTTGAGAAGCGCACTCAGCATGGTGGGATGACCGATGTGCTGACACAGAGTGGTAATGGGAGGTACAAATGAGAGGTTAGCCCAAGAATGAGGCCAGCGAATTTGTGTGCACATCTGTGGGAGATTTCATATGTGAAGCGCTTTCTTATTGTGCTGATTCTGGGTCATTTCTACATTTGCAGGATATGTGCCAAGGCAATTAAGACCTGGAAGCTAGACAGAACTTGTGCTAGTTTTACTGGCCCACTGTTAGTTTTATAAGGCACATATCCTCATAATTATCATAATCAGAGAATATATGTTCAGTTTTCTTTCGCTTTTAGTTTACCTTTATTTAAATGAACAACATTTCTACTTTCCTTGTCATAAGACTTCATTATTTCAGCAGTGAAAATTAAACCACACTGAACTAAACTGAACTTAAACTCTAAAAACTGAACGGACACCATTCCAATTCACTATAATCTTCTATGTGAAGCTGCTTTGACACAATCTACATTGTAAAAGCGCTATAGAAATAAAGATGAATTGAATTATTGTTATATTTATTTTTAGGTAAAGTGCCCCTATTATTATTTTATTGAAAGGTTTCTTTTTTTTAGGGTTTGTTTTTTTGTTTTGGAGGTCTCTTACTATATGTTTACATACCTCCAAGGTAAAAAAAACCAAAAACATTAATTTTCAGATATTATACAATGCAGCATCAACTCTTTTCTCACAATATCTGAAATTCAAAGTTTGACAACCTGAACTCTTCCAGCCCTCAGCTAACATGTGTTTGTACACAGATTTGATACAAACCTACTTAGATGTAAGATAAGATCAATTATAGAATAGCACCATTTATTGTTCACTTGGATCTTTGAACTTTGCACACCTTTTACATTCATAGACAGCTATATTACACAATGAATTAAAAACAATATCTGTAAAAGCATAATAAGGGCACTTTGATAAAAATTTACACCATATCCATATTCTCAAATTCTCCCTTTCATAATTTTATGGAAGCCTGCAAACAAAACAACCCACAACTATTGTTTTTTTTGGCCTCAGTGCTATTGCAGGCTGAATGCATCATATTTTTTAAGACAGCCAGAATTGTTCCTTACACTTGCTCCACCTCCATGTTATTTCCACGGTAACAGGAATGGAGAATCCTCTGTCCGTCTTCGTCCCACAGGTGATCTCGGAGAAAACAAGCTGCTCGCTCAGCTCTTTCCAGCAGAGCTTTGTCACCCAGAACAGCTCCGACACGAGCAAACCCAGACAACATCAGCCCTGACCAACCAAAAGAAAAGATAATGGACACAGATTATATGCATTGAAAAACCTGACCGTGTTCAATTTAGAAAAGAAGTTTCTGCCTGTGGTTTCTCCAGCAAAAGTATGTGAGCAAACAAACTCTAAGGATAACTTCTGCTTCTCAGACAATAAACAAGAGCTAAAAACATTTTGTTTGAAGTGCAATAGGTGCCAAAAGAGACAGGAGGGTTTTAAAAGAGGATATTGAGAATATAAGATCTAAAGTACAATGTGTTCAAGAGGGCCAGGGATAACTAACAATAGTCCTGTCAGAGCTCTGTGTGCCTGTAGCCCTGACATGTCTCACGGCTATGCAAGTGGGCCTATCAGGTTTGATTAATGTGAAGGGTTACTCTGCAGGTAGCAATATTCAGTCGGTAGGAATTAAGAATGTAATGGAGCGTAGCTCTGGAAGGAACGGTTTCATTAAATAATGTCTCAGGCTTTCTTTAATTAAGATATCAGCTCATTAGTCACTATTCTTTGAGCGCTGTTGTCAGCCAGTGCTCTAAAGGGGCCTTGGCACCCTGCGAAGGCTTTGATATCCTGTCATTAAAGACAACGAGGGCAAAGACCACAACCTAGAGGTCCATTCGGTGGGCTTTTAAAGGCCTGGCAACACATCTAAGCACCCCATGAAAGAGCTTTAGCATTATAGTGTTGCTATTAAAACAAACCCTGTTTCAAAAATAATAATAATACAAATAATTAACGAAGCTTACGTAGAACATGGGATTTAGTTCAAAACAAAATCAATAAAACTGTAAGGATAGGAAAGGAGTAGGTATGGCTTCAGGGGATGCAAGCGTTGCAAATTTTCTTCATGCCGCAGCCTTTTATTGATTAATTGATGGCTGTTTCCATTTCAAAACACTCTACGAAATGCAATTAACTCTAATTAGAGTCTTTTTCTGGTTCAGCGCTCTTGGATTTCCAGGAGTATGTTAGTGAATGACACATATGCTCTCTTCCAATCAGAATGCAGGAAACTTACCGTTCCAGGAAGCTAGCATTTTGGTGTCTAGGTGAGGAGGTGGGCGAGCACTCCGCACCTCAGCTAGCTTGGCTCTGGCTTCGGACAGCAGCTCAGACAGCCTGTTCACGCTGATGCCAAAGTGAGCAGCGGTGAGCTCCACTGAGTAACGCACAATCAGCACATTTTGACCCTGCAGCTCTCCGTGGGGGTCCTACAAAAAACACCAATAACACAAAAATCAAATATCTGTAATATATGGGATAATTTGCATGATTATAAAAAATAAACTTATAGGCATCATAAAATCTGCTTTGGTTTTAAAAACATACAATTCTAAACACTGATTCTTGAGACACATTTGAAACATGTTTTGAAAAAAGAATGTCCTCCTGATTTTTTTATGTTTGGTAGTAATTATAACTGTTATGCATATATATATATATACTTTTTTGCACACTTTTATAATCTAATTTAGGTTATAAATCAAAACCTATCTGAGACCTTCATTACCTACATTTTAATTACTATTTTCTATATTATAATTATAAGTGATCTAAATCACTTTAACTGTTTGTGATATTAAGTAGATAGTAGCAAGTTCTCTATAAAAAACCCTATTTACCCATTTTTTTAGTTTAATTTTACAATTGAAAGGTCACTTTAAACTTTTTTTAAAGTTCTCTGCACAAACAAACATGGATACACTGTGAAGTATAAATGATCAAATTGTTGTTATTATACATCACAAGAGCTAATAAGAGTTGAAAGTACTTAAAAGACCATTCAGAACTTGTTGAAACTCGCACTTTGCATCAAAAACCTATTTTTTGCCAAGAATCACCAAGATTTTGAAGTGCACATCTTATGAATACCAAACCGCACGAAAAGAGTTACAGTTAAATGGTAGTTAGGGGCAAAAATGGCATTGGTATGTCACATAACAGTGACAACATGGCCTACAGTACATCTGAATCTCACTCATACTACCCACATTAATAATGAATGAAACATATTATGTTTACACATCAAGTTAATACATCACAAAATCACAAAATAAGTTTCAAAACAAATGTAGTATCAATTTTAGACACAGCTATAACAAATACTTCACCCAATCACTGCACAAGCTCTGAGTCTGAATATATGTAGTTAAATATGATATATATTTGTAAGATATTTTATGACAAAAAAAATTCTGATGATTAATATGAAGTATATTGTATAATGTATATCTTCCAAAACTTTAAATCTGTCAATTACTTTCCAGCTCGACCAATAGGAAGAGTTTGGTTCTCAGCTACTATACAATGGAGGCTGAGCCAGAGAGTGTTTAGGTGGATTTGGAATATGACGGATACGTTCCATGGGAAAAGAAATTCTGAGCCAAATTCTTCAGCCAAAGCTAAACTCAAGTTGTTGCTATATATATTCAATTTAAATAGTAAAGTTCTTATGTAAGGTGCATTTGTTTGAAAATGTGCTTTAATTTTGTAATTTTGCAATGTGACAATAGTAAGCATCTACCATTAATCACACAAGATATTTTTTCCCTAAAAATACAAAAATTATTTTGTATATTGTCAATAATTGAACTAGTAACTATTTGGTTTGACTATTACGTTTAATTTGTTTAACAGGAGATTTCCAATAAACATAACTTTATACCTTATAACATGCTAAGCAAATGAATCTACAAAATTATTCCATACATAAATTTTCTCTTTCACTGTTGTAGCCAAGAATTAGTGAAAGTTGGATCAAAAGATTCTGGCTCTCATAAAAACTTAATATCCCCAAACCTGAGCGGGATCCACATTGCCTTGCTCTTTCACACCATAATGATGCATGAAGATATCCGCCTGTGTTGCACCTCCTGTGGCGCCTTCCACGATATCAGGAAGCAGCTCTCTGATCTCTCCTGCTGTCCACACACAAAACGCTCCCTCTCTCTTCTCTGTGGACTCCACTGTGGGAAAGGAATCTGCATCCTCAGCGCTATAGAAGCCGCCAGACTGCAGAGGGCAGCACAATGCTCAAAATCAAATCGGTTTTATTTAGTTTTTGCCACTTGCAGGCTGTTTTCAAAGATGTGTTGTGGTTTTTTTCACAGGGGTCATTACTTCTTGGCTAAACAAAGTTCTCTAGTTACAACATTACAAACATGTTCCTATACATGAGCTCAGCAGATAACAGACTTCTGGTTGATGTTTAAAATATAATAAGGTATGATTTATATAGTCCAAAGAAAATGCTACGTTTTTAGCCACTTTACTACCAACATTTTTTTTGGTGTAAGGTGGGGGTTTAAAGAGGAAACATAGACCTGTAAAATATTACAGCCAAAATAAATGTAGATAAATAAGGTCCTAGGTATGCTTTGTTGATATATAAATCACTCTATAAATCTTAATATTAACAGATTCTTATGTTTATAGAAGTTTTAATTGGGCCAATCCATTCATCATCACAAGATGGCTGGTGCCTGTGCTGGAGAGGAGAAAGGTTGACCTCAAAATGGCTCTGACCTGGGAATTTTTTCAGTGCTTTTGTGGGCTGGTGCTGATTCAGCATGACTGATGCCAAGTATGGGATCTAATGAGGGAGAAGACGACTCACCTTATCGCTTAGGTCTCTGGAGACATAAAGCAACACGTCACGAGCCACATCTGCAAATAGTTGCTCCCCAGACACCTGCAGAGATAACAGCGATAATGACACCACAGACAGCCAATGACACATACACGACTAGAAAAAGTCATTCGATTCATTATACAACTCTTAAATTAATTTGAACTTAGAACCAGATAATAAACAATAAACCTTCACCGCACACTTTATACAACTGCTTGTTAACCCGAATGTCAAACAAGCAAATCACATGGCAACAACTCAATACGTTTATGTAGGTAAACATGGTCAAGACAGTCTGCTGAAGATTAAACCAACCATCAGAATGGTGAAGTGATAAATTACGTGACTTTAACATGCCATGGCAGTTGGTGCCAGACGCAAGTATATTGCTGCAGCCTGGAGAACTCCAAGCGGGAGGGAGTTATGCCACAAATAGGTTGGGTTTAGGGTTGTGGTAGGTGTAGACATTAATGAAACACAACAGTTAACTAGACGCTAACAGGTGTAGACGCTAATAAAAAAACAGTAGGTTGGACTCCATGTCATGTACAAGACAATAAATAAATCAATGAATCAATGACTCCAAGAGGTTTGTACAGCCCACTTGGAGCTCAAGTCCCACCCACTTGGAGCTGACCTGCCTATTTGAAGCTGGTCTGACCTTCGTTTATATGCTTCTCACCAGACAGGCTGGTCTGAGTATTTCAGAAACTACTGATTTAACAAGATTTTCATGCACATCCATCTCTACGGTTTACAGGGAATGGTCAGAAAAAAAGGTTTGAGGGTGAAAATGCCTTGTTGATGGTAGAGGTCAGAGGAGAATGTTCAGGCTGGTTTGAGCTGAATGAAAGGTAATACAATTATAACTGAGGTCTGCAGAAGACCATCTCTGAACACACAACACATCGAGCCTTGAAGCAGATGAACAGCAAAAAAGCAGAAAACCACACCAGGTGTCTCTCTTGTTGGCTATAGACAGGAAAACGAGACTCTCAAACATTTTTTTTAGGTCTGAAGAATCAGCTCCTGTGACATTCAGGTGGCATGGTGAGAATTAGACATAAACAACATGAATGCGTGAATCTATTTTGCCTTCAACAGTTTAGGCCAATAATGTCCAGCTGCATCACTACATTCAAACATGTTATGGTTCATTATAATGATCAAAATGAGTATAATGAGTGTCATAAAGCTCAAATAATCTCAAACTGGTTTGATGAATATGACAGTGAATATACTACTGTGCCTAATTGACCTCCATGGTCAGCAGATCACAATCCAAAAGTGATGGTACCTTTGGGATGTGGAAGAAATGGCAGATTTGTATCATGGATGTGCAGCAAAAAACCTGCAGCAACTGCAAAATGTTATTACGTCAATATGAACTAAAATCTCGGAGAAATGTTTCCAGCACTGTGCTGAATCTAGCCACAAAGAACTAAAGCATTTCTGAAGATGAAGTTAAACCCAAGTTAAACCCAGTACAAGACAGGTGTAGCTAGTTAAAGCAATAGTTTAACCAAAAGTGTACATTTCATCACCTTTTAAGTGGTTCTAAACTTTTATACATGTATTTCTTCTGTTAAACACAAAACATGATATTCTAGAAGAATGTTGGGGGGGGGGGGGAAATACTATGGAAGTCAGTGACTGCTTTTTTCTAACATTCTCCAGTAAACTTTCCCTGTTGTTTAACAGAATAAAAAAACTCAAAGGAATTTGGGACAAGTGGAGGATGAATAAATGATGGCAGAATTTTCATTTTATGTGAACTTTCCATTTAAATTGTCAGTTTATGTTTAATACAAGTCCTAATCCTGTCTACAAATGCTTTCTGGACAAAGCTGATCATCGGAAGAGATCGGATACAAAGGATATGCATTTCATATTTAAATATGTTATCTGAAAACACACACATATTCCCACCTGGTAAGCAGTGATATAGGCCACAGCAAGTTGGCCTTGATCATATAACATCTTTTCGAAGTGAGGAACATGCCAGGAGGAGTCTGTGGAGTATCTGTGGAAGCCCTGAAAGAAAGAAAAACCATTGTGTGTTTGGTTATGTAACTCTATTTAACTCCATTTGATATATTCAAGCCAGATTCTAAATACAAATTCCGCATCTCACTTGTGCCACATGGTCATGAATGCCCCCTAGTGCCATCATTCGGAGAGTGTGAAGAGCCATTTGCAGCGCTTCTGCTCCCTCAGAACTGGAACGGTTTACTGCCCAAAATGACATTAGGAACATCAGGTTCACTGTAGAAAGAGTGAAAAAAGGCGATTTTACATTATTAATGTAGATGTGACAGGTAATTAACTCACAACACAGGTGGTCAACAGGATATTGTGTTCATTCTCTAACTGACACTGTTCTACCTAATGGATCTTTTTAATGAAGACTTGTTCAAGCTCACACCCTGCATCCCAATATACTTGCTTGCAAATACTGTACTGTAAGTTTTAGTGATAAATCCTTTCAATTCATCATAGTGTTTATTTACCTGGTGAAGGGAATTTCGGTGCCTCTCGAAAACCCCCATATTCTTCCTCATAAGAGTGTGCCAGCTGTTGGTAACATCTGTTGGCAACATCTGGACCGAGTGGAAGAGTTTCTCCAGGGCTGGCAGATATTGCTGTCCCCTTCCTGAGGGCTTCTAGTACTCTCTCTCCACTAGACTCCAGGGTTTCTCGATTAGTCTGCCACTAAAACACACAGTATGAAGGTACTCAGAGATACCACGAAACCAAAACTAGATATGATTACACTGTAAATATAAAAAGCAGCTATCTATTGAAATTTGTGAAATGATATATTGCCATTTTAATGTTCTAATGTAGGGGTCGCTAAGAATTTTTATTTATTTGTTTTTGAAAGTAGTCTCTTATTTTTACCAAGGCTATATTTATTGGATCCAAAAGAATTATAAAATATCTGTTTTCTTTTAAAAATTCATGTTAAAATGTAATTTGTTGCCAGCGATTGCAAATGTTTATTTTTTATCAGCCATTACTCCCTTTTTAGTATCATATGTCTAATATGTTTAGTGCATATGTCTAATATAGGCTAATATGCTGATTAGGCAAGGGGCGTCATGGTGGCGCAGTGGGTAGCATGATCGCCTCACAGCAAGAAGGTCGCTGGTTCGAGCCTCGGCTGGGTCAGTTGGCATTTCTGTGTGGAGTTTGGATGTTCTCCCCGTGTTTGCGTGTGTTTCCTCCAGGTGCTCCGGTTTTCCCCACAAGTCCAAAGACATGCGCTATGGGTGAATTGGGTAAGCTAAAATTGTCCGTAGTGTATGTGTGTGAATGAGAGTATATGGGTGTTTCCCAGTGATGTGTTGCAGCTGGAAGGGCATCCGCTGTATAAAACATATGCTGGATAAGTTGGCGGTTCATTCCGCTGTGGCGACCCTAGATTAATAAAGGGACTAAGCCGAAAAGAAAATGAATGAATGCTGATTAGGCACTAAAACAATATTTAATATTATTATAAAGTATTATTATCAGGGGTGTCATCCGTAGCGTGAAGGTTGTGTTGCTTAATATTTATGAGGAAACAGTTATCCATTTTTTCCCCAAAATAACAAGAATCACAATATAAATATGAGCTCATTAAAAAGATTTATAAAAGAGTATATATTAAATACTGTCTGACAAATAAGTAGTTTCTATTAATTTGATCATTTTAATACTGGTCTTACATTTGTAAACCTGTTTATAGAATTAAAAAAAATAGAAACAATGTCCATATTTGGTACATTATATTGTTGTCATTTTTATTAACAATACCTGCTATTAGTATCAAGTAATAATGCAAAGAAGTTTTAATTATTGCACTTCTCCATAGAGCCATTAGCACCCTCTTGTGGCTACTGGAACTCTGTTTTAAAACCCCTGCCCTAACTGAGTGCCACCGCTCACTGGGAAGAAAGAAATTATCAAATTAAAATAACAATAACTGTCTCAGCTCTTACTTGTTCTATTATCCGTAAAAGCACAGTTTTCAGTCCAGGTCTTCTTCCACTGTCTCTGGGTGGGAAGTATGTGCCACCTATGAACGGTTTAAGATCTGGTGTGAGCCACACACTCATTGGCCAGCCTCCACCGCCACTGGTTGCCTGGGAAGAAAGCGTTCATTTCATTTAAATAATGCTTGCCACTTTTTGACCACAGTGAATTCAACTAGCCCATACCTGCACAAATGTCATATAAACTTTGTCCACGTCAGGTCTCTCTTCTCTGTCCACCTTTATACATACAAAGTTGTCGCTGAGTATTTTTCCAATCTCTTCATCTTCAAAGGATTCCCTCTCCATTACGTGACACCAGTGACAGGTGGAATAACCCACTACAAGCAGTAATAAAAGTATGGGATAAAACAGTAGCTATTCATTCGAAATGTTTTCAAGTATAACATTATGCTACCTGAAAGAAAAATGGCCTTGTCTTCACATTTTGCTTTATCAAAGGCTTCTTGGCCCCATGGATACCTGTTAAAATTAAAATTAAAAAGGAAATTATGAAACAAAATATGCATTCTATATATTTTTTTTACAATGTGTGAACCTCTTGTAATAAAACCTAAAAAAAACATGATCTTCCCCAACATTCTAGATTGTCTGAAAGCCTGTAGACTGATTTGTATGTCATTTGCATCTTGTAAGACAAGAATTCGATATATTTTGCAGGAAAAATTAAAAGGATGCAATGGGTAAACACACCATTACACGAAAAAAAACAGCACTTAAAAAAAGGAAATATTTACGTATTTGTTTATTCTTGCAAGTTTTTGCACTGAGGTTAGTTCTTAATTTCAAGTACTGAATTTGCTTAAAGTCATTACATAAAAGTGATATGGTTAGTTGAGTAATTTTAACTTTATCTAAAGATTACTTAGCGATAGTGATGTGACATTTGAACCGAGGCATCAAGATTCAAGAATAAAAGGGCATGCCAGATAAAACCTCTATTTGAGTCTTGTGTTGTTGATGTAGAAATCACAAGGCAAATGACAAACAAGGCCTCAGTTTGGTTATGGTTCGGTCGGTTAGTTATCGGTTCGGTCTGAGAGTCACTTTGGTTCAAAACTCCCGCAGCCTTGTTGGGGTGTTGTAGTGTTTCAGACAGATATCAAGAGTAACAGAAGAAGCGATACAATTAGTTTTAAAGAGTTTGTATTGACATTAGTGTACATTTTAATATTACTTTTACCTTATTACATTAGTTACATTAGTTGTAGAGTAGGCTAGTATGTTCATTCATTAATTTATTTTCCTTTGGCTTAATCCCTTTATTCATCAGGGGTCGCCACAGCGGAATGAACCGCCAACTTATCCAGCATATGTTTTACGCAGCGGATGCTCTTCCAGCTGCAACCCAGTACTGGATAAACATCCATACACACTCATTCACACACATACACTATGACCAATTTAGTTTATTCAATTCACCTATAGCGCATGTCTTTGGACTGTGGGGGAAACCGGAGCACCCGGAGAAAACCCACGCGAACACGGGGAGAACATGCAAACTCCACACAGAAATGCCAACTGACCCAGCCGGGACTCGCACCAGCGACCTTCTTGCTGTTAGGCGACCACTAACCACTGAGCCACCGTGTCGCCCCAATTCTAGTATATGTGCCACCGCAGTGAGCACGACTAGTATATTGTTATTATTAATTTTATATATTAAAATAAATAAATAAATAAATATATATATATATATATATATATATATATATATATATATGAAGAGTCAGACAGAAGACTTTTTTATTTTATTTTATATACAGGTAATGAATGAACAAATGTGTTGTCAGGTAATTGGCTCATGGTGAATTGTTAAGTCTGCTTTTTTTTAGTACAGTAGCTAGGTGTCACTGGAGAGAGCAATGCTGAATATATGGTTCTGGAAGCCTCATTTTGCCATCACTACTTTAAAATGTTTTGAGAACTTTTTTTCTCTCTCTCTCAGTCTCTTTGCTTGTAGGTTTTAATTAAACAATGTAGCAATGTAACATTTCAGAGACACTCACCAGTCCACAGGGTTGTGTGCATGTTGTAACAGATAGGAGGACTTCTCTTGACTCAGGCGATTGGTATATTTTGGGGGCTTTAGTCTGTCCGGACTGTCACTTCCAGATGCCATGCTAAAGAAAACCACTCCAGAAAACCTGAAAACGATCAGAGAATATGGTTTTGGTAAATCATATCATTAATGAAGCTGTATGATAGTTGGCTTAAATAAAAAAGGAACCAGGGAATTACATTAAACAAACAAACAAACAAATATATAAGTCAGATGAAATACATACTGTTTAATTTGAAGCATACGTAATACACGTAAGCACATTAGCTGAAACAACAAACTTAAACCACCTTTTCTGACCTTAAGGGTGTTCAGGCCTGGTTTTATTTGGTCTGGTAAACGTTTCAAATGTTTGTCCAGCTAAGACCAGCATAAACTAGCCAGCAAAGCAGTTTAGGCAAAGGCATGACAGGTTTTATTTGTAAACAAACTTGGGAAACAGTTAAAAGCTCACAATAACATACGTTCTAGAAGTAAACAAGGACTGTCTAAAATTTAGTAAGCTAATCTAGATATTCAGCTTTTTATAGGTAGCATATTCAACGTAAATGTGTACCAGGGACAGCATATGTGGACATCATCAGCTTACTAGGGTTTGAATCATTCAGTCATGATCTGTTAGCTGCAGTGCTAACGAAGCCTGTTAGTGTTTTATAATCGGCTGTGGAAACACGGGATCACACATTAAGCAACTGGCCTACCGCACGACGGTGTCAGAGGTCAGTGCCTACCTGAAGCTGTCCCAGGACAATCTGGTACTGGCAGGTACTGACTTTTGGCCAAACCAGTAGTCTTGTGGTAGTCGAGAGCACCGGTTCTTGTTTAAAGTATGATGGCTGCCTTTTCGCAGGGATCTGGTGAAGAGCTTGGCCTGTGAGATGTGCTTGATGGTGGTCGGTGTTGTTGACCATGCGAAGCTCAGTCTCATCAGCATCATAGATCCGCACCGACCTGCGCGTAGTGCGGATTCACGCAGGAACTGTCAGTGGGTGACCTGAAGTTCACACTTACAACACTAGATGTCGCGCTAGATTTGTTTTAAATGCACCATCAAACCTGTAGGTCAAACTTTACTGATTTTAAGTCACGTTTGCGTACTCACTTGTTTCATTATTATTATTATTATTATTATTATTATGAATTGCTATTATTTAGTTTGAAAATGTATATGTATGTTTAACGCAAATCACATAGTATAATTTTGACTTTTTGAAGACTTTTTGCTAAGTTGGAATAATCACATTATCTTTATTCTTTTTTCATATTATATTTAGGGGAATTGAAATTAACAAAACTGAAATTTAATTAAAACCTTGTAATTTACTGAACGTCTGCTGTATGTATTGTGTATTGTAACGTATTTTCGGTAAAAAAAAAAAAAAAAAAAAAACATTAACATCAATGTTAACATTTGTTAACATCAATTAGATCATAAACTCTCGCAAAAAAAGGAAATATATTTTTATTGTTAGAGAGAGTAATAGCGCAGTAACCTTTTTAGCGAATTAGTTTCACTACAAATCCAAACTATGGTTAGTGTGTGCGTGTGTGTTCAGTGCTTGTTCACGTTAGCTAATGTAGCTAAAAACCTGGGGTGTTACCGTATTTTTATACAAATAATTATTTTAGGATTAGGAACAGAGGACAGACAAATAATTTTGCAATGCTTCCTTTGACCGTTAGATGGCGATTGTAATGTAACCCGGAATTACATGTGACCGGACAAGAGCGTGCAGTGCCATTTTCTTCCGGTAAATGAAACAACAACATTGCTGAAGATGGCAGAGATCGGTGAAGACGAGCTCAAAAAGCTCGAATATTTGTCTTTGGTGTCTAAAGTATGTACTGAACTTGACAACCATTTAGGAATAAACGACAAGGACCTTGGTAAGTTTATGAATCAACCGTGATCGTGTCACGTTGGTAACTAGCTTGTTAGCCTCATTCCACAAGTGCACTCAAGGATTGTACGTCGTTACACGTTGTTACCTAGCAGTCTAATCATGTATTATATTATAATTTAAGGCGTGTTATTGTCAGTGATAATGTCTTGTTTATTATTTTTCAGAGCTGCTTTGCAGATAGTTTATTTTAAAATATAACAGTCTTACTTTTAGAGTTCTTTAAAGTCTTAAGAGATAGTTCCCCCGTTACTTGTTTCAAATGTTCGTGTGTTTCTTTCTTCTGTTGAACACACACACACGCACACACACGCAAAAGATATTTTGAAGAAAGCTGGAAACCTGTAGCCATTGTGTTCCTTAGTATTTGTTTCTCCTCATATAGAAGGCAATGGGTACAGGTTTATAGCTTTTCCCCTCAAAACATCTTATTTTGTGTTCAACAGAAGAAAGAAACTCATAAAGGTTTGGAACCACTTGAGGGTAAGTAAATGGTGAGTAAATTATTTATTTCGGGTGAACTATCTCTTTAAATCAGATTAAACATTCACTCACTATTCTTCGGCTTAATCCCTGATTTATCAGGGGTCGCCACAACGGAATGAACTGCCAATTAATATGTACTTGATAAATTAACAAACCACTAAAAGACGTCTGTGGTAACTGTTTGCTGCTTTTTATGTTTTCAGCTGAGTTTGTAATCAGTCTTGCTGAGAAAAACATAGCCTTTGATGGATTTAAGTCAGCACTGCTTAAGAATGGAGCTGATTTCACGGTAAATAATAATATAAATTAATTGTTAAATTATATCAATTTGTTTGGTATTATAATCTTCATTGCAGTTGTGAGACTAATTAAGCCAATATGACATCTTCTTTAGGATTCACTCATCGGCAATTTGCTTCGTCTCATTCAAACAATGCGTCCTCCTCCAAAAGCATCTACCAGTAAAGGTAAGTGCATTTTGGGTCTGTTTACAGAATAACAATTCGTATTGATTTCACCTAAATATTTATGCCAGTCAGGCTATTAGCATTTTTCTTGCCATATTGTAATATTAAATCTCTTTTTAAAATTATTTATTTATTTATTTTTTTTTTTTTAATTGTCATGTTTTTTTGTGATCTTTATTTTACAGCCTCTTTTCCTGCGGTTAAGCCAAAAAATGAAAAAGACAAGCTGAAAGAACTTTTCCCAGCTCTCTGCAGACCTGATAATCCTACTACCAGGGTAATTATATATAATTTACTTTAATGCATACATATTGTGTTTGTATAGGTGAAAAATGTCCCATTTTGGTGTCTATGCCAAATTGTAATTGTATAATTATAGGCAGTATATTGAATACACGTGTCTAGACAGGAATGTTTCAAATAATGTGTGTGAAAATAGAATCTATAAATCTGAGTCAAATCATTTTCCATCATCATTCAGTGTAACTGTCATAATTCTGTAAAAATAAAACTACATACTTTTCCTGCCTGGACGTATTAAAAGAATAAGTAATCACACTTGCTGACAAATTGGTAAAACATTGATTTGAAGGAATGAGGTGAAGCATAATGGTTTAAAATTATAATTCATTAGTTTTTTGGGCTGCATTGTGATCCTTAACCAGAACCTTTGAATGTTGTCAATTGATTATTGTTCTAAACATGACTACTTTTAAATGTTTTCTTTTTGGTATATTAACTATTGTTTAGCCAAGTGACATTCAGTAAGTTTTGTTTTCTATAAAACATGGTAAAAATATTAGATAATTATAATTTGTGCTCATAGTGTTTGGAGCTCAAAAACATTTTCGTCTTGCACCCAGATATGTTTCAATGAACCCTTACAGGTCATAAACTAAAGTTTATCTGCTCTTCTGGTTAGAATATGCTGGACGAGGATGATGTGAAAGTTGCTGCTGATGCTATGAAAGAGTTGGAGATGTTTATGCCCAGTGTTAGTGGAACAGAACCTAGCAGCAGTAAACACAGGTGAGGATATCTTTGCTCTAACATAAAATACTTGAACCTGATGCTACAACGACGTTATCCTCTTTTAAAATATAATTGTCATTCGTATTAGATCTGAAACCAGCAGCAGCAGTAAGAAGAAGCGGAGGAGCAGAAGCCGGAGCAGAGATAGAGATAGGGATCGGGACAGAGACCGAGATCGGGAGAGGGACAGAGATCGAGACAGAAGGAGACGCCATCGCTCTCGCTCCCGTTCTAGATCTCGGTCTAATGAGAGGGACAGAAGGAAGCGCAGGAGCCGCTGGCACTCTCGCAGCAGGTCCAGGAGTCCAGCTCGGACAGACAGAGACAAAGGCTCAGACCGCTGGAAGGACAAACATGTGGACCGGCCTCCACCAGAGGAGCCGTCTGTGGGCGATATCTACAATGGCAAAGTCACCAGTATCATGCAGTTTGGCTGCTTTGTGCAGTTGGAAGGTCTTAGGTATGTTTGAGACACAAGGCTGTTGATCTTGATAATGGCATAGTGTTATTCTTATTTAGTCTTATTTTTTTTTATATTGCCTTTTAATCTTTCTTCTGTCTTCCATCTATACAGGAAACGCTGGGAAGGTTTGGTCCATATTTCTGAGCTCAGGAGAGAGGGTCGTGTGGCAAATGTGGCAGATGTGGTCAGCAAAGGTCAAAGAGTCAAAGTTAAGGTGTTGTCCTTCACTGGATCCAAAACAAGTCTCAGCATGAAGGTGAGTGAGCTCTCACTTTATGGAGTCTGTGAGAGAGAACTGCGATATAGGGGCCTGAAAACACACTTTTGAGACATCTCTGGTCAAACAAAACAAAACTGTTGAGACTGTGCAGTATATCGAAACGATTACAATATTACAAATGTACATGTCACGTTATACAGTTGAAGTCAGAATTATTAGCCCCACTGTATATTTTATTCCCCAATTTCTGTTTAACAGAAAGAAGATTTTTTTTTCCAACACATTTCTAAACATAATAGTTTTAATAACTAATTTCTTTGATCTTTGCCATTATCACTGTACATAATATTTTACTGGATATTTTTCAAGACACTAGTATTTAGCTTAAAGTGACATTTAAAGGCTTAACTAGGTTAATCAGGCAAGTTATGGTAATTGGGCAAATATTTGTATAACAATGGTTTGTTCTGCAGACAATAGAAAAAAAATATTGCTTAAGGGGGCTAATAATATTGAGTTTAAAAAAAATAATTAAAAACTGCTTTAATTCTAGCTGAAATAAAACAAATATTTTAAAATATCCTATGGGGAATACTGTGAAAAATTCCTTGCTCTGTTAAATATAATTTGGGAAATATTTAAAAAAATTCACTGTACATATTGCAATGTTTTGCTATAAATAAGTATAAACACCAGTATACATTTCAAAAAGAACTTGTAGTGATGCTTTATTTTCCCTGAAATAATATGAAACACATTTTGGTTATACTTTTCTGAAAGATTTTATCACATATTAAATATCACTTTATTTAGCATGCTATTGCATATCACGTTTTCTTCAACATCATACAGCCAACAAAATCAAAAAAGAAGATGATATTGTTAAATAATGCATGAGCACTTGACATCCAAAAGAAGAAGAATTGGCAACAACCAGCCTGGCATGCATATTACAGCATTTTCATTCTTTTCTGTGAATGGGGATTGTTTTGAAAATTGTCGCCTTTATGAAAACTTTTTTAATAACGCGAAGTATAATGTACCTAAAAGTAGCTTAACAATTCATGTTGTGTTTTCTTCATTTACAAGGATGTTGACCAGGACACTGGTGAAGATCTGAACCCCAACAGGAGGAGAAATGTGGGTGGAGAAGGTCAGGAAGAGTCCGCTATGAGGAATCCTGACAGACCCACCAATCTTAACCTTGGCCATGCTCCTGAGGTCGAGGACGACACGCTGGAACGCAAACGACTCACCAAGATCTCTGATCCAGAGAAATGGGAAATCAAACAGGTACATGGGCATCTTTAATACGAAAATAAATTCAAGACATTTGTTTTTTCTTGATGTTCTTATTTTAACATGCATGTTGGTCTGTCTACTCATAGATGATTGCTGCTAATGTGTTGTCTAAAGAAGAATTCCCAGACTTTGATGAAGAGACAGGAATTCTGCCTAAAGTGGATGATGAGGAAGGTATGAGATTCGTTCAACACTGGTCTCTTCTTTCTGAACTCATTTTTATAAAATGCCTCTAGATGCACGAACAATGATCTCAAATTTTGTCTGTCAGATGAGGACTTGGAGATTGAGCTGGTGGAAGAGGAACCTCCATTCCTAAGGGGACATACCAAACAGAGCATGGACATGAGCCCTGTCAAGATTGTCAAGGTATATCAAACTGACTGTACTCTCACTCTGCAGCTGCATTATATGAAACAAAGCTCTTCATTTCTCTTTACACATGGATGTATTCTTTTTTTTTTTTTTTTTTTTCCTGGCAGAACCCCGATGGATCTCTCTCCCAAGCAGCTATGATGCAGAGTGCCCTGGCCAAAGAACGAAGAGAAGTAAAACAGGCCCAACGGGAGGCTGAAATGGACTCAATCCCCATGGGCCTTAACAAACACTGGGTTGACCCACTGCCTGACGGTTAGACGTTTTGACTTGCTTCATACTCCTGTAGAGCTTTGGCAAAAAAAAAATCATTCGAGAAATCGATTCTGCAGTGATTGAGATTTTCAAAATGCATCGCTATTCTCTCTTGAATTAATTCTCAGCTTAGGTTTTAACAGCTGATAATGCTGTATGCTTTGCAACAGCCGTACGATGATTGCAGCCAATTTCTTACAAATACCACATGAAGCTGAAATAATTATTAATAAAGTCAGGAAAGGTTTAAGTGAATTAGAAGAGGGAGCTGTGTTTACATTAATCTCGGGCGCTCTACCTCATGAGTGTTTGAGCGTGTGGTTAAAAACTAGCCTGCACTGTAGCAGCCATCTGCTGTTGAAATCTAAGCTTAGAATCAATTCAAGAGAGATTAAAAATGCATTTTGAAAATCGCAGAATCGATTTTTTGAACAGTTCTTCGCCACAGCTCTGTTTTCCTAGACTATTATGTACATCCAGATATATGTCAAAGACAAGACACCCGATTTGGTGTCAACGTCAAAAGTAATAAAAAACATTTTTATTATTAATTTAAGTCATATTAAATTTAAATGGCATTTGTGAAAACAAAATTTTTAAAAAATGGGTAAAATATTTCACCTTAATTCAGTGTCACATTGATTTATGTAAAATTATACATGAGTATTATACATTATTATATAACATATATTATCTGACCTATGTTAAAATATTTTAAAAGAATAATTGGCCATACTAAAAAAATATCTTATTTTAAATGATTAAATGGAGATATAACATTTTCTTACTGACCAATGGGTAATGAATGGGTAACTGAATGGTTAAAATTGCAATTATTTAGTATTTTGGGCTGCGCTATGATCTTTCAAATGTCTTATGTCAAACGAGTCTTGTCTTATATGTGGCTGGAAAGATTTTGCTAGTAACATATGAAGAGTAAATATGTAAAAACAGTGAAGTAGGATTATATGAGTAATTGGAAGTTCTGTGCTTAAAAATCAATAAAATATTGTGCAATATGAAAAACACTGATCACTCCAGATAAACCCCCTTCCGAGTAGTCAATTCTGTGGTTTAGTGAGTTCGTAGATGGCCATCTGATTTCCTGAGGTCTGCTATGGAGGCAGATGGTGACTGGCTTGCACATAACAAGTCTATCTCTGCTTCTCATATGCCCTCTGGCCTTATATGAGCTCAAGTCTATTATTGTCTTTGTTCGTCCATAACAAATGCTTTTTCTTGTCTTCACACACTACAGTTGATGGCAGGCAGATTGCTGCCAACATGAGGGGCATAGGTATGATGCCCAACGATATCCCAGAATGGAAGAAACACGCTTTTGGCGGCAACAAGGCCTCCTATGGAAAAAAGACTCAACTTTCTATTTTGGAGCAGAGAGAGAGTCTTCCCATCTACAAGTTGAAAGAGCAGCTCATTCAGGTGGGTCTGAATACATATGGGAATATTTGTGCCAGATTTCAGTTTAGTTCTGTCCATACGCTCAACCATTGTGTTTTTACAGGCTGTTCATGACAATCAGATTCTGATTGTTATTGGTGAGACGGGCTCAGGGAAGACCACTCAGATCACACAATACCTGGCAGAAGCAGGATACACCACACGAGGGAAGATCGGGTGCACACAACCCAGAAGAGTGGCTGCGATGTCTGTGGCTAAAAGAGTGTCTGAAGAGTATGGTTGTTGTTTAGGCCAAGAGGTAGGTTTTTTTTACAATGACTGGTCAAATAAATTTTTCATCCACTCTGGGGTAATTTTGAATCTTAATTTGACCACAACTTTCAAATGGAATGATTTTTGGTGACAAATCTTATGTTGTAAAATAGGGACAACAGGGAAAGCCGCCAACAATCAAGAATGCATGATTATATGGTGTCATGGCTTTACGATCAAAAAATGTCATTATAATAGAAGTCAATAGGGCAAAAACAGCCACCAACATAACAAAAGTGTAGTAAATTTGAACAGTACACAAGGGTTAATTGTTTTTTTCAATTAACCTTTTTTTTTTTTTTTTTTTTAAAGTGGTCAATTTGATATTGATTTCTATCTGTGAATTGATTTTTTTTTTCTGTAGTATGTAGGGCTGTGCAATTAATCAAAATTGAATAGTAATCATGGTATGAAACATTGTGATTAGCAAATGGCAAAAGGCTGTGATATGAATACTAACATAAATATGCACCTGAGAGCAAGTGTCTGACTGTCTTCTTTGTGTGACATTCTTGCTAGCCAATTGAATGAGGACACTCTCATTCTGCCCAATCAACATTGCTCAAATCATACTAGTATAGCCCACCATTTAAAAAAGCACGGTGGTGCTTTGATTTTTTTTCTTTTTATATATATATATATATATATATATATATATATATATATATATATATTATGTATTCCAATGTTTTTATTAGTATGGGATGGGTTTTTTTTTGTATTTTGACGCAGTTCCTAGAAAAACAGAATATTAAATAAGAGCTGAATGGATGTAGTAAAAAGCTAAATGGATGTAGTAAAGTAGGCATTTCAATCAGAAAGATCGGGAAATGGGTTTTAGAAGTGTTATTACAACCTCAGACACCTCCTCCTCACCATTTCTATTTGTTGTCAAAACTGACAGTTGGAGGGGTGTGGTTAATTATGTTAACCACGCCCAATACCTAAGACATATGTAATCTGAGAATTTAACTGAAAAAAAACAGGAAGTGCTTTTTCAAGTTTTCAATTTTTTCGATTTCAAGGGCAAAGTTTTTTTTCTTCTTAATGACACAGATGATTTGTTCATTACAAAACTAGCAATGTGAGCAAACAAAATCATATGGTTAGGTTTGATTTCATTTGTACGTTAATATACATATACATGCATGTACCCATATGCCTGAAATAAAGTGTTCAGTGATCACTTTTAGAAATATCAATAACCTTTGTATCAAATCTGTTTTCACTGAATGGATTTGGGACAATTCGTATCAATACTAATCCCTAGTTTTTACTGATTTATTTTGACAGTATAGGTAACAATACCCAAACATTTTACTGTAACATTTTGAGCGTCTTTCTGTGTCTGTGCAGGTCGGCTACACCATCCGTTTTGAGGACTGCACTAGTCCTGAGACCGTCATTAAATACATGACGGACGGTATGCTGTTAAGAGAGTGTCTGATTGACCCTGATCTGGGCCAGTATGCCATCATTATGCTGGACGAGGCCCATGAGAGAACCATCCACACAGACGTGCTCTTCGGCCTCCTCAAGAAGGTACAATTCACATTTTGAAACTTTGGTAGTGAGTGTCACTCTATACTGTTCAGAATTCTAAATGTTGGAGTCTGTAAGAATTGTTAGTATTAAAAACATTTTTAGGATATTACTCCTTTTTTAAATTATATTATATTACTTATTATTACTTTTTTGAAGGCAAATGTAATAGTGTCTTATTTTTCTTTTCTTTTTTTATTATTATTATTTAGACGGTACAGAAACGAACTGACATGAAGCTCATTGTGACATCTGCCACACTGGATGCCGTGAAATTCTCACAGTACTTTTATGAAGCACCTATTTTTACTATCCCTGGTCGTACATACCCGGTAGAGGTTTTGTATACAAAAGAACCTGAAACTGACTATCTGGATGCCAGTCTGATCACAGTCATGCAGATTCACCTCACTGAGCCTCCAGGTAAGTTTTCGAACACAATCCTACAAAAATATATTATTAAATGTCTGTGAAAAAGAGTTCCAAGTAATAAAAACTATTCAATGTGCAGGTGACATCTTGGTGTTTCTGACGGGTCAGGAGGAGATTGACACTGCTTGTGAGATCCTTTATGAAAGAATGAAATCTCTCGGTCCTGATGTCCCAGAGCTGATCATCCTCCCAGTCTACTCTGCCCTGCCCAGTGAAATGCAGACCAGGATCTTTGACCCAGCACCACCTGGAAGTAGAAAGGTACAGATCTGTTCTTTCTCTTTGATCACCTCTAACATCAATTCACAAATCCCCACAAAATTTAAATCACAGGATTTTAAATTCACCTTAACAAAAACATTTTGCTTTTTCTGTGTTGTTTTTAGGTGGTCATTGCTACCAACATTGCTGAGACCTCTTTGACAATTGATGGGATCTACTATGTGGTGGATCCAGGTTTTGTCAAACAGAAGGTTTATAACTCTAAAACCGGGATCGATCAGCTAGTGGTGACCCCCATCTCACAGGTATCAGCCACTACAATAAACCCAGACTGCATGCTGTTTTTATCATAAGGTACTTGACTTCTAAACCTCATGTTTGTGGTTCATAGGCTCAAGCTAAGCAGCGAGCAGGTAGAGCTGGAAGAACAGGCCCTGGGAAGTGTTACAGACTCTACACAGAACGTGCCTACAGAGACGAGATGCTTACCACCAATGTACCTGAGATTCAGAGAACCAACTTGGCCAGCACTGTGCTATCTCTCAAGGTATAGTTCCACACAAAATTATTAGAACATGTTACACTATATTTTAATATGGTTTTATTTAGACATTAGTACTATTTATAGTGCTAATATATGTACTAAACGTAAGGTTATAACCAATAATCAGTGGTTGATATTAAGATTCTATACTGTTCATGTAAATAGATCACTAAAATTTAAGTGAAGTAAATTTAGAGATTTCAGATGGTGATGGAGATTTTTTTATGCTTACTAAAGGGTATATTTAACAATGTTTTTTTTAATTGAGAATTTAAATTACATGAGCCCCCTGTTGACTTACAGATCTATTTTATCAACAGAAAAAAAACTTTTCTTTTTTTATCTTGAAATTTAGTGACTTTTTCTAAAAGGACTTTAACATAAAAAAAAAAAAACAATCATTTTCTATTTTCATATTTTCTGTTTATTTATTATTATTATTTTTTTTACATTTTCATAAAGGATATACTCATTTAGGGTACAACGGGTGTCCTTCAGGTCAATTTGTACACCCTTTTTACACCACAAACTACTGGCACACTCCAACACCAAGAATCTCCTGCTTTTACCATTACTCTTGCTAACCTTTTCACACTTATGCAGGTGCTTTTAGAATTAGAAAGTATTCACTTTACTTCAGTCAGTTCAGTGTTGCCCACTGATTAAACAGATGAAAAATTCCACACTGCTGAGAGTAAACCTAGATATCCACAGAGTTTGTGATGAAGATGAGGTTGTTTCTTTTTGAGATTTGAAATAAATTTTAGCTTCCTTATTTTAGAGGTTTACTGAAGGTGGGTCATTTTGACCCAAAGGGAAAGCGGTCTATACATAATTCTAAGACAACAGGAGGGTTAAAGATAGATTAAAGAAACTTTATTGCAACATAATGCCTAATTGGGGTGTTTACACACCTTGCTTATTTTTGAACATTTGTTTTATAACCTGGTGCGCTGCCTTTTTAGTCTGGTTTATTTAGGCATATATGAGTACAGAAATGGCTATACAAATCACATCAGTCTCTTTCTCATTCATCACCAGTATTAATGTATTTTGTTTGTTTGCAATCTGAAACATGCTGTGAAAATGACATTCCTTAAAATACTTTTTTTTATATATATATATATATATATATCACATTTTTCTCTGTCCTCTAATCAGGCAATGGGCATCAATGACCTGTTGTCATTTGACTTTATGGATGCTCCGCCTATGGAGACACTCATCACGGCCATGGAGCAGCTGTACACTCTGGGCGCTCTGGATGATGAAGGACTACTCACACGCCTCGGTCGTAGAGTAAGTGTGCACACTTTTCTTTGTTGAAACTTCTCTTGAATGTTCTCTTATCATGGTTTTGGGTGTAGCTGCTCAATCTGTAGAATACAGTATTAAGTTTCTTATCACTGTTCCCATCAGATGGCTGAGTTTCCTCTGGAGCCCATGCTTTGTAAGATGTTGATCATGTCTGTCCATCTTGGCTGCAGTGAAGAGATGCTGACCATTGTGTCAATGCTTTCAGTACAGAATGTCTTCTACAGACCAAAGGTACTATTTCACATCACACACATTTCTTGATGTACTGCTCAAGGCACCGTTATGCTGGCTTCATACCAAATGTGAATTTAAGTGCATGCATGAGTAGATTACATACAAAGTCAGTGCAAAGGCATGAACAGAGGTGAATTTTTGCTAAGCGGTGCAGATGAGACAGAATTTACAATGCATTTGCTGGAATCACGCATAAATGTGTTTTAATCGTGTCTTCTCTGCCAGTTTAAATTTTTTTTTTTTAAATTAGTCAGGTGAAAAACATCCTGCAACTAACCTAGATAGGGATGCTTATCGTTAAGGTTTTAACAGTATTACTACTTTTATCAATACCACTTGTCGGTTCGGTACTTTAACGTACTCTTATCAGTACTTTTTATAGTCCCTTAACCTAGAGTGAATGACACAATGCGCATGCTCTATTTAGGTTTGTTGTGAATTCGACATTGCATCATTACATAAAGTATAAGGTATCCAAGCAGACTGATCCTAAAATGATTTCAATCTCAGGACAAACAAGCTCTGGCAGACCAGAAGAAGGCTAAGTTTCACCAACCTGAGGGAGACCACCTGACTTTGTTGGCTGTCTATAACTCCTGGAAAAACAACAAGTTTTCCAACCCCTGGTGTTATGAGAACTTCATCCAGGCCCGATCTCTCCGCCGTGCACAGGATATCCGCAAGCAGATGCTGGGCATCATGGACAGGTGAGGGGTTCAGAACTTTATAGAGGCTTGGTTGTGCTTTTTAAAATAAATTGGATTGTGATAAACTTTTATTTTGTCTGTTAATTGCTTAATCAGCTAAAAAAAAAAAAATCATGCGGCTGTTTGCATAAGCACAGACTCTAACCACATGTCTACATGACAATGCAGATTTAACCACTCCACATTTTTAGTTATGATCAGTTTTTAGTGAAAGAATTAAAAAAAAAAATTTTTATTGTTTTTTTTATAGAATATATGTGACATTCCAAAGCCACTTAATTAATGGAATTAATGTCAATGAAGTGAAACATGCTCAAAGAGTGTTTTCATTACGAAAAAAATGAAAACAATGAAAATGCATTTTAGAAAAGTTGGAGATAATAATCAAGAGAAATGATATTAAACTTCACAGAAACCCATGGCACAAAATAACGAACTAGATCAATAAAAAAAAAAAATCCATTTAATTAACCTATCATTTAAAAATGAAAAAAAAAAAAAAAACTTAATTCACTCTTAAACTTACCAGCTACTCTTTACAAAAACAGAAAAAAGGACCACTCTTTCCCGCATTAAGGAACAAACACTATTTATACACACATACACCGATTTATTTACCAACACTCATTGTTGACATTTTTAATTTGCACATAATATAGCTACAAATACAATATTGTATATAGTAATATACTGTCTTTATGTTGCACTGCGGAATCTTCTGTCACGAAAACAAATTCCTTGTATGTGTAAACATACTTGGCAATAAAGCTCTTTTTCTGACTCTGATTTATCACATATTAACTGTTGAACAACATTGACAAAAACTTCACAAATCTGGTAATACATGACCTCAAGAATCTTGGTCTGGAAGTCTGAAACCACACAACTTTCTGAAAGTCACAAAAAAAGGAGACATTTTGAAAGGACAGCCTGCTGCATATCCAATAACCACTGACAGGTGGCGCCACAGATGGTGAATTAGCAATGATCTGAGAAATCAAGGCACAAAAAGCAATAGGACGAACATGGAAACAATTAACAACAAAAGCATAATTTAGCAGCTCCATCGTGGAATTCCCTATTCACAAAGAAGTAAAACAATTATTAAAATGTGTGATTATCATCCTTTGGAGCTCTTAGACTTCATTATTTTACATTTTGTTAATAATTACACAATATTAAATATTGTTTACAGGCACAAGCTGGATGTGGTATCATGCGGTAAAGCTACCGTGCGTGTACAGAAAGCCATCTGCAGTGGTTTCTTCCGGAACGCAGCCAAAAAGGATCCTCAAGAAGGTTACAGGACCCTTATAGACCAGCAGGTGGTCTACATCCACCCCTCCAGCGCATTGTTTAACCGCCAACCAGAATGGTACGTTTGCAGGATGAGATTGTTTCTGTATTAACAACACAACTAGTATCAATATTACATGTTTTTCATTATTATTTTCTTCTTCTCAGGGTGGTGTACCATGAGCTTGTGCTGACCACTAAGGAGTACATGAGGGAAGTGACCACCATCGACCCAAGATGGCTTGTAGAATTTGCTCCAGCATTCTTCAAAGTGTCTGATCCCACACGCCTCAGCAAGCAGAAGAAACAGCAGCGCTTGGAGCCTCTCTACAACCGCTACGAGGAACCAAACGCCTGGAGAATCTCCAGAGCCTTCAGACGACGCTAGAGTCTTCTCAGAAAGTCCTCATAAACTGCACGTGTCTGATACTGATGCTGAACAAAACATCAAATTTGTGTTGCTAGAAAAGTGGAGGATAACATGGACAGAAGCTACAAATGTACTTTAAAAGACTTGAGAATGATGTGCCCTACTCCTTTCCACTATTCCTTACTTTCCCTCAAACATTTTAACTGACCTTATTTTTTGCTTTCACACATTTTTCTCCAAAGGCATTTCATTTTTTTTCTGTATGTGCCTCTGTATGCATTAAGTCTTGAGGTACTTTTGTAAATGGTAATTGGATATTTAGCTTTGTATTGAAGGCCAAACAGTCCATTTTTCATAAGTTATCCCGATTATTAGTGCATCTATTGTACAGATTCTGTGGAGGAGTCATGTGTGTCACAGAATCGGATGACGGCACATTCGTCTGGTCAGTGGATGTTGATTAAAGCGCTGAGAGGGAAAAGATTTTCAATAATTCAGTTAGTTTCTCTGCAGAGGTCTGCTCATGTACAAGTGAACAGGATGTTACGACCACTTTTTTTTTATCACACACGGATCACATCCTTTTTTTGGGACCTCTTTTCTGTTTTAATGTTTGAATTAAACACCACACAGGATCAGTGTATTGGACCATTGTGAAAATGTTGTATAATAGCTCTTTTATTACAGGAAGTGAAGGGGGTGGAAATGTCCTGCAGTTTTTTGATATCCTTTCTGCTATGTCATGCATCTTAAATTAAACTCTTTGTCTTTTGAAAAGGCCTTCTTGAATTGTTTCTGGTGTATAGTGAGCTTAAAGTTTTACATGTTAAATTAATAAAAAGCGCAAAAATTTAATCCCGACCCGTACTCAATATTCCGTTTCAGTGGTAAATGTCATCAGACTGAAGTAAAAGTCAGCACTAACTTTTAGTTCTGATTATAACGGTTTTATATTTGTGCATTATAAGCTTCTTATTAAAAAAAAAAAAAAACAGTAAACATAAAATGGTATGTAAAAAAAAAAATCCTACTCAATACATCACTGAAATAAGTTGTTGAAACGTGTCTTTTTTGCCAATCTGAAGGTTTATTCTTTTTGCAAATCAATTTGCACGCTCACAGCGTACTGCCCATATATGGAAAGACTGAAGTCGATCACGTGAAAGGTGAACGTGAAGCGTGTTTTTCTCAATTTCTGAACTGTCAGCAAAGGGTTACAGTCGTGGCCAAAAGTTTTGAGAATGACACAAATATTAGTTTTCACTAATATTTCTGCTAAACTGCTTTTAGATCTTTGTTTCAGTTGTTTCTGTGATGTACTGAAATATAATTACAAGCACTTCATATGTTTCAAAGGCTTTTATCGACAATTACATGACATTTATGCAAAGAGTCAGTATTTGCAGTGTTGGCCCTTCTTTTTCAGGACCTCTGCAATTCGACTGGGCATGCTCTCAATCAACTTCTGGGCCAAATCCTGACTGATAGCAACCCATTCTTTCATAATCACTTCTTGGAGTTTGTCAGAATTAGTGGGTTTTTGTTTGTCCACCCGCCTCTTGAGGATTGACCACAAGTTCTCAATGGGATTAAGATCTGGCCTTTTTCCAGATGCCCCAAACAATCGGAAAGGGGCTTCATCGGAGAATATGACTTTGCCGCAGTCCATTCGCCATACTTTTTGCAGAAGATCAATCTGTCCCTGATGTTTTTTTTGGAGAGAAGTGGCTTCTTCGCTGCCCTTCTTGAAACCAGGCCATCTTCCAAAAGTCTTGCACCTGCCTGCTGCCATTCCTTAACAAGCTCTGCACTGGTGGCACTCCGATCCCGTAGCTGAATCCTCTTTAGGAGACGATCCTGGCGCTTGCTGGACTTTCTCGGACGCCCTGAAGCCTTCTTAACAAGAATTAAACCTCTTTCCTTGAAGTTCTTGATGATCCTATAAATTGTTGATTTAGGTGCAATCTTAGTAGCCACAATATCCTTGCCTGTGAAGCCATTTTTATGCAACGCAATGATGGCTGCACGCGTTTCTTTGCAGGTCACCATGGTTAACAATGGAAGAACAATGATTTCAAGCATCACCCTCC
The DNA here is from genome assembly GCA_903798115.1 of Danio jaintianensis. Taxonomy (NCBI): domain Eukaryota; kingdom Metazoa; phylum Chordata; class Actinopteri; order Cypriniformes; family Danionidae; genus Danio; species Danio jaintianensis. The sequence goes on along the minus strand of CAIGQV010017602.1, from coordinate 7,972,295 downwards.
TTTTAACATGTCAAGTCTGCCATTCTAACCCAATCAGCCTGACATAATGATCTCCAGCCTTGTGCTCGTCAACATTCTCATCTGAGTTAACAAGACGATTACTGAAATGATCTCAGCAGGTCCTTTAATGACAGCAATGAAATGCAGTGGAAAGTTTTTTTCCGGATTAAGTTAATTTTCATGGCAAAGAAGGACTATGCAATTCATCTGATCACTCTTCATAACATTCTGGAGTATATGCAAATTGCTATTATAAAAACTTAAGCAGCAACTTTTCCAATTTCCAATATTTATGTCATTCTCAAAACTTTTGGCCACGACTGTACACAGCGAGGGGAAAACAAGTAACTTAGACCAAAAAATGGACGTTACTTCGGAGTGCTGATTCGGATTTCATCGATGGAGGGAGCTGAGTGCTTGGTTAGCTGTTTGACAGGTAGGCTAACGTTAAACATCGCAGAAGTGGCGTGCCTAACTTAGTCAAAACAACGTGTTTAAAGAAGAAGAAAAAACACGTGAGACGCACATAGCTAAATTGGACCAAAATAGTTAAGGTTGTTTAACTGTTTATTCGGAAGTTATTTCTTAGAAGGCTGCTGCAAAAGACGTTATCAAAATCACATAGGTATACAATGGTCCTTAAGGCGCATGCGCAAATTTAAGTAAATTAACCTTGTTCTGTTTATCATTTTAGAAAAAGCTATTAACTGTTACTGTTTATTTTTTAATATGTCTGTTCTTATGATATTCAAACGCTACCACATTATGTGTGGTAATTATTATTACATACACATTCTGTATGAAGAAATGTAAAGCTGTCAGATTTATACTTTTTGTTTACTTCCACTCTTTTGTATATTACATTAGTGAGTCACAAGTAAATGCATCATACACATAACAAACAGACACTGTTCTCGTTTTATAGTAGTAATATTGGGTTTTTATTAAGCAATCTCTTGAACCACAGTATTGTGTTTAGATTAGCTAGGCCTCAGAAGTGAGAGGAATGCAGAGTCCCTAATGAGATTAATTTAATCAAAACAAAAACATAAAACATAGCCTTATATACAAGAGGATGGGGTGGGCATGTGCAATAGGTGCAGCGGGTGGTAAACTGGGATGGGGAACATGGGAGAATGTCGGTGGCATTAGTACATGTAGCCTTTGGAGTAGGGCTGGGGGCCCATGTTGGTGGCAGCTGGTTCAGGAGGGTAAGAAACCCCCTCATCGAGGTGAGACAGTGGCACTGTGTCCTCCTCGTTGACGTAGCGTTCGAATTCCGCCTTCAGACTTGGCCGCTGATTGTCGGGAAAAGCCAAGGATATCAGAGCTTCTGGCTCACACACAAATTTGTAAACATAACGCTCACCAGCCACCTAAAAAATAATAATGGCATTAATTGAATAATAAAAATAAGATGCATTCATTCAAGATAACATTTTCTTAACCATCCTGACACATAACATAAAATAAACATTAAAAAGTTAAGGTTACCACATTTTTACCATGTCAGTACTGCAATTACACCTCTGATAAATTAAAATGATGAGAAATTATATTATATTTAGTTAAATTATATGTGATTTTTTTTCATATTAGTCTATTATTATTAGATTTACACAAATCATCCTATACTTTATATTTGAAGTATATGCGATCCGAATGTAAATCTCAATCAAGACCAAAAAAAATAGGATAAAGCAATACCTTTTGCATAATTCCCTTCTCATAATAGTAACGCAAAGAGCGACTCAGTTTGTCGTAGTTCATGGCTGGACGGTTCTTCTGCATCCCCCAGAGTCTTGCCACCTAAAGTATGAAAAAAAGACACAGTGCAAAGTATAAGAGCAGGCAAGGACCGTACTGCAGTGACATAATCTAAACACAAGAGGTCCCTGCTGACTGTACGACATCTGAACTATGAGAAGGAAGGGCGAGTCCCCACAAAAAAAAATGTTTGTTCCCTTTTATATAACCAAATCACCACTAAACGCTGACCAAAAATCCCACACTATGTACAGGCAAAATGCTAGTTGCCATACCTAAAGGAAATACTTATTCAACAAAAACTTCAAGGTTCAACTTGAGGGCCCTTGAAGCAAAAAAAAAAAAAAAAAAAACCTGTTGTTCCATCTCGGGTCAGTATAGTTGTGGGTCTCCTGTTTGTTTTGTCTTCGGTAGAGCTCTTCTCGCAATAGTAAAACTTTGGTTGTAATGAATGATTCATGCGTACAGTTGTGCAGAACTGATGGACGCATCTCTGCATGATAGTTTGCTGAGTCATGCCATTTAGCCGTCTACTGACCACAGACAATAGGAGGTTAACGCTCTTGTCTCGACCACTGCGGTGTGCTTAGACTCCGGCAAAATGGAAGGTTGTAATATTTGGTAATGGAGCCATTCTCCATTTTATTTCACTATGCTGTTAAGTGGGGTAAATAATGCATGGCAGCTAATGGAAAACTGGCATTGTGTGGATGTGTTCTTGGACCCTTGGGACGGATGAGCTGATCACGAGCAAATCTCTGAAACCCATTGTTTATTCTCTCTGTAGTTTGTGAAAGCTGAATAAACGCCACATCAAACTGATCTGATTTTCATAATATCCTCTAAGTCTTTTGAATTATCAATTGGCATTAATGTTTTTTTGGGGATAAAAACCATATTCTGCCTCCTGTGAACTTTTAAAAGTCTAATGTTTACCTCCTCTGGCTCAATGAGTTTGAATTCCATGCCACGGCCAGTCCATGCGATGAAGTGGGCATTGCTGGGGTCGTCGAGGAGGGCCACCAAGAACTGCCAGAGTTGCAGTGAGCCGCGACGCTGATAGGGGGCGCCTTCACGAAACACACTGCCCCCTTCTTGTTTCACCTCACCTGAGCACAGCAAGAGAGATCATACGTTAATTCACCTTTATTTCACAGCTCTCTGAAATACCTGATGCTGATTGGTCAAATATAATGACATTTCAAGGTATGTTCTTCTCAGATAACTAATAAGTAGTTGGTACAATTAATAACACACCCAGTACCCAGATAAGACTATCTTCTTGACAGTTATTAAATATACTCATGTATTTCTGCTGACTCTTTGTGACAAAATAATCATCATAATAATAATTCTCAGGTTCACAACGGGCTGCTGATAAACCTGTCAGGCTTGATTCTGAGAGAACAACCGTCTAGATGTACATTATCCTTATACCATGAGTCTGTGGAATGTTTGCTTGTGATTGTTGCATGCAGAGAAATGCAGTCTCGATCGCAGTACACTTTTATATCACTTTGACAAATTTATGTTATTTTAAATATTACAAAAGCAAAAGAACGAAAACCCAAAAAGAAATTGAGAGTTAAGACTCTGTTTAACTTTGAATAAAACAGAGTACTCATTCAATGGCACTTAATGATAGAAAAATGGAGGAGGAATTAATATTGGTTAACATTTAGCTTACATGTTTAGTCATAGACAAATTATTTGTGAAATCAGTTACTAGTACATAGTTTATCCAGAATTATTGTCATAAATCATGCACACCTGAGCTTGTGATATGGCCACAATGTAAAGCAAATATCTGATTTCACTATAGCTTAGATGTTCAGGTGTTCAGGAGTTAATCTGAAGTAACAAATTTTGCAGAGCACAATGAAAATCCTAGACCAAGTTTTAGGATTTTGAAAATCTTCACAAAAGAAGTCTCTCTAAACTAAGAAATATTTGAAAATCTACACTCTTTCCAGGTCACTAATCAAATAAGCAAATTTGTGATGTTGATCATGTGAACTCAGATGTTCTCACTTTTACTGAAGCACAAGATGCTCTTTGGATCGCTCTCAAATCATGCAGAAAAACATGATTGTCAGGTTTTACACCAAATTGTGGAGTTAATACAGCTCAGGTGCTCGAGGACAAACCAAATGGTAAATAATACAAAAAATACAATTTGAAATGGAGGGACAATTTATTAATTAAAATAATAATAATTTTCCCAGTGATGTGTTGCAGCTGGAAGGGCATCCGCTGCGTAAAACATATGCTGGATAAGTTGGCGGTTCATTCCGCTGTGGTGACCCCAGAGCAATAAAGGGACTAAGCCGAAAAGAAAATGAATGAAAATAATAATAATAATAATAATAATAATAATAATAATAATAATAATAATAAAGCACATTTTTAGCATTGGTCAGTTTTCCCAACTTTTTCTGTTAGTTTTATTTACAACACATAATTTTAGATAATATTTAGATACTACGCTAGAAACTATTTGTACTTATAATTAATACTATAAGACTAAAATCTGGATATGTGAGACTTACCTTCAAATTTCTCTGGCACAACACGGGAATCATTTTCAAACATGTAGCCTAAAGACAAGACAAGGGAGTTATTAAAACACTGGTTTAATGTGGATACAAAAACAACCCATGAGTTATATTGTGCTAATGCATTAACAGCAGTCATTAATAACAACAGGCATTTTCCTGTTTGACTTTTCAAATTGAGATTTATGAATACAGAAACTGTTTTTCCGTTAATATTTATAAATTCTTATTATGGGAAATGTGGACTCTTGATAATTATTATTATTCAGTTATGTACACTTATGAAGCAAGGAACTAAATTTTCTGTATCTAATGGCTCATTACAGAGATCGGCTAACAACTGAAAATACCCAAAATGGTGCGGCAAATGCAGCGGGCGGAGAGAAGGATTATTTTTCTTCACTCCAGGAAAAATACTCGTCTTTTCCAGTAGTAATATTTACCCTGGAATTCTTTAGGCAAGGGAGAAACAAATGTCCATGCCAACAGAAACATAGACCCTCTGGCCTGGTTAGCCAGTGACCGCACAGTCCCGGCCAATCCTGACGTGCTGTGTGAAATGTGTGTGAAATGTACAATCTAGACCTGCACTAGAGCTGCATGTTCTGGATAGACAAACGGTGCTCTTACCTTCACTGTTGTGCTGTGGGTTGGAGTAGCCTTCGTTGTGATGGTACATGGATGGGCAGCCAGGCACATCTGCTGGACAAACATAAAAACATCATCTGTGATCAATGCATGCTAATAGTCTGACAATCTTTATTTATGTTTCTTATTGGGAAAAAAACTAACTTCTCTTTTCCAAAAGCTGTAGTGAGCTTTCTCTACTTTTCGCCTAGTGAAATATCTAAAAGTAGACTTCTTAATTATGGTGCCTTCTAAGAAGTCCGCATTTAATATATTCTTCACAGAGAGTATCATTTCAGAATGCATTATAGAAAGTGAAAAGGAATCCAACGTAGCAAATGAGGCTAGATGTTTTTTTTTTTTTTTTCAGAAATAATCGTATTTCGCTCAAGTCAATTTCAGAAATTTGCTGCAAGCACTTTGATGTTGAAAAAGATTTTAAAAATCTATAAAAAAAAAAGAAAGATTTATGACTGTTGTAAATTACAATTGTACTTGTAATTTGAAAAAAATATATAGTAAACTGAAAAAAAATATTCATTGGATTTACTAAAAAATGGATTTGCAAATTGACCAAAAAATGGACTGAATTTAAACAAACAACTTAAGTTGAACACTACTAAATTTAATTTGTTTGTTTAAATTCAGCCCATATTGAAACCAGTTACCTAAATGTAAATCCAATGAATAATTTTTCTGATTAAAGTCCTAATTTCTTTACTTTTAAACTTTGAAATCGATGTCAAATTGCTCTATCTGTGTGAGTTTCAGCCTATATAGAATATTCCAAATCAGTCATTTATGAGGTTGCGTTGTGGTTAGGATATGTTAACTTAGAAGGCAGCTGCCAATGTAACTAGTTGGCAGCGAGGCAGCTGACTAGGTTTAAGAACAGAGCTAATCATTGCTAGTCCTCTTTAGGCACTATTTCTGTAGGGTGTGAAGCTGGCGCATCTGCAGATTTGATAACCTTTGCCACTGAGTGCTGCATGGACAAAAGGTCCATTTGTCATAAAAGTCATTTGTCATAATATCACCTGTCTGCGGCTTTATTTTTAGGCAGGAAAAAGAGCTGGATCATAAATCGTCACACTGCAATGCAGGAAGCCAGAATCAGCTTGATTACTATGATACCACTTCTCTCTCTCTTTCTCTCTCACTCTTTATATACATGTTGTTTATGAATAAGACATGGTTAGTTTGTGAGGTGGAGCTGTGATTCATGTTTGGAGAATGCGGTGGCAAAGGCCCTGATAAGAGGTCACAGGGGAGAAAGGGCTCTCAGGGACCAGAGCACTTTTCTCATACATGGTATTCAAATTAATGTTACAGTTGACAGAGCTGTTTTTCATCTAAAACACAACTATTATAGGATTCCTTCTGAAATCTAAACTGCGTACTAGTGCTACTTGATTTAAAGGAAAATTTATTTTGAATATAATAAAATATATTTTATATAATATAGTTATATATTATAGCTTGTTATAACTTTTTAATATAATATAAATAATAATAATGTTGTATTTAATTAGTTTTATATTATTATTATTATTATTATTATTATTAATAAGATATTGAGCAAAGCAGGAAATTGTACTATTTTAATATTTTACTGTTAAAACAAATCAAGAAAATAAGAAAATACTTTTTTAGGTCTATAAAAGTTTCATATGTTTTTACAGGTGTTACCATACATAGCTCCCTTTCATTTCTGTAGTTGAGCAGTATTCATCAGCCTGGGCAGGGATGAATCTGCTGATAACATGCTGTACTCCACCGCAGATATGGCACTGTATCCTCACACAAACATGCTTTTGTTTCAAACTGTCTTGTCTAAAGTTGTCCAAACATTTCTGCACATATTAATCTTAGTAGTCTTAGTGTTTCGTCATTGTATTTGTATAAAACAGTGTTTATGTTTGGGGTTTTTTTATTGGGTTTTTCTCATTTGTATTAATTTGTTTTCCTTTTTTAAGCTGTAACTAATTTACATTCATTTGTAATCATTATCTGTATACAAGTATTGAAAATAGATTATAATAGTTTTAGTTTATGTTAACGCTGATGCAGACACAGAAAGCAAAGAACAAGAAAAGCCTGCTGTTTTCTATTTAAAGAATCAGTTGAACTGGTAACTTAGGTTTTTTTTTATCCTCGTTTATTTTCATTGTTTGTTAGTTGTTTCCCAGTTGTTTATAGTGTTATACAGAGCACTGATAAGTCAGACCTGTACAGTGTTGTGTTTCGACCCTGTGTCAGTCGCTAAGTCGAATGGGAGAAGGTGAGCTCGCCTGTGTTGTGAGTGTATGACTCAAGCCCCCCGGCTACAACACAACCCCTCCACCTCCCGCTCACTCCACCAAACCAGCACACGGGCTCGGGTTACTGAGGCTACGCTCATTTTTCCATTATGAGTTCATCTGCCTGCAGAAAAAGGAAGCCGCTGCTGCAACTCTACACCCTCGAGCGCTCCGCTGGGGATTCTAGTCTTTCCAGTGCCCTCCATTTTCTCAATGAAATTCCTATGCCTCCCTCCCTACCTCTGAAAGAACACAGGCCGAAGGGGAGGGGTGAAGAAGGGAGGAGAAGTACAGAAACACTGTTGAGACCTTTGCAAAGTTTGAGTGGATGTGGAAAAGAACAAACAAAGTCTCTTCGTAAAAGACTTTATGTTTGGTTTACATTATTAGCCTGATGTGGTTTGACTATTTAGGAACAGAGAATATCGAGACACCACTTCAAAGCAAAGTCATTCACTGTGTCTCATCGGATGACTCACATACCAGGTTCGTAAGTGTAGTCGGTGGGCTCCTGTTTGACCATCATATGGGCAGGAGGAAACCTCTGAGGCTGTGGTCCGTTGATGTGGGCCGCTCGGTCATACAGTGGGTCCATGTACTCCTGCTTGAAGCTCTGCTGAGGAGGATAAGGCAAGCAGGGGTCAGAGTGTTGCCGATGGTAACCGCCTCCGCTGGCATGGGCAGGATGCATGCGCTGCAGGGCCTGGCCTTGGGAAGCGAATGGTGGGCACATCTCTGCTGAGCCGGAAGGGAACCTGGAACTGGGAGGAAAAATCAGGCATTGATTATGACATCGATTTAAAAAATGCTTTCTTAAATATATAGTATCTAGTAGTGAAGAATATTTGCAACATCAGTTTTCTTAAGCCAGAAATAACTTTTGGCCGGTATTGTATATTATATTTACAGTTGTAAATTAGCTCTTGTCCAAAAATTCTCGTTCTGGCTGAGAGTAATGTCCTGTTTATAGATAGTTTTGGTCGGATAACAGATATGCTTTCCAAGTCAAAAGTAGACACAACTACACATTCATAATTGTTATTGTTACCTGGGGTTCATGGGGTAACTGTGGCTGTGGCAGGCATGGGATTGGCTGGCTGAGGGTGGATTCATATACCCTGATTCTTGCTGAGTTCCCACTGTTGGTTTGGGGGAATAATGCTGCATAGGGGACATGGGCGTCCCTGGACATGAGCTCTTAGATCCTCCTGCTGCTGCCACGGCTGCTCTCTTCTGCTCATAGGCACTGTAGGGCACACAAACACTTTCAAAGTCAACAATGCCTTTTATCTTACAGTTGTAGGGCATGTTTGGATGCATTTTTGACTCCAAACACTGTATATCTGGGCTAGATTTTTTTTTATAGCAATTAAATTATTATAATTTTTTTTATATGAAGGTTAAAAACCGAAAAGCATATGTATAGATTTGACTGTTGCTTTTACACTTGTCCCAGACTTACTTTCATAAAATAGGAACATGCATAACTAAAACTGACCCAAAATCCAATGGGAAGTGAGCATCCTTGTGCCTAACTTATTTATTTAACAAATAAAAAATTATTTAGAGTTTATATGAAATGCATGCCGAAATGTGTGTACCATAACACCACAAAACACAAATTTATAAATGATAAATTCTCCTACCACATTTACATAAATCATGAGGACTCATCTCTTGGGGTCACAGAACCATACATGATCAAATTACTTCCTTGTGGTCACCATTGCATGCATTACACCCTTTACAGACATCTTCATTAAGGGATTTAGGTGTTCACTTTTGTTTGGAACACACTTTCAGGAGAATCAAATTTCTGTGTTCATTTTCATTCATAGGTCCAAAAGTGTGTAGCTGAAGAAAAACTTCCATCAAAGAAATGACGTGAGGTGCATCTATCTTCAGCATCCAGCTATTGACTGACCTGGCGTAAAGGCACTGCTCTCCATTGGGGTAGCTGAAGCTTTGCTTGTGGCTGCAGGACTGCCTGGGGTCTGATCCGGGACTCTGCGGCTCTTTCTTAATCTTCACAGGCGGGCTGTGGAATGCCACTGCTGCGATACACAGAGAAACAGGTTCGTTATTGAAACACATTCCAGCTTGAGAAATGACGCAGGCTTTTTATTCTAAAAATACAACAAGACTATACAAACTAGAGTAAAGATAAACATTTTTGTATTCCAGTTACTGCAAAGATTTGTCCTTGGCTGTAGTCTGCCACATTAGTTGACACAGTGAAACTTATTTTCAGCTTCAAAATAAATCATAAACAATCGCTTCCATTAATCAGCAGTGAAAGTGGACTTAACCATTTTACTTTCATTTAGATTCCAGATTTTTTTTCTTCTTTTTAAAGCACAAAACCACTAAAAACATTCATTGGCTGTGGTTAAATGAGTGTGTCTTTTCTAAACACATCAGCAGCTGGTCATTTACATAAGAATTTTTTGTGTTCTTTCAGCCCAGCTTTTCGAGATTTTTGGCGTTTGGCTAAGGAGTAGCAGAGGAACCGCCCAGCATGCGTGGGGTCTGGGTCTGAACTGCAGTGCTGTTTATTATTGGAGGGGAGCAGCCGGGCTCAAAGACGGCACGGTACAGGATGTTTTTCTGGGCCGCTCAGGGTAAACAGCAGCAGCTGTGCTCTTCCAGCTGAGCAGCAGCTCTGTGTTTATGACTGTTTATGTGTTGATTGTCGTGGGCGCAGACCTGACAGAACAAGCACCGATGAAACCCAAGCCCAGGTAATTGCACATTTCATTCACAATAACAAGAAAAAATAGGGGGATTGGCCCTCCAGTACTGTAACACTGCAGCACATCACTGCAATACTGAAACTGAAAGAGAAAGACAAGAAATCTGAATAGAATGAGTGATTCATCCTTCTTAGAATGAGGGATAGTTCACCCAAAAATTAAAATCACATATTATCCCTTAAACAAGTTGGAGTTTCTTCACAAGAGAAGATATTTTGAGAAACGCTGAAAACCTGTAACCACTGACTTCCGTAGTATTTGTTTTTCCTACTATGGATATCAATGGTTAAAGGGTTCTCAGCTGTTTTTTTTTTCTCAGCTATGAGAAAAGAAACTCATAAAGGCATAAAACCACTTAAATCTGAGTAAATAGTAAGTAAATAAAAAATTTGGGGTGAACTATCACTTTAAACATTCACCTTCGTAATGAGTCTGCATGTCTAAGATTTATAGATAAGACATTTAAAATCAATGCTATGCTTTAATAATGGACTGCTCATTTGATCAATAAAGCTGCAAGTTCTACAAAGTCATTAGCAACAGGGAATCACTGTAGATACTAAAGCCACTCTTCTAAAGTAATGAATCATTCCACTTTAAATACACTAAAATGGGATTTGGGATTTAGGATTTCAGGGCGACATTTTGGGAACGTGTAACATTATCAAGACACATCCGTCTGTCGTTAAATCTCCTGGAGTTTACAGACCGATGGCAGCCGAGTAAACAGAGATGTGACAATGAAGGAAGCTCTTGTTCTTTATTTAGTGTAATTTGCCCAAAGCTTTTAGTTTCTGCTTTCTTTCTTAGCGATTCATGTGAACATGACATCACTGTTCCCTAAAACCACTCATATTTCTTAGGTTTAGTTTCTTAGGAATAAATGGGGGCTTGGGGGTTGTGAATCTATATGTGTAATGTAACATCTCTGTGAAGTGTTTAGATATTCTTGGTTCTGGCCTTGTAAAGTATATAGGTAGTGACGAAAAAAAGAGTCTTACAGCTTGCCAGGGGCCTTACCATTATAACGCCTGATAATATAAAACCATCAAAATATAAGGAACATATATGCGAGGAAAAAATTGTTAAAATAACCATGGAATGTGGATTTATGTTACTACGTTTAAAAAAAAATGCATAGAAAAAAAACTAAAATAGAGCTTTACTACAACATATTAACTAATTCATATTTTATTGGTTCTCATTTGTATTTGACAGTTCTCTTGCACATTCATTTATAAGCATTTGTTATCCCACATGAAAATAAGAAAAAGTATTGGCCTTTATTGTATCTATATGAACAGCCATGGAGTTGCATGACATCTGTATAATTTCCTAATTTGCAGATATTATTGCTATTGATAAATACGAAATGTAAACAGTTGATGTGTAAATTAAACATTAATGCAATATTGGACAATTTTTTAAACTCTCTCAAATTTACAGAATCAAGAATTTAAAAATCAGGACCAATAAGAGAACATTGTGCTTTTTTATTTTATTTTTTATCTTCAGACAAGCTTAACATTTCATTCATTCATTTTCTTTTCGGCTTAGTCCCTTTATTAATCTGGGGTCGCCACAGCGGGATGAACCGCCAACTTATCCAGCATATGTTTTACGCAGCGGATGCCCTTCCAGCTGCAACCCATCACTGGGAAACATTCATACACACTCATTCACTACGGACAATTTTAGCTTACCCAATTCACCTATACCGCATGTCTTTGGACTTGTGGGGGAAACCGGAGCACCCAGAGGAAACCCACACGAACACGGGGAGAACATGCAAACTCCACACAGAAATGCCAACTGACCCAGCCGAGGCTCGAACCAGCGACCTTCTTGCTGTGAGGCGAACGTGCTACCCACTGCGCCACCGCGTCGCCCAGCTTAACATTTCAGAGAGCAAAATTTAAGTCAATGCCTGTGTAGCATTGTTTAAAAAGGCAAGCAAAACTACGTCAGTAAAAGGAGAAAAAGCTGTCTTTTGACTCTATTTGACCACATGAGCATCTACACCATGAAAGCAATCTGATCAGTTGTGCTTCTGACTACTTCTAGAAGTGGCTGAAACATTTTAGACTCCATTTACACCAGTACTTAGCGTTGTCCAAAAATGCATTTTAATACTAGGTGTTTACAGTGCCATAGATTTAAATAACGCTCTCCTCACACACAACTGTATTTAACATTCACACCTCCCTTTAAGCTACATCTAAGTGTGAAAAACCAGTAGCATTGTACCTAAATGACAAGTGTCTCCTTTCAGAATGAGCCTTTAGAGACAGCCAGGGCTGGAGGTGGGTGCTGGACTTTACATATGTAAATAGCGCGATTCAGTGAAGAGGATAGAAGGTGAAAGGTGATGGTCATGGTTGAGTGCTTTAGGAAGTAGGGGATCATTATGGAGAGCCATTTAGTCAACTCCCACCACAAACAAATCTCAGGACCCGATACCCCCCTGCCCCAAACAACAACAGAAAAGATCCACCAGCTGTGACAGATGGAGGTACCGGTGGCCTTAGCTGAGAGTTCTGTGGGAGATTGTGTTAAATGTACAATTGTGAGTAAATTAAAGGGATATAGTTCACCCATAAATAGTATTTGACCACTCACCCTCAAGTGGTTTTAAACTTTTACTCTAAAAAAATGTATTAAATATCTTCTTTTGTATTTGACAGAAGAAAGAATTAAAACAGGTTTGAAACAGGCGAAGGGTGAATTTTTTGAGGTGAACTAACCCTTGTTTAAAGCACGATTTTGGATTAAGAAAATAAGATTTCAGTCACTGTTAAGGCAGGACAGCTTAATGATCATCTGGACAATATTGTATATTCATGTCAGGCTCACATCCTGGAAATTTTCATCTTATGAGAGCTACAGTTGAGGCCAGCCGTATCAACTCAACAGATACAAAGAACCGACGTTTGCGTAATAATATCTCAAGACTATAAACCGATCGTATTTTACCAGTCAGAGGAATGCGACTGTTATGACCTGTTGTCAGATAAAACACAAATCCTGAGCAGAACGAGGCTTTATGCAAAGACTGTTTGATAAAAAAACACTGAACAATGGATTATCGTATTGTGTTAGTCTGGTGCGAGGTGAGCAAATCCTTCACGGGCGTTTGATATTTGAGCTGATGTTGTGATAAAATCTGATTTCAGATTACGATAACAGTCTGCTTGACGGTCAGTGAAGAGATGCCACCTGGCTTCCCACTGGCCATTTGAAACCAACAGTGACAAATCAATAAGAACAACAAGGATGCCAATTATGTCTGAATGGCTTAAAGGTTGAAATGGTGGTATTGATTTTGGGCAGCCCACTTAACACGGCTCTCAAAGCTAGCCTGTTTCTTTTTAAGTACAGCCTGTCATGGGAGGTACATCAGGTGTTTAATTGAAATAGAAGTGACATGATTGCAAAACAAAGTGTCACTCCAATTCACTTCAAAATAATAATCCAATTAAGGAGGTCAAAACAGTTGTGCTGAGTAGATAAATAGAAAGCTTGAAAGAAAAGCACTTATTGAAAAATACTCTTGATTAGTTTAATATGCCCTTGCTGAATAAATAAACAAAAAAAATGTTGGTAGTGTGTATAATGGATTGGTAAACCTTAAAGATATAAGTTGTTTTTGAACCGCTTCTTTTGTGGTTTAAGTAGAAAAGAAAATATGCACTTTTTCGCTCATTTGAGTATTGAAATGATTGGTCTTTCAGCCAGAGGTTTTGCAGAAACAATGCTGTCATCTCAGCACAGTACAGCAACACATGGCCGACATGTGGCGTCCATGTCAACTCGAGCAGAATGAAAAAGAGAGCAAACAAAAAAAGGAAGTTCTGGGGTTTTCCATAAAAATTGTAGTCTGCTCACTTGGGCTTGACTGTCGCTTCTGAGTGTCAGTGACTTCCCCTTTGAGTTTCAGACAGTAGTTCAAAAACTGTTGACAAACTTGAATGACAAGATAAGTGGAAACGTCCAGACAGTCTCGTGCGAAGCTACATTTCTGAGCTCTCAGCAGTGCTTTGTTTGAAAACACAGCGTTTTGATGCTTAATGCATTTAAGTGTTTTTGTGAGGTAAATGTCACATTGTGATTGGGTGTGGATGAGAAATGAATGGCATCTGACACGTTTCTGTGAATCACATGGTATCACTTCCCTCTAAAACTTTATTTATTTTTTCTGATGAAACCCCATGACATGCTTTGCCAATATAAGAAATGCATAATCCATCTTTCAAAGATGAATCACCAAACTATATTTTATCATTACCGAAAGATAAACATAGGCAAAAGTGAAAATGCGAAAGGTGGATGACCACAATCTGTAAACCTAATAGAATGATGTCATCCATGGCAACATGATAGTGTTTTATGCGCTTGTTCATGTGGAAAGAGTAATCAAACTCTCAACCTCACATTCGTCAGCTCTCAATAGATCACAGTCCACTCTTAATGTTTAATGCACATATTGATTTCCTGCTCATTGCAGAAATTATATAATGAACTCTACTGTAGAGAATGGAGACGTGTAGAGAGAGACGTTTTTATCTCTGAAGGGAGATAACACCTGCTCATTGAATTTCTGTCAAGCCGGTGAGAAATACATTTCCCATCTGAGTCCCATCTGGGCTGATATCTTAATTATACAGGGAGAGATAGGGAAAACACTCAAGCTTTTTTCCTTGAGGTGCCTGATCTACTCTTGAGATCACCCTGGATCAATGGATCCATCATTGCTTTTTCAATACGAGATGCGGCCCGTTGTGTTTCAGCAGAACTGTGCTGAGATTATGCTGAAACGATAGACTGAGCTAAGTGATTTAGACCATCGATGACTTGCACTATTTATCTGGAGAAGACTCTGTGTCTCCAAACGCTGTCTAGAAGTCTCTGATGTGTGTGTGTTATGTGACATATTTTCTATGTTATCCTCCGTTACTTTTCTATCAGCAGGAGAAGGGAGAAAAAGAGACCCTCTTTAAGAGGAGGAAGAAAAGACAATTTCCTGGCTTGGTTTAGTGTGTTTGCCCTGCTGCTTCTGTCCTCACAGATGCAGTAAAATACACACTGCCGTCCATTCAGAGTCTAGGCTGCTACCCCAGCCTGTGAAGTGGATGTTCTAACTTGTTCCAACAGCAGAACGGGGCACAGGCTTCCAAATTCATGTTTTACATAAGCGTCTGAGCTGCTGTTTACTGGTACGTATACAGTCTGGCATTTATCCACCTACAAAAACATCCTAAAACATCATTTAAGGAACGTCGCAACCGGCTGGTTTTGAAAAACATTCCTCTTATGAAGGTTTTAGACTTCAAACTTTCAGAACAAAGAATGGTAAAACTAAACGCAATAATATTGTTTATGTTACGTTATAATTCATATGAAACGTTAAATTCTATTAAAATATTGTCATTCTTAATCTTGGTTAAAAATACATCATGATAGTAACATTTTGAATAAAATGTACTATTTAAAATAACTTTTTTTAAATGTAATTTATTCATGGGTTGGTAAATAAGTTGTTACTTAAATTTTTAAAGTGGAATCAAATTAACATTACAAATAATTTCAACTTAAAACACATGAAACAGGCTTAAAACATCGAACTGAATCTGAAGTTGAAACATGGTTAACTTATGTCAATAAGTTAAAGTAACAATAACATGTAATGACTTATTCATATGAATAACATATATTGAATAATGTTCTAAATTGTTAGAAAGCATAAGCAATGGAGAGTTAATAACTGAAAGAGAGAGAGAAAAAAAAAGAAAAAGAGTGAAAGAAAAAAAAGAGCAGAAAAGTTAAAGAAAAAGCAACCAAGTATTAGTGCATGAAAGAAAGAAAGAAAGAAAGAAAGAAAGAAAGAAAGAAAGAAAGAA